>JAXLNO010006126.1:82480-219695 GCA_038087875.1 Malacoraja senta | reverse complement strand
ACACCGCCCGGAGTCAGGATCGAACCTGGGTTGCTGGCACTGCAAGGCAGCAACTCTATCGCTGTGCCACCATGCCACACTGAGTTGTGAGGATAATTAAACATGACTTCAATGCAGATTTAGACAAGTGGGAGGGATGGGGCAAAAACATGAAACGTTCAGCATACCTCAAAGTATAAAATAAAATCTTGTCAAAAAACCTTGATTTTTGTTTCCCATACTTTGTTTCCTCTCCCCACCAAACCTAATTCAACGCCTTCTGGGCACATTTATTAAACCCCTACAAACCACATCCAGCTTTGCTTCCCTCCCTTCTGAACCTGCTGTGGTTCCCTCTCTCCTGCCAAGCTTTTATTAAACCCTTCCCAACAGCACTGCAAACAATCCAGCAAGGATGTTGGTCCCAGCCCAATTGTGGAATATTCTGTCTGGCTTGTGCCAGTCCCACTTTCCCAGCACTGGATCCAAACCTCCAGATTGTTAAATTTAGTCTGTCGCCTTTCCTTCCACCTCTGTCGTTGGTACAGATGTCAACCATTTACTCCTAGGTGATCAGCTTCCCCCTCAGAATGGTCTGCATTTATCCGGTGGCAACTTGACACTGGCACCTTAGAGGCAATATAGGATCCTGGAATCAGGTTATCAGGTGGAGCCTCCTCTGTGGCTGCCTCGCCAGCAGTCTGTTCGTCTACTTCTCTCTTTTTATTATTTTAAGTATGTTTTGAATGTTTGTTTTAATGTTTCTTAGTATGTCTTATGTGGGGGGGATTGGGGGAACCTTTTTCCAGTCACTTACCTCGATGGAGATGTGATTTTCTACGTGTTGCATCTCCGCCTCCCCTGCGACCTAACAACCTGGACTGGTGCGGCCTTTCCTGGAGACCGGCCCGGAGCTTCAAGCCGCGGGTGCGGCGCCGACTTACCATCGCAGAGCCGGGGATTTTAACACCGTAAAGCCCGTGGTCTCCGGTAAGAAGTGGCCGGCTCGGGATGCGGAGTGTTCCAATCCGTCCCAACGCCGGAGTTTTGATCATCCCGACGAGAGGGCTTGAACATCGGACCGTCAGCAGCGGCAAGTGCGGTGGGTTCAAGCCCGACACGGGTGAACAAAGAGGAAGATGGCCTTCCATCACAGTGAGGAATGTTGATTCCACTGTAGTGGATGTTTATGTTAAATTTATTTGATGTGTGTATTGTGTTCTTTTCACTTAGTATGGCTGTATGGTAACTCAAATTTCACTGCACCTTAGTTGGTTAAGTGACAATAAATGCAAACTTGAACTTGAACTTGAACTTGGCCAAGCAACATATGTTACATCCATTAACAAAACCAATTCCCTTTCTCGAGTTGTCCTCTCTCTTCTCTCCCCAACCCATACAGCTGATCCAACCACATTACCGGAGCCTTAACAATAGCTGCACTACCTGAAGGAGACATTATCCCCTCCTGTATTCAGAGATGTATTGAGAACCTTTGATGCTCTCAGGAATTTCCTGCACCACCTTTCTGGACCTCCTGGTCTGTCTGGTGGTCGCGCATTCCTTTTTCAAAAGATAATGCTTAAAATGTTATATATGCGGATCCTAGAAAGTGTTATCCAAATAACAAGAGGCCAAAAAAGATGGTTCTGTTCAAAGCCACTGAAGTCCAGAATCTTGATCTTAAACTCTTCCAGTTTACTGTCAGCCCATGGAGTTTCATAGCACCATACGGCACCCAGCACAGAAACAGTCCCCCTATTTCCATGCTGAACAAGCATTCATCGTTACTAATCCTACATTAATCCTCCCCATTATTGCTCCCTCCTGTAGAAGGGGCCCAACCCTCACCAGCCATGTTGCCCAGAGATGCTGCCTGGCCTGTTGAGTTACTCCAGTGGTTTGTGTCCTCTTCTTTTGGAGGAACTCTGTGGTCAGGCATCATCTGTGGAAGGAAATGGACAGACAACGTTTTGGCTCGAGACCCTTCATCGGCCCAGAAAGAACATAGACGATAGAACAGTACACACAGAAATGCTATCCCATTTTCACAGCCGTCACACTGGGTGCAATTTACAGAAGCTAATTAACCTACAAACCTGCACGTCATTGTAATGTGGGAGAAAACCGGAGAACCCGGAGAAAACCCAGTCGGTCACAGGGAGAACATACAAACTCTGTACAGACAGCACCCATAGTTAGGGCCCAGGTCTCTGGCACTGTAAGGCAGCAACTCTACCGCTGCACCACTGTGCTGCCACTATGCCGGTATTCTGCAGTTCCTGCATAAGCCTCATTCATCACCTCCTAATGCACAGAATCAGAGTGGAATCAAGGGCGGCACAGTGGCATGGCTGATAGAGCTGCTGTCTCACAGAGCCAGAGACCCTGGTTCGATCCTGACCTCGGGTGCTGTCGGTGTAGAGTTTGCATCTTCTTCCCGGTGGTGCATGGGATTCCTCTAGACACCCGGGTTTCTTTCCACATCCCAAAGCATGTGAGGTTGTACATAGATTGGCCTCCACAAATTGCCCCTAGTGTGTAGGAAGTTGATGAGAAAGTGGGACAACTAGTGTGAATGGGTAATCAAAGGTTGGTATGGACTCGGTGGGCTGAAGTGGCCTGATTCCTTGCTGCATCTTTCAATCGATCAGTCAAGTCATCCTCGATCCCAAGGCATTGCCAAAGAAGAAGAAGATGGAAACTGCTCTCTGCTTTGTACTCCATAAATCAGAGCCAGTAGCAATACCATTTGTCATTGGGAGGGGGGGGGAGGGGGGGGGGAGTGGGGGGGTTGCAACATTTAAAAACGAACAAATGAGGAAACAAAGTAATATCACTTGCAAACTCTTTCATGCCTTGATTTAAGATTGGGCTGGTACATTTTCAATCCATCGATGAATTGGTCATCTTTGTGCAATTGGGATAGCTTTTAAAATATCACAAAAAGTAAAATAAATTGGTCTTCCAGCCTCTGTTAATTGTGAAAATAGATAGCATTGTGGATTTGGATCGAGGATGACCTGACTGATTGATTGAAAGATGCATCGTGGATAAGCAAAGTCCAACAAGATCACCCAGGGGAATATTTGGCTCATTCCTGTTGTAAGGGAAAGAAGCAATCATTGTACCCTCTACTTCTACAGGGAAAATCGTCATTAAGAGACCAGACAAGCAAACCATTGTGCTTGACCGAGGAGAATCCAACCGTGTTCATCACCATCTCAATTCAAGAACTGCTGTGTCTGAATTATTTTGACAAAAACCATTGGCGGACATTGAGCATCTTTGTATCACTGCCATAAAGAAAAGATGTGAAAAGTTACAATTTACTTGTACTCTGCACAGACTCGTAAAGCAGCGGCTAGGACCTCAAGCATAAATCTATAGCTCCAGATCTTTGACTATTTTGAGCACTGGCCAAAAGTGGGACATGACACATTTCAGGCAGCCACAGGCAGTAAGTAGGCAAAAGATTAAAATGAAAGGCTGTGTAACCACCAGAATCTTTATGAAACTTAATAGAGACATGTTAAAGAAAATGGATATGCCTGGATAGATTAATGGCATTGTACAAAATACTTCTTCATCCTTTCAGGAGAGCCTGAGATCAGCTTTACAAACCTTAAGATCTAAACAACCAAAATACAGAGGCACGTGCAGTGGAAGGAAGTTCACTGAAAGACAAAAACATCTAACAATGCTGTGACACGCATTCAAAAGATATACCTGTCGAAGGGAATACGCACCATTTCCTTAACTCTTTAATACATAACGTTCATGAATAATCCTGCCCAAATACCACATAAAAGTTGTGCAATACATCTTCATCAACATTATCTTCTCTATTACTTCATCTGCCACAGATACCAATCCACAGATGTTGCCTGATCTGCTGAGTTTCTTCAGCAGTTTGTGTTATCCTCAAGATTCCTGCATCGGCAGTTCCTCATATCGCCAAGGGACAAATATCATATGCTTTTGTAGCGAATCCATGTACATCAGTTGCACAAACGCTCAAATGAGTTTTCTAAATCCTTTGGAGAAAGTGGCGGCACAGTGGCGCAGGGGTAAAGTTGCTGACTTACAGCGCCGGAAACCTTGGTTCAATCCTGACTGTGAGTGCTGTCTGTACAGAGTTTGCACGTACTCCCCGTGACCTGCGTGGGTTTTCTCCAGGTGCTCCGGTTTCCTCCCATACTCCAAGGACATATAGGTCTGTAGGATAATTGGCTTGGTATAAATGTAAATCGTCCCTAGAAATGTCCCAAGTGTGTGTAGGATAGTGTTAGTGTGCGGGGCTAGCTCGGTGGGCCCAAGGGCCTGTTTCCCCGCTGTATCTCTAAACTAAAAAGAATGAGGGCTTGCTACAGGTAGGAGCTTGACAAGGCTGCTTGAGATGTTTGGCTCTCAGGCATTGTGATATAAAAGACATTTAAAATGAGAACGAGAATCAGGATGCAAGTGAGTAGAGAAGAGATACACAGATCAAGCTAGCATTTGTCTTAAGGAAGCTTTTAATGTCATCTGCTCATCTCTTCCTGTTTTTATTTTCAAGTCTGTTACTGTTTAGAGGTTATGCTAAAGTTTATTATCCATTTTTTATGGTCCATGAGCTGAAAAGGCAGGGGAGAGAAATGGCAGATCAGGAATCCAGATGAGTTTTTTACAGTTACGGAGACTGGCTTATTATTCCAGATTTATTCAATTATTGAAGTTTAAGTTCCTCAGCAGCCATTATAGGATTTGAACTAGCATCGTTAGATCAGTGTTTGAGATTGCTGTGTGATTAACCAAGGATCTAATCATCGGGCTACTGTATCTTATTTAATTCATCAGTTTGACAATTGGTGCTGAAATGTTGGAAGTTCAAAGAATGGATAGATTAGAACCATCTGCAATACGTGTATATCCCACCTTGATTTGACTGTGAACTTACAAAACATAGATAAAAGTGTTTGTTTTCTCTTGATTGAGCTTATCTTTCCAAATCTAGATACAAACGAGCTGTGCTGTATTACAGGTCTGAGCAAAATATTGGAAAAGATTTCGTTGTAGAGAGTTTTGGGAGCACTTTTCCTGATTATTCATCTTTACCCTTCCCCTTCAATTCATAGCTCTTTAGTCCTGTCAACTGTTGGAAGGGTACACTGAAGACGAGGCCAGTCGTAAATCTGAACCTTGGATGTCAAATTGGATGATAGCGTAATATCCCTGACACTGAAATTGCTGTAAATAATCCATAGCATCAGTGGAAGGAGAAATGGCATTCAGTCAGAGGCTGCTCACCACGATCAAGCGTTGTTCTTTAACAAAGGAGGTTGGCAAGTAAGATGGAAACAAGGTGAAGTATTGGAGGCAGTTCTGCTCACCCCATTACAGGAAGGACATGGAGGCATTGGAGGGGATGCCAGGTTTACCAGAAAGGTAAAAGGTTTACCAGAAAGCCGTCTGGATTTGCTGATAATAGCTATATGGAGAGGTTGGACAAACTTGGAATGTTTTCTTTGGACTGTCGGAGGCTGAGGGGAGACGTGATAGAAGTGTATAAAATTATTGGAGGCACAGATAGGGTAAACAGTTGGAACCTTTTTCCCAGGGCGGAAATGACAGGGCGGATAGGACATAGTTTTAAGGTGAAAGGAGTAAAGTTTAAAGGAGATGAACGGGGCAAGGTTTTACGCAAAGGGCGGTGTGTGTCTGGAACACAATAGTGGCATTTAAGAGATTTTTGGATAGACACATGGATATGCAGGGAAAGGAAGGACGTGGATCATGTGCTGGGAGATAAGATTAGTTTATCTTGGCATTATGTGTGGCGCAAACATTGTGGCCCAAAGGACCTGATCCTTTGCTGTACCTTTCTATGTTGTATGGTTTAAGAGGGTCTTTTTGCACAAAGTTTGGACTCCTTGATTTTAGATATTATATTGGCATGGCTTGAAACTCGGTTAGTGGAATCACAGATAGACAGTAGGGATAAGCAGATCATTTCTGGTTTGGCACAATGGTTCTGGTGGTGGTGGCCAAGATTGACTACTTCCAATCTAAAACACTGCCTTTGATGTGGAAATCGAGTGTATTGTACCCAACACTGTTGGTAATACAGAACTAGGTGAGGGAGTATAACGCAGGTTCAAAGAGATACATTTGTCATGAATGAGCAACAATATAGAAGGTATGATAGAACAATATAGAACTGTGACAGAAAAAAATAGAAATCAGATTTTTAATGGAAGGTGGTTGGGAAAAGGTGACCAGAACAGATGACAAAGCGAATGGCATAAGGTAACTTTTGTTATTAGATAGATTAGATAGCCCTTTATTGTCATTCAGACCGAAGTCTGAACGAAATTGCAACAGTCATACATAAAACAACAATAAACACATATTAACATCCACCACAGTGAGTCCACCCAACATCTCCTCACTGTGATGGAGGCAAAAGTCTTAGGTCTGCAGTCTCTTCCCTCCTCTTCTCCCTCTGCGCTGAGGCGATACCCCCCGGGCGATGTTTCCCGCGGCTCAAACACCGCGGCCCGGGGTGGTCGAAGCTGCCGCCCACCAGCCCTGCAGACGCAGCCGCTGGCCCGCGGCCGAACCCCGGACTCAGGCCACCACCGCCAGAACACCGTCCCAGCCACCCTCACGTGAGTACCGTGCCGTCTTCAGCCTCGAGCTGGGCCGCCCCGACTTGGGCATCACTTCTCCCTCGGGCCGGGCCGCCCCGACTTGGGCGCTCACGGGAGCACTGTTCCAGCCCTGAGCCGGACCACCCTCACGGGAGCGAGCTCAGGGCGAGTCCTGATGGGCTCTGCCTCCGGAGCCTCGAGGTCGCCACCTCCATTAGGCCTCAGCGCAGACGGAGGCAGAGAAGGGGAATACGACAAAAAGTCGCATTCCCCCCCAGGGAGAGACTGCAAACCCCGTTACAACCCCCCACCCCCCCAAAACACAAACTAAAAACCAAAAACTAGACTAACCAACACAAAATAAACTGCCGATGAGCCGCTGCAGCCAGTGCCGCGCCGGGAAAGGATTGGAGCACAAATTAAAGAGATCTCACTGTAATCATGTAGGGCCTCCACTGTGTACAATTTCTGTGTACCAATTAAACAAATACATACTTTCCTTTAAGGAAATGAAGGGTCAACAGACTGATTCCAGCAATTGGAGTGGGGCATAGGAACTCTCCCAAGAATGAAGAGTAGGATTATTTCATTCAATCAAGTCATGGACTCATCTACAGTATGTAACACCTACCTATCACAGCCTCGAATATATTCAGTAACAAAGCAGAAAGATTGAGTAGACCAGACATATTTTCCATAAATGTTAGATGCCTGAGAGGTGATCTCATTATGACGTTAAAATCTAGATGGTCAACACTATCTGTGAAAGGTGACATTGAACTTTCATCGTAAAAATTAAGGAAAATCATTGTTTTCGATACGAGATAGAAGAGTTAAAAGAGAATAAGTAAAAGCATGTGATGGGGTGGAGTTAAAATAGACAATAGACAATATACAATAGACAATAGGTGCAGGAGTAGGCCATTTGGCCCTTCGAGCCAGCTGTGATCATGTGATTCACTGTATTCATGGCTGATCATCCACAATCAGTACCCCGTTCCTGCCTTCTCACCATATCCCCTGACTGAATTGAAGCTGAATCAGAGTGGGTAAAATCAAGGTTAAATGGGAGAACCTCTGGATATCTGATAGAAACTAGGTGCAGGAGTAGGCCATTCGGCCCCTTGAGCCAGCGCCGCCATTCAATATGATCATAGGTGATCATCCAAAATCAGTACCCTGTTCCAGCTTTCTCCAGCATTTTTCGAACTATTTGTGATTTAGGTGACCAGGTTCCAGAAAAGAGCTAAAGAGAGATGGAAGACTTGGATTTATAGAGAGGAAATAGCGAGAGAAAAATGAAGTATGAGAAAAATGTATGTATAAATGTTTCCATTTTAATCTCTCCATCAACAAACCAGTCCCTGAAGAAACGGGAGTACTGCAGAATGGTAAGGTATTGCACTATTTTTGTTTCCCCAAAATTTAACTTCCTTTGGTGAGTTTTATGGGCAATTAATCTCAAAGAACAACAGCTCCGAGAAACTAACAGGGGGGTTCAGTGCAAGATTTTTTCTTACAAATCTATTGGAAGAGAGCATAAATCATCTAGCAGCATGTGACAATTAACAACTCACAGTGTATCCATCATTGGTATCAATCGCTGGTCAATATCTGTGTTCTGGGCTATATCAATCATGAGCTCTATTTTGCCAACAAATTCTCCTCTCTGGCTTCAAAAGGTTTTAGCTTTGATCACAATGTAACAGGGGTTGAGCGATCTTTTAGTTTAATTTAGTTCAGTTTAGTGTAATTTTAGTTTAGTTTAGAGATACAACATGGAAACAGGCCCTTCGGCCCATCGAGTATGTGCCAACCGGCGATCCCTGTACATTCGATGTATCCTACACACTTGGGTCTATTTTTACACAAGCCAATTAATCGACAAATCTGCACATCTTTGGAAAGTGGGAGGAAACCAGAGCACCAGGGGAGAACCCACATGGTCACTGAGAGAATGTGCATACAGCACCCATAGTCAGAATCAAACCCGGGTCTCTGGCGCTGTAAGGCAGCAACTCTGCCGCTGCGACACTGTGAGCTAGGTTAAAGGAAACTTTGCCCATTTGACATCTAAATGTACCACGGGGCCCCTATGAAGCTGAATTTACTTCATCATTACTTTAATGATGATGAGCTGTACATGACCCTCAGTCATGCAATCTCTGGTAAACCCTAGCCATTTGCATTTCTATGCAGTAAAGCCTTCCTGGCTTAGCAAGAAATTGCACATTTTATGCAACATTCAGTGTCTATTGAAAACTTCAAACTTGAACAATTTTAGTTTGAATCCCATCAACAGTGAGATTCTGCCAACGAACGCTATGGACTTTCCATGAACATTAATAATGTCAACCATTGATAAATTGAACAGTGGATAACATGATGGTCACCTACTCCCTTCCTGCTGTTTCAACGCTGTGGCTATTAAATATTCCCTGCTGCTCTGAAGTGCATTTTGATATCTTGATTGCAATCGCGGATGTTGTTGGCTTTATCATTCCCTCAACTAACTTGGTTAAATGTGCACGCAACGGAAACTGAAATGTCTTGGAGTTCGTCATGCCCGTACTGGCACAAAGCAACGTATTCAGTTAGTGAAGCAGCAGATGCTGTGTTTACAATGTAGACCCTTTCTACAGAACCTTACTTCAGTGAAGATGTCAGCTGCAAAGAATTAAACTTTGATCAAAGAGCGAAGAGACAGATGGATCCTTGTAAATTGCAATCTTTAAGAACTCCTGTTGTGGAAAAAATTAAAAGGCTGGAAAGTAAGAATTCCTGTGAACGAGATGTTAAAGCTACAAGCCTGAGAATTAACAAAGGGAAGAGTTTTTCAGTTATCTGTTTGATGCTCAGGCATTACTGGTCTGCTAGCTGTTCAACAATAATGTAATTTGTTAGATTACAAGAGAGTTAGATATAGCTCTTTGGGCTAACGGAATCAAGGGATATGGGGAGAAAGCAGGAACTGGGTACTGATTTTGGATGATCAGCCATGATCATATTGAATGGAAGCGGTGGCTCGATGGGTTGAATGGCCTACTCCTGCTCCTATTTTCTATGTTTCGATGTTTCTATTGCTTTAGCATTGCCAGAAAACATAAAGATCAAGTCAAGTCACATTTATTTATATAGCACATTTAAAAAACAACTCTCGTTGGCCAAAGTGCTTTACATTTGTTATTGGAATAGCACAACAAAACAAACTACATACATATATACATGTAGCCCTCAATCAGAGGACGTCAGGAAAGGCTTGGGAGTATAGATAAGTCTTTAGTCTTGACTTAAAAGATCTCTTCACATGCAGACAAGAATAGAACCCCACGGCCCTTCTCTAGAGCACTTGAATTTGTAACAGATCCTAGTTGAAATTCCATGTTCCATACCTCCCCCTCCACCTTTACCTCCCAAAGATTTACTTACACCGTTTGCTGAATATAATGGCTCTCAGGTTATGGAAGAACTTACTTATGGAAATTCAACCACAGAAATTCTTCCATGGATTTTTAAGGAATCTTTCAAGATAGAAAGGTTTGTTGCAGAAATGCAAATGTCATCATCAGGAGTTATGGAATAGCAGCTAGTGATCTCAAAAGACAGCCAGTCTTCAAAAGATAACATTACGTGAAATCTCCCTACTGTAATCAAATAGACACCATTGTTCCGGAACTGCAGATGCTGTTTTACACAAAAAGATATAAAGTGCTGGAGTAACTCAGCGGGTCAGGCAACCATTGTCTGCCAGTTCACAGCGGGAGGTCAACTGACTAGTTAAACTCTTCTATTGATACTTGTAAAATTCAGTGTTAATGTGATATCCCTTAGTACTTTAAGGCCATTGGATGTGGACACCAATTCTGTACCTTTGTAACTATGCAGGTGGAAAACAGTTAATAAATGTTCAGGAAGGAACTGCAGATGCTGGTTTACAACGAGGATAGACACAAAATGCTGGAGTAACTCAGCGGGACAGGCAGCATCTCTGGATAGAAGGTATGGGTGATATTTCAGGTCGAGACCCTTCTTAGTCTCGACCTGAAGCCAGGGGAGAGGGGGACACAGGGATATGGAAGGGTAAGGTGTGAAAACGAGAGATGTTGCAGAACTCTCGTCGGAGAGAGGAGGAGAATTTCTTCAAAGTAGGCGTACCTTGAGGAGATTTTACAGTGGAGCAGACAAAATGTGTAGGAAGGAACTGCAGATGCTGGTTTACACTGAAGTTAGACACAAAATGCTGGAGTAACAGTAAATCAACCCTCATTGAAAATTTACATTTCTGACGTGGAAAATTAGGTTTATGGATAGTCCTCAGGAATGTAAGCTGGGGTCTAAGCTGCTCAAGCAAAAGGTATGAGGTGCTGTTCCTCCAATTTGCACTGGACCTCACTCTGACAGTGGAGGAGGCCCAGGACAGAAAGGTTAGTGTGGGAATAGGAGGGGAAATTAAAGTGTTTAGCAACTGGGAGATCAGGTAGGTTTAGGCGGACTGAGCAGAGGTGTTCAGCGAAACGATCGCCGAGTGATTGGTATGCTCAGTATGAATGGTATGATCACAACCCAGCGACATGAATATTGACTTCTCCAACTTCAAGTAACCCTTGCTTTCCCTCTCTCTCCATCCCTCCCCCATCCTAGTTCTCCAACTTGTTTGACTGTCCTCTTGATTAAATTTTACTTTGTATGACTCGTTGTCAACTTCCTCATACTAACAATGATCTATTCTACATTTTACTTGATCTTTGTCCCCTTTGATCACTTGTTTTTACACCTTATCCTTCCATATCTCTCCTTTCCCTCTCCCCTGACTCTCAGTCTCAAGAAGGGACTCGACCAGAAACGTCACCTATTCCTTCTATCCAGAGATGCTGCCTGTCCCGCAGATTTACTCCAGCATATTGTGTACATCTATAGGATGTTGATACCTGACTGACAGAATGATCAATTTTGTGCCAATGACTAAAACTCTTAAGCTCAGATTTTAATGCTATTGGTATTTTTTAATGAAATTCCTTCCTTAAGGCCGTCTATGATAGAGTATTGTGCTGTTTCATTGCACTGTCCAATTCACTGCTATGTACAACTCTCAGGCTCTTAAAAATAACTCCTGATGCAGTCTGTACAGTTGTTATCCCTGACTGACCACTTGTGCTCAGGATTGTAACTCATTCCTCATCCCTTGAGACTTTGATGAACTGCTTTCCCTTTAGACTCATGGATCCACTCAAAAACTGTACAAAAAAATCTCGTGCAGCTGTCCTTCAATGACTTAAGCACAAAATCTAGCCTGCGAAGATTCAGTGCTTTGGTGGCACTCGAATTGTGTCATCTTTTAGATGAATTGTTAGACTAAGCCTCTAATTGCCCTCTCAGCTTGTTATTAAAAAAAACCTACATGACACTATTTTAAAAAAAGTGTAAGGATGTCCTGGCCAGCATTCAGCAACATTAACCATTAATCAATAATAGCAAACCAATTATATCATCATCATCACACTGCTGTATATGGGAGTTTATTATCTACAACTTGGTGGCTTTATTTCCTACTTTCCACAGTGTCAATGCTTCAAACTTATTTAATTAGCTGTAAATTTCAGAATAAAGTCCACAGAAAGTCACTGTATGAATTTCTTATCTTGGAATATAGGCCATTCACAATAGTGGCCATGCTGAACCTTGGGGAACAACCCCATTTGTCACACTTCCTGTGTCGTTATTTCACTATACTTTATCATGCAATGTACCCCCTCTCACATATACACACACCTATCATTAAGGGGTGGCTCGGATACACAGCTGGTAGAGTTACTGCCTCACAGCGCCAGAGACCCGAGTTTGATACTGACCTCGGGTGCTGTCTGTGTGGAGTTTGCACATCCTTCCTGTGATCATGTGGGTTTTCTCCAGCTGCTCTATTTGGATTAGTTTAGTTTAGAAATACAGCATGGAAACGTCCACCGAGTCCACGCCAACCATCGCTCACACCAGGGGCAATTTCCCCACTTTCGTATCCACTGCCTACATTAGCGACATACGCCCTAATTTACAGAGGCCAATTAACCTACAAACCTGCACGTCTCTGGGAAGTGGGGTGCCATTGTGGTTTCCTCCCACATCCCAAAGAGTATGAGTTGGCAGGATAATTGACCTCTGTAAATTGCCCCTAGTATGTAGGGTGATCGATGGGTGACATAGTGAGCTGAAGGGCTTGTTTCCATGCCTTATCTTTCAATCAATCAACTCATCATTGACCCCTTTTCCCATTAAGCTGTAGTAAGGAGTAATTTATAGTAGTTAATGAACTTAATGCATGTCTTTTGTAACGCAGGAGGAAACCAGACTACCTATAGGAAACCCTATAAAAGAGAGAAGGCAAATTCCCCACAGACAGCACCCAATGTCATCATTGAATTAGATGAAGCAGCACTGTTAAATGCTGCACCACAATACTGTTCTGATTCTTCCTTTTCCTTTAATTTACATGAATTAGTGATATCCGGAATACATAGTTATTGGAAACAACCCATTTTAGTTATCAGGAGAATTGACATGAATATCATTTCTTGTCCTCATTCTTGGCATATAGTTGGTCGATAAGAAAATAACTTGGGATTTTAATATACTGATGTCTGGCAGTCAATTGGAAGGAGAGTACAGCACTTTCTGGGATAACATCTTATTATGAGTGAAGGAGTGACTCTCATTAGCTGTTCTTGTACAGGTGGAATAATGCCTGCACAGTAAGCAATAGGTGTACTACAAGATAGAAGTAAACAAAGGTGGGGGATAGTTGCCAATGGGTCATGCTATTTGGTGCCAGATTCTTCCATCCTTTACATTTTATCATTTAATTAACAGATGCTACCTGCTCTATTAGGAAAACAAAGTAATTTGTAATCTCTGT
The DNA here is from genome assembly GCA_038087875.1 of Malacoraja senta. Taxonomy (NCBI): domain Eukaryota; kingdom Metazoa; phylum Chordata; class Chondrichthyes; order Rajiformes; family Rajidae; genus Malacoraja; species Malacoraja senta. Next base: position 206,177 of record JAXLNO010006126.1, on the reverse strand, counting down.
TTAAGAAGGAACTGCAGATGCTGGAAAATCGAAGGTAGACAAAAATGCTGGAGAAACTCAGCGGGTGAGGCAGGATCTATGGAGCGAAGGAAATAGGCAATGTTTCGGGTCTGAAGAAGGTTTTCGACCTGAAACGCTGCCTATTTCCTTCACTCCATAGATACTGCCTCACCCGCTGAGTTTCTCCAGCATTTGTAATCTCTTGCTGGTTTTCCATTTGATCAAAGCCCTGATCAAATTAGGCTAATTTCTCATTTCTATTACTAATTTCTTTTAAAATGTTCTTTGTGTCACCACCGGATGTGCACTAAATTTAAGGTTTAGAGATATTACGATATGCAAACTGAAAATACAATTGAATGATGTATTACGGAGACGCAACAGACTGCAGATGCTGGAACCTTGAGAAAAGAGAAAAGTGCCGGAGGAACTGAAAGGGTCAGGCAGCACCTGTGGAGAGAAATGGACAGACAATGTTGTCCGTCACAGCTCCTCTTCAGAGGATAGAGGGGAGATAGCTGGTAGAAAGACATAAAGGGAAGGGGTTAGGAGTGTATCACCATGCTTATTTTAAATTGACTGCAGTTCAATTGCTAAATTCTGCCTCTTTCTTTTTAATGTTAAACATAAAATAGTAACATTGATAATAAAATATTAATTTTAATGTCACAGGGAATCTTCCACCTTAAGTAGTCATCCTACCACTTTTCCCAGCTAATAATTGCACTACTATCAATATTGTAAGCAATGTCAGTATCCTGACTGACCCAATGCTGAGCTTTAAGTCTTCAATCCAGTCCATTCCCAAGATCTATTAATTTCATGTTTATATTATCCAAGAAACACCACCAGACTACCACTGCTGCTTAAATCACCATTCATATCCCAAATCTCCTACCCTTCCTTAACTGAATACTGGCTCAAAGGGCCGAATGGCCTACTCCTGCACCTATTATCTATTGAATCCCTGCACACAAAATCCAATTCAACCTGACTTTTTTATCTTTATCCATCACATCGATTGTCATGTTTCTTCGGATACCAATTTTAAGATCATCCTCATGTCCTCATATCCCTTCTGCAGTCTTCTGGATATTTCCTAGCACGCATCCCTAACTTTTCTCATCCTATTTCAATGTGGATCCTTTTGCCTCCTCTCTACCATTTGTGGAGGAGATTCCAGCCTTCGTAGGATTCTTCTTGAGAAGCCTCTGCCTTGTCATCACCCTCATAACATATCCTTCGATATGTTTAATTGCCTCCCTTACTTTATTCCAACTGTCAGGATTTTTTTATATCTTTGGGAATTTAGTTAATTTTCTTAGAACTCCTTCCTCACCAATTTCATTAATGATAAGCCAGCTGAGTGGAAGATTTTTGATGAAATTCAGTCCCTTTGTTGGAGGAATTGTGCAAAAAATAGTGTTGTTTTATTTACGAAAACTGGCACCCTGGAACAATGTGTACAAAATATGTTGTTTTCAAGAAGTGTGTTGCAATGAAGATAAAGAGTATTAATGATGGTTCAAACTGACCTGACAGTAATTGTAATAGGGAAATGTGCCAAACAGATCATAAGGAACCGATTTATTCTCTTGTCACTGGAATGAAAAGCTCTACTGTCTTCGACCATTCCCTGGAAGCATTTTAAAATTAAAATGGAAAAGATGAAGAGTAATTTAATATGTCCATGACTACCATCTTCAGATCCAGGGGAGGATTTTATTTTAACCGTTTGGATCAAGACTGGTGATACAACAAGTACACACAGAGTGAGTAGGAATGAATCGCAAGTCCTGGTATATACTGGAAATAGACGCAAAGTGCTGAGGTAACTCGACGGGTCAGACACCATCTCTGGAGAAAAAGGATGGTTGACGTTTTGGGTCGGGACCCTTCTTCAGACTTCAGACTTCAGTGCACATCGAACTGCAATACTGAAAACGTTGTGTTGTACGATGCTTAGTTGGGCATAGTTGAAATAAATAATTAAATAGGTGTAGCCCCAATCTCCACCTCATTGTGATCCTTTCACCTCTTTTATCTGCACTTTCCCATGACGCTGTAACGCTACATTCTGCACTGGTACTTTTCTCTATGAACTAACGATTGTGCATGGCTCAATTGTACTCATGTATAGTAGGATTTAACTGAATAACACAAAAATATTTCACTGTATCTTGATATGGGTGATAATAATAAATAATTAGGGCTGCACAGTGGCGCAGCGGTAGAGTTGCTGCCTTACAGTGCCAGAGATCTGGGATCAATCCTGAGGTGCTGACTGTATTGATTAGTTTAGTTTAGTTTAGTTTAGAGATACAGCATTGTACAGGCACTTCGACCCAGTCGGCGCCAACCAGCGATCCCCGCACATTAACACTACCCTACACACACTAGGGACAATTTTTACATTAATACCAAGCCAATTAAATTATAAATCTGTACGTCTTTGGAGTGTGGGAGGAAACTGAAGATCTCAGAGAAAATCCACACAGGACATACAAACTCCGAACAGATAAGCACCCATAGTCAGGATGACAGGTCTCTGGTGCTGTAAGGCAGTAGCTCTAGTGCTACACCACCACCCCGCCCAATTATTATGGGTGTCAGAGGTTATGGGGAGAAGTCAGGAGAATGGGGCTGTGAGGGAGAGCCATGATTGAATGGTGGAGTAGACTTGATGGGCCAAATGGTCTAATTCTGCTCCTAGAACGTATGAACTTATGAATATAGTAAATGTTCCTTCATTCTATCTTTGGTCAAAATCAACTTAAAATACTTGGGATAGAATGGGCAATGAGGCAAAGATTACAGTTAACAAATTACAGAGTAGTTTATTGTCATATACACCAGGTAGAGTTGCTGCCTTACAGCGCCAGGGACCCGGGTCTGATCCCAACTACAGGTGCTGTCTGTACGGAGTTTGTACATTCTCCCCGTGACCACGTGGGTTTTCTCCGGGTGCTTCAGTTTCCTCCAACACTCCAAAGACGTACAGGTTTGTAGGTTAATTGGCTTGGTATAAATATAAATTGTCCCTAGTGTGTGTAGGATAGTGTTAATGTGCGGGGATCGCTGGTCGGTGCGGACTCGGTGGGCCGAAGGGCCTGTTTCCGCACTCTGTATCTAAACTAAACGAAACTAGGATGCAATGGAATTTATGTTCACATTAAACTTTACAGAATAAACTTTATCTATACAGTGGTGATAAATACAACAATATATTCGATGGTGAGTGCAAAACAACAGGATGGTGCAAGGTAGTAATACAAAAACTGGGTAGTACAAAAGAGTTTTACAATAGTGGAATTGCAGCTCCTCCAGGAATGGGATGTGAAAAAGAAAAAGTTGTTTCAGGGGTCGGATAGCAGTGGAGAAGATCATAAATGAAATGAATATCCGCCACATTAAATTTTGGCAATAATCTGTAAATCTGTACTGCTCGTAATGTACGTGTGAAGTGCCCCTCTGTTATTTGTTTCCAACATGTTTAGTGATAAATGTAACTGCAACAAAAAGAAAAATAATATTTTTCCACCACCCTTCAAGTGTAAAGGAACTTTTTAAGAAATAATAGACAAAATCGACATAGTGTTTTTTTAAGATGAATAATTGCTGTTTGCAATAATCAGCTCTACAATAAAGGGGACACAATGATATTTGGTAGTGGGACATCTTTGAAGCCTAATATTTTTGCACACATTTGCAGAGTTCCATAATGCTACTTGGAGGTGGTAAGAGGTTGGGGTACACATTTACCCACTGGAACAATTGGACAATTTTTTAGTTTAGTTTAGAGATACAGCGCGGAAACAAGCCTTTCGGCCCACCGGGTCCACGCCGACCAGCGATCCCCACACAACAACACTATCCTGCACACACTGGGGACAGTTTTTACATTTACCAAGCCAATTTACCTACAAACCTGTAAGTCTTTGGAGTGTGGGAGGAAACCGAAGATCTTGGAGAAAACCCACTCAGCCTAACATTCCTAACTGTCACTGTATGTCGTTGTCACTTGCGGGCGGAGCACCAAGGCAAATTCCTTGTATGTGAATACTTGGCCAATAAACTTATTCATTCATTCATTCAGCCATGGGGAGAACGTACAAACTCCGTACAGACAGCACCCGTAGTCGGGATCAAACCCGGGTCTCCGGTGTTGCAAGAGCTGTAAGGCAGCAACTCTACCGCTGCGCCACCGTGACCGGCCTTGATTGACCCTCTTTTCCACGGATTCCAACTTTTGGTTTGAGGGTGACATTGGGCAGAAGTCTGGGAGCTTGGCATATCCTCATCCTCAAGGAGTGTACTTAGTATAGGAACAACCTAGAAATGAAACATAAATAAGAAAGGAAAAAGAAAACCAAGACTCCAAAATAGAAGCCAGAAGCCATATTTATTAAAGATTATACGAAGGGGAGTCTGCCCTTTTCAGTTGCACATCACTCAATAATTTTTGAAAGGAACATCAATTTCCGGTTCTCTTGAAGTTATATGTTCCCTAATATCATATTTTTATTTACATAATTGTAGGCTTTCTTTTTTTGGGGGGGGTTAGATAATGCGAATAGTCACTGTCTTTTTCTCAGTATAGGGTTGTCCAAGACAAGATGGCATAGATTTCAGGTGAGAAGGGAAAGATTTAAAAGAGACCTGAAGGGAAACCTTTTCACACATAAGGTGGTGGATATACAAAACGAGCTGCCAGAGGAAGTGGTAAAGCCGGATACAATTAAAACATTTAAAAACTACTTGAATGGCTACATGGATTCGAAATGTCTGGAGGGATATAGGCCAGGCACAAGCAAGAGGGACTAACTCGGTCAGGCAACTTTGTCAGCATGGGCGTGTTAGGACAAAGGATTGTTTCTGTGTTGTATAACTCTAAGACTTGATGAACTTGTTTTATAGGATTGTCAATTACAATGAATATTGCTCCACCAATCCAATTCGATGTCAACACTTGCATTACTCTCAGATTACCGTAATGTATCCTATGGATTTATTATGGACAGCTATTGTGTGCAATCTTTAAACAACTTACAGCTCTTACTCACTTTACTGGCTGCTGGGCAACACGTTAGCTGCCATTGCTTTAGGATCATCAAGATATGGTGGTGCAGCGGTAGAGTTGCTGCCTTACAGCGCCAGAGACCCAGGTTCGATCCTCACTACGGGTGCTTATCTGTATGGAGTTTGCACGTTCTCCCAGTGACCACGTGGGTTTTCTCCAGGTGTTCCGGTTTCCTCCCACATTCCAAAGACGTACAGGTTTATGGGTTAATTAGCTTGGTAACATTAGAAATATCCCAACTGTGTGTAGGATAGTGTTAATGTGTGGGCCAAAGGGGTCTATTTCTGTATTTCCACACTGTATCTCTAAACTGACCTAACCTAAAAATAGTGAGATTGAGCACTGAGCATTTTTGATGAGAAAAACAAAAATAATTGCTTTTGCTTTAAGTAGGTTAATTGCTTTTGCTTTAATTGATGTTGCTTATAACTTAAGTAGGATGGCTTGCTTTATCAAAACATGTGAACAGGTTGCTTCTGAAATCTCCATAAATTCATCCTGATGGATTAAAGTAATTCACAAGCTCACAGCTCCTCACCGGCTGCAAGATGGACGCAGCAGGATGGACATTGCGAGTGCTGTTCCTCCAATTTGCGTTTGACCTCACTCTGACAATGGAGGAGGTCCAGGACTGAAAGGTCAGTTTGGGAATGGGAGGGGAGTTAAAGTATTTGGCAACTGGGAGATTGCATAGGCCAAGGCAATTGAGTGAAGGAGTTCAGCGAAACGATCGCCCAGTCTTTGCTTGGTCTTGCCGATATATGAGGCCGCACCTGTAACAATGGATACAGTAGATAGGGTTTGATTAAGCCAGATGGACTCCACTCACATGTCAGCGATGCTCTGGTGGAGGTTGCTTAAAAATCATCCAGTAATCCCTCTAATGGTGCCATTCCCTTGCAGGTAAGCACTAAAGAAATGCTCCTCAAAGATCTCACGCCTTGCCTCCTTGATCTTCACCTTAACCTTGGCTCTTCCATTCCTTTCCATGTACAACATCCTAAATTGGACAGGCTCTACCCTGCAACATTCATATGGGCCACTACACAGGGATTGCGGGAATATAATATAAAATAAAACACAATCAAGGCTCACTGGCTAATTTTTATTAGTCCTAATGGCCCTGTCTCACGGTGCGAGTCCACGCACGAGTCATCACGAGTGAAAGAAAAAATCACACTCGTGGTAGTCTACGAGATTCCAAGTTCATGTTCACGAGTTTAAACGAGTTCCCACGTGTATGTCTAAGTTTGCCGTTTACTTCTCATTTCTGCGATGTACCAAGTTCCTCTCCCGAGTTACCAAGTTCCTCTCCCGAGTTACTCTTGAGCCAACTGTGAATGAAGGCCTGTTTTAAGTATCAAATAGAGGAGCTGGACAGCATCTCATACAGTAAGTATATTCTGATTCAGTATTGAAAGTTATTCAATTTCAGAACTTTAAAAAACTAGGCAGGATCTCGGCCCCGCACTCGCTGCCATTGTGCAGCAAGGAGGCGGTGGCAGCGAAGCAACAGTGTTAAAGAAGACAGCTCCATCCTGCAGCTTTGAGTTAAAGATAGAATTCAGCGCAGCCGCATCTATTGATATGACCTACAAAGGGAAAATGCGCACCGTCCAGTGCCAGAACGTTTCTCTCTGCTTTATATACGTGGGAATTCCCTCAGTATGCTCACTCAGCGGGACAGGGAGCATCTCTGGAGAGAAAGAATGGGTGACAGGATGACGTTTCCAAAATTCTGCTGTGTCTTTGTGTTACTTCAGCACTGTATGTTCACTTTTTGTCAACCAGCCCTTTCTTGTGTATGACATTATTTGTATCCGTGGCAGTTGATTGTCGCTTCCTTCAGTTTCCCAGGGGGTCGGGACGGGACTGGAGTTGGGAGGGAAAGGTGGGGGGGAGGAGGGGAGGGGAGGGGAGTGGGGAGAGGAGTGGGGAGAGGAGTGGGGGGTTGGGGTGACTTAGTACGGGAGACAAGTGTAGGAGAGGTGTACTGACTGTGTGGGCAGACACTTTGGTAGTGATTTGCTACCAGTCTCAAAAGCCGCTGTGTCTCCCTGTCCCTGGGATAGCAGGGGGCGATCAAACAGCACAATACCCCCCTCCCCCTCCACGCCATCACAAAGGGTAACGATCCCAAGGCTTTAGCATCAGAAACAACGGGCAGGCGACAATCACCCGCCATAACGTGAGAGAGATCATGAACTATTTTAGGTCTCCTTTGCAAGTCGGTGTTTATGTCTTTCTCCATCTCATTGTTGGCCCTGTCTGTCGCCACCCCCACCCCCACCCCTTTGCTACCCGGCCATGTGTGTGACCCCTTCCCTCCCCTCTCCAGCTCCCCGCCCATTGCACCGGGCACGGGGGCTTCGCACCGTCTTCACGTCGGCGACGCCAGCAGGTCAGTGCCCGTCGCCCCGGGGCAGGTGCTCGGGGGCTCTCTCCCAGCGTGGCCCCGGACCGGGGGGGGGGGATGGGAGTTAGCGGGCACACCGGCTCTGCCACATCATGGGCCGCCGCCAACCAAGCCATCCGTCTACGTCCACACGCTCGGTAGAACAGGAGCTGAGACTGGGAACCGTTCCGCCCTTGCCCCCTCCCTCTGCAACTGCAAACAACCCCACTCTCCTGCTCACCTAACCCGCCCACCCCTTCTCTCTGGGTATTGAAGGCGCTTCTGGTCTGCAGTGTGCAATAGTCACCAAAATACACTGCATCTTTAGAAAGGAATAATACAAAACATGTCAATCCCACGCCGTCCAAGTTGGCGTCTTGGGGTAGTCCTATTTGCCTGCATGTGGCCCTTAGCCCTCTACACCCTTCCCATCCATATATCTGTCGTTAATAACCTCAAGAAAATTCCTGCTTCAGTTTCCTGGGTCCAACAGAGAGAAGTCTCCCCCCTTTCCAGTCCTCGAAAGTGAACCCCATAAGCAATCACTACCAAAGTGTCTGCCCACACAGTCAGTACACTTGTCTCCCGTACTAAGTCACCCCAACCCCCCCCTCCCCTACACTCCCCTCCCCCACCTTTCCCTCCCAACTCTAGTCCCGTCCCGACCCCCTGGGAAACTGAAGGGAGCGACAATCAACTGCCACGGATACAAATAATGTCATACACGAGAAAGGGCAGATGCTGGTTGACAAAAAGTGAACATACAGTGCTGGAGTAACACAAAGACGCAGGAGAATTTTGGAAACGTCATCTCGTCACCCATTCCTTCTCTCCAGAGATGCTGCCTGCCCGCTGAGTTAAAGAGTGCCCACGGTAGACTCACAAGTCACTAAGGTAAACGCACGGGCCACTACGTTCTTACAACAAGTTTAAATGTTTCAAATTTAAACTTCAGCAGTACATTTTACTCATGGAAAAATGTTAACATGTTTGAATTTTTTCAAGAGTTAACAAGTTTCACGGGTACCTGCCGTTAGCGCCACGAGTCGCTAAGTTGCGTCCACGAGTTCCGACGTTCCCGCTACGTTAATTGTACGTGATTACCACTCGTGGGTTGACTCGCACCGTGAGACAGGGGTTTAAGGCTGACCTCGAGGCCTCAAGGCTGACCTCAAGAGAGGGAACAGCTTTTTCCCTACAGCCATTTGGCTATTAAACACTACAACCTCAAATCTTTGAACTACAGTACATACTATTATTGTAATTATTGCACTATTATTTTTTTTTTGTGTGCACGTATGTGTATATATATGTGTGTGCGTGCATGCGTGCGTGTGTGTGTGTGTGTGTGTGTGTGTGTGTGTGTGTGTGTGTGTGAGTATGTGTATATTTACACACTGAACTTTTTTTTCTCTCTCATTATATTGTTTACAGTGTACCATGTTTACATATGCCGTTGTGCTGCTGCAAGCAAGAATTTCATTGTCCCATCTGGGACATATGGCAATAAAACAATCTTGCCTCTTGACATATGATCTATTTCACTGTCTGTGTTGGAAATAGGTGAACGTTTCTCCTTATTTTTTAAAGATATTAATCATCACCATTTCTATGATTTACAATCCCTACAAATGTGCTATTCCACCTTTGGTATTTAAAAATGCTTGTTTTATGCACAACAAATAATGGCACAAACAAATTAAAGCCTTTATATAATTGTGTTCACTTTATTCCATGGTCCCCTCACCTTTCATTCTATTTGGGAACGTCTGAGGCAATTAAATAAATTCACACATACAGTTCCAACTCTCCCAATATTTTGCTTTAAAGTATTTCTTGTCTTCAGCCCACAGAGTGCGCCTTCAGGCCTTCATATTACTCAAGAATGCAGAAACAGGTATTGCTGTTCTTAACCTTTAACACCAGACACAATCTGGAGTGTTTCATTTCCTTTCTGACAAATTTTCAGTTAACGTGGAATAAGATATCCACAGAAGAGCCCTGCACATTTGTAATGAGGGTTTTGATTAGACTTGAGGTGAATGTAATTGGGGGGGTTTTAACCAGCTTTTTTTTGACCCTCCCATTCTTGATAGCAGGTCGCTGCGCTGTACCCAGGTCCATGGGAGCTAATCATCTCAGCTAATTGGCCAATCTTCAAGTAAGAGCCATGGTAATCAAGACACCGTTGGAGAAAAATCACAACTGTGTACAATCCTATCTTACTCCTTTGAGCAAATCTATTTCACCACAGCTGAAGCTGATTTTGAAGCTTCAATCCCTAAGCCAGGACACCGAGCCCAATTACTGTCATTGCCCAAGTTGATATTTGCCAGCTCAGACCAGTCTGGGTATCAAGGGTCAAATACAATATATTCTGTACATTGCCTCAACTTTATTGGCACAGCTTGACAGAGAGAGAGAAAAAACACAATCAGAAGTTTAAAATCAAGTACCCAAAATTGTGAAGGATTTTGATAGAATGGCCAAGTAGAAACAGTAGCAGCCTCAGTAACCATAGGTCCAAGGCTCAAGATAACTGGAATAAGGAGCTGAAGCAGAAGAAGGAATCGTTCCATGCATCCACAACACAAAACCTAAATGGGATGTGGAAGAAAATTCAATTTCAAAATGGAATGAGATGAAAAGGAAATATTTGTTGGGCTATGAAAAATTAAGTGGGGAAATGGGACTAATTAATCATCTTCTCCAAAGAGATGCACAATGGGTCTCTGTGCATATTGAATAATGTCAGGCTTTTGACTTGCATTTACCACTAATGAAGAAAGAATACATCTTTTGTCATAGTTTATGAGTTAATGTCATGATGGGACACACCATATGACATTAAAGTGGACAATAAGATCAACTATTACGCATTATCTTCAATTGACTCAATCAGCCAGTCACGAAAAGCATCACATTTTTGTAACGAGCCATCAATTTTAGACTTTAGACATACAGAGTAGAACAAGCCCTTTGGCCCACTGAGTCCACGTCGACCAGCGATCACCGCATACACTAGTTTTATCCGACATACTAGGGAAAATTTACAATTTTACCAAAGCCAATTAACCTACAAGCTTGCATGCCTTTGGAGTGTGGGAGGAAACCGGGAGAATGTACAAACAAGGACAATGTGCAAACTCCACACAGACAGCACCCGAGGTGCAGTTCCTTCCAATACATAGATTGAATAAGTGATAGGATAAAGATTTGGCTCATGGAGTATAAGGTGGGAAAATGAGAATTGTTCATTGTTGTAGGCAAAAGTAGAAACACATATTCTCTAAACCTGAAAGGCTACAGGGTTCTAAGAAGCAGAGAGATCTGAATGTCATTTTCATAAAATACAGTGTGTAAATAGGGACGTAACACAATGTTTAGGAAGGAACAGCAGATGCTGGTTTACACCGAAGGTAGACGCAACATGCTGGAGTAACTCAGCGGGATAGGCAGCATCTCTGAATAGAAGGAATGGGTGACGTTTCAGGTTGAGATCCTTCTTCAGACTGAGAGCCAGGGGATAGGGGAACTGAGAGATAAGGAAGGGTAAGGTGTGAAAATGAGACATCAAAGTGGTTGAGGGTCAAGGAAAATGTAGATCATTGTCAGCTAGGAGAAGGTGACAACAAAGCAAACAGAGATAAAATGTAATCAGGGGACAATGAGACTGGTCAGAGAACTAGGAAGGGGGAGGGATGGAGAGAGAGGGAAAGCACAGGGTACTTGAATTTGGAGAAGTCAATTTTCATACCGCTGGGGTGTAAGCTGACCAAGTGAAATATGAGGTGCTGTTCCTCCAATTTGCACTGGGCCTCACTCTGACAATGGAGGAGGCCCAGGACAGAAAGGTCAGTAAGGGAATGGGAGGAGTAGTTAAAGTGTTTAGTAACCAGTAGGTTTAGGTGGACTGTGCGGAGGTATTCAACGAAATGATCGCCGAGCCTGCACTTGATATAAAGTGTTTCTTTTGGACTTAACACAGTGTTATTGGTTTTTTTATTGGGGGAATTGAATACATAAGTGGAAAGGATATGCTTCTACTGCATAGGACAATGTGAGACCACATCAGGGTAGAGTGTACAATGGAAGTGTTGTTATTTAAGGAAGGATTTAGTTTACACACGGACTTTGAGCAAACACCACACAGATAGAACCTGAAGTCAGTATCAAAGCCTGGTCTCTGGTGCTTTGAGGCAGCAGCTCTACCAGCTGCTCCACTGTGCCATGCTAAGGATGTTAAAGTATTAGAAACAGCTTGGAGAAGTTTTATTATACTGAAACCTTGAATGGTGAGGTAGTCTTATGAGGAATGACCAGAGAAACTAGGCTTGTTTTTTGCTCAGAAAAGGGAGAATACAATTATTTGAAACAAAACATCTCAGGAATCGTTACAAGCTGGATGTGGGAAGGATGTTTCCTCTTGTGAGCGAGAAACTTAAAAAAAATAGAGATTGCCCATTTACGACATATTGTAGATTAGACCTTTTTTTCCGTTGGTGGTTATAGGGCCTTGGAATTCTCTGCTGCAGGGCAAAAGAAACAGAGTTTGAATAGTGTTGAAGCAAATCAACACTTAATGATTGTTTGGTGGTAATTTAGATTTAATACATTTTATAATTCACATATATTGAATACATGTACTCTGACTTTTGCTAGTGTGCTCCAAGTGAGTGAACATCACACCCTCCCTCGCTGCATCTGTTTTACTGCTGAGACTTTCAGTGCTGTTAAGCTTTGGAAGTAGAAGACTAATTAGATGGCAACTTTTCCATTTCCACGTTTAAAATCAGAGATATGATCTTTGATCCATACCATAATACTGAAGAGCATTGGCAGTCTCCTCATAATTTATGCAAAGCCTGAACCTTTCTGCATTAAAGTGGAAGAGGACATAAAAACTGAACAAATAAATGAAACATAATCATTCATTCTTTCCCTTCTTCCTTAACTAGTCTGAAGAAGGGTCTCGACCCAAAACATCACCCATTCCTTCTCTCCAGAGATGCTGCCTGTCCCGCTGAGTTACTCCAGCTTTTTGTGTCTAACATTCATTCTTTCATTCATTTGTTCTATATCTCTCTCCATCACTGTCACCATCTCTCATTTCCCTTTCCCTTGACTCTCAATCTGAAGAAGAGCCTCGACCAAAAACATCACCTATTCCTTTCCCCCAGAGATGCTGTCTGACCCGCTGCGTTACTCCAGCTCTTTGTGTCGATCTCCGGTTTAAACCAGCATCTGCAGTTCCTTCCTACACTTACCAATTGAGTTGGATTAGGATTTGGCTGCATGGTGGTGCATATATTAGGAGTGTAGCTGGGGGCTGAGAACGCATCGTGGCGTGGCACCAGTGTTGAGAATTATCCTAGAGGACGATTTGTCCGCTATCTTCACTGATGGTGGTCTGTGGTCAGGAAGGCAAGGATTGTGTTGTTCATGAGCCTCGTGAGCTGTCAAAGGTTTTAAGCAGGAGGCATGAAAACATGACTTCTATTTTGCATGTGTTCTAGCATCTGTGACGCTGAGGACCAGATAGCAACAGAACAAATTTCCAGAGGAGTGCTACCCTTGCAGTGATTGTGTTAATGAGAAATTTTATTTATATGCCAGAAAAATATGTTACCTCAAACCTCTAAATCACCAAATGTGCTCTAACTGTTAAGTCTTCCTGTTAGAGTAAACAAAAATGACTGTTGGAATAAAGTAAAACTACATACAGTGCACCCTAGCATTATGAAGGGAGGTTTGTTCCAAGAAAAACAATTCTTATTGAGAATTTCCAGAGCAGAAGACCCTTGACAAAATTTAAATACGTTTATTGCTTCTTTCACATTTGGCCTTTAATTATTGTTTCTCAAAAAATTCAATATGAGTGAATCTCTATTCTGTATCACATATTTTCTGGATTGATTGTAAATTCAATATTACCCATATTTCCATTACTCAAACGCAGGGCTACACTATATTCTTAATTTTGTAGCGAAAGCACATTATTTACTAGGGGGTTTGATGGGGCACTATTTTTTTTTGTCAGATGCTTGACTGAAATACATCAAACTCACAATCATAGCACTGCCAGCAACTTTCTGGAGATCTGTTCCAAATTTGTATGGAGCTCAGTTTTCAGAGGCCTCACACAGGCATGCCTTGAAATCCTGTGCAGAAAAACAATATGAAATATAAATTAAAGAAAACACCAAGTGCTGGAGGAGCTCACTGAAGAAGGATCCTGACCAGAAACATTATCTGCCCATTCCCTCCACAGATGCTGTCTGCCCTGCTCAGATCCTTCAGCAATTTGTCTTTTGCTCACAATTCCAACATTTGCAGTTTCTTGTGTCTCTCGGACATAAAGTAAAGTTTTGATTCAGTCTATCAAATTGTACAGCCCTTCCCAAGAACACAGGATTATGCTGCCAATTGTGTAAGATCCAGCAAGTATTCCAGCTAATTATCCTTAAATTAGCATGCCCTTTATGATCTTGATATTATCATGCCCCAGTTTAAACATCAAAGCGGAAATGAAGGAGCATTCATGTTGTCACTCGGCACCAAGTACAATTTTTTAATATATTTCAACTTCCTCCGCCTTGCATTGTATCTCCTGGCCTGAAGATTATTAATATCATTATTGACATTGTGGATGAATGCACAAAGCCTAATGGTTGGCACCTTATCATTATTTTACATTTAAATCAATCACAATTATTGTATAACTGGGAGGCAAAATACAAAGGAGTTTTCATACAAATCATAAGCTGTTTTATTGAAAAATGTGTTTTGCCCCAGAACAAAAACAATCATGTTGAAATGTAAGCTTCCATTTCACAAATACAAAAGCAATTCATAAATAACACAGCCAGGGGTGAGATTTTGAATTGCATCTCTCATTACTTTTTTGGTTAAAAAGTTGACATCCATTATTGGCCATCATCATTTGCATTGTTCAAAATGTTCCTCAAATCTTTTATTCAAATACATTACAGTTTTCTACTGCGTTGTGTTGTTTCATAAGGTAATTGCAGTTATGCTTTAGTGAATGCGTTTAAAGGCTGCATTAAAACAAAATCAGATCTATGCATATCATTTTTTTGGCGAAAACTCTGCAATACATTGCACATAATATTAGCTGCCATTTGAACAAGACCCATTCTTCAGAATCTCGTCTCCATTTTTAAACCATTTTTTTCAGAAAGTTCTGATTAAAATGACAAAAGCTAACAAAAACCTGCTTATCCAGACATTGCAAAATGATTTATTTTTCCAAATGCTTGCAGAATATAAAGGATGCCAAAATAATTGTAATGTCTTGCGAACGTGACGGTTCTTTGAATAAATTGGATTGAGTGAAGGACGAACTGTGAAAACATTGAAGTTAATAATAAAAAAAATCAAGTCTCACCTAGGATAAAGAAGGTGCATGTCAAAGCTTGAAATTCTGTCTGAATGATGATAGATGGTCTTATTCAATTCAAGAGAATCCTATACTAGAAAAAAGAACATTACATTGAGGGAATAATAAATATATCAATTTTCTGTGTAATGCAAAAAGTCCAAGAAACAAGAGTGTTATGAAATATGCATCTACTGAATATAATCACCTTGTATTTCATTTTGTGCTTCCAATCTCAAAAACTGTTAATTATTCACTTTTATGCCAAAGGCGATATTATTTGTCAATTGAAATGAGTAATTTGAGTTTTTCTTGCACTATATTTATATTCAGCATCAGGAGCCCATAAATGGATATGGATATTGTTTGCAAGAGACAGAAAGATTCACTGATGGATGGAGAGGATCAGATAGGTACATGATGTGTACAGTATCTTTAATATAAAAGGACATCACTAGGTTCTGCAAAAGAGTTGAACGTCAAATAGGTATAAACTCATGTGTAGGAAGGAACTGTAGATGCTGGTTTAAATTGAAGATAGACACAAAAAGCTGGAGTAATTCAGCAGGTCAGGCAGTATCTCTGGAAAAAAGGAATAGGTGACATTTTGGGTCGAGACCCTTCTTCAGACTGTAAAAAGTGATAAAATCAGAAATGGTCTATGAGATTATGGTCTGCTGCTCATCTGTAGGGTCATGGTCCAAGAATAAGTAGGAGGAGGTGTCCGAGAGCTGGCACCTGGCCTCAGCCCGGTAGAGGTCAGTGCGCCAGATTACCACAGCATATCCCTTGTCATCAGGTTTGATGATAATGTCGGAGGTTGCTGCAGAGTGAGCGGAGGGCTGTACGTTCAGAGGGGGTGAGATTAGAGTAGGTGAGGGGAGTGGAAAAGATGAGATGATTGATGTCACTCCGGCAGTTAGAAATGAAGAGGTCTAAAGAGGATAGAAGGTCGCCCGGGAGAGTCCAAGAGGAGAGGGACCGGTGGAAACGGGAGAGGGGTCATCACTGGGTGTGGAGGGCTCCTTCCTTTGAAAAAGGTAAAAAGTGATCAAATCAGAAACACTCTGAAAGATTATGGCCTGGTGCTCATCTGTGGGGTCATAAAAAGTGGTAACATTAGAAATGGTCTGAAACTCATACTGGTGGAGGATGCAAATAGCAATTCACAAGGCAGGTTCTCAAGAAGCATGGATCAAAGGCAGGACCAAGCCACATGAGAATGATGGGCAAGAGCTGGAATGCAAAGCAGGGAAAGATATAACAGTGAAGTGAAATGAGATCAAAGGAAAGTTTATAAATAACAACAAAACTCCTGAAAGGACGGGAGCCCGGCAAGGGCGTACCGAGTATTGGCTGGCTGCACTGACTTAGAGAGAGTGAATCTCAGTGGCAGAGTTCTGGCCCTCATGGATCACAAGGGGCTGGCTGCAGCATATGGAGGAAGGGCAGCATATTACTGGTGCGTCGGGTCAGGTGGCGACTGGCGGTTGGGGAGTAGGCAAAGAAAATAAACCTGCAAGCAGGAATTAGAATACAGAAATAAGGAACTGCAGATGCTGGTTTACAAGTTAAAAAAAGACACAAAGTGTTGGAGCAATTCAGTGGGTCAGGCAGCATCCCTGGAGAACATTGATAGGTCTCAACGCAAAACATAACCTATCCATGTTTTCCTGGGATGCTGCCTGCCCCCCTGAGTTACTTCAGCAATTTGTGTTTTTATTCTGCAAGCAGAATTTAGAGTTCAGAGTTCAGAGATACAGCGTGGAATCAGGCCCTTCAGTCTTTAGAGTGTGGGAGGAAACCGGATCACTTGAGGAAACCCACGCGATCACGAGGAGAATGTACAAACTCCATGCAGACGTCAGCGGTAGTCAGGATGGAACCTTGGTCTCTGCCGCTGTAAGGTAGCAACTCGACCTCTGTGCCCATGCCAATTGTCCGTGTGATGATGGGACTCCAGTGGAAACCTGCACTGAAGATTGGGGGTGGAGGGCGAGGGGGTATATACAGGGCAATTACATTGTGAATGTGTAATCACCTACAGTGGATTGACTGTAGGTGATTACAGGGCAGCAGATAGAAAGGCCTACACCCCTTTGACTGACGCTGAAGCATTGATGTTTCATAAGTTATAGGAGCAGAACTAGGCCCATCCAGTCTACTCCACCATTCATGCATGGCTGATTGATCTCTCCCTGTCAACCCCATTCTCCTGCCTTCTCGCCATAACCATTGACACCCTCACTAATCAAGAAGCTGTCAATCTCTGCTTTAAAAACACCCAATGACTTGGTCTCCACAGCTGTTTGTGGCAATTAATTCCATAGATTCACCACCCTCAGGCTAAAGAAACTCCTCATCTTCTTTCTAAAGGTACGTCCTTTTATTCTGAGGATGCCTCTCGTCCAGACTCTCCCACTAGTGGAAACATCCTCTTCACATTCACTCTATCCAGGCCTTTCACTATTCGGTAATTTTCAATTAAGAGACCCCTCATCCTTCTAAACAGCAGCAAGTAGAAGCCTAGTGCCATCAAACGCTCATCATATGTTAACCCAGGAGTCGGCAGCCTTGTTCTGCATAGGGGCCAGGACCCATGTCTGAGAGCGGATGGCGGGCAACATCTATCGCCATAGTGTGACACTTGGTGTTGTTTTTCGCATTCGTTTTCACGTGTTTTTCAATTCGTTTTCTGCAGTTCCCAGGTTGCTTGCGTGCCCCGGGACTGGCTGCAGTTCCCAGGTCAGCTCGCCTGCCCCGGGACTGGCTGTAGCGCCCAGATCGCCCGCGTGCCCCGGGACTGACTGCAGTTCCCAGGTCAGCTCGCCTGCCCCGGGACTGGCTGTAGCGCCCAGGTCGCCCGCGTGCCCCGGGACTAGCTGCAGTTCCCAGATGAGCTCGCGTCCCCGGGACTGGCTGTAGCGCCCAGATCGTGAAAATGAATTGAAAAAAAATACGCCTGCGGGCCGGATGATTCTGGGTTACAGGCCAGATCCACTCGTGGGCCGTAGGTCGACGACCCCTGCGTAAACCCAATCATCCCCAGGATTAATCTCGTAACCCTCCTCTTGACCCTCCCCAATGCCAGCACATCCCTCATCAGATATGGGGCCTATAACTGCTCACAATATTTGGCGAGCAGCCCTGGTATGTCACAGGGCACTCGATAAAAACTAGCTTTTCAATTCCAGATTCATCAGTACCTATGAAACTACTGAATTGCCACAAAAAAATATATAGTTCACCATGTCCTTGTTCTGTTAACTATTCAAATCTTTTGAGAACCCTTCACCTCAAATAATATCAGTTGCAATTAGGCTAGTTCAGAGCAAAATATGCTATTGAGTGTGTTTTACAGGGAGAGTTCAGGCAAGCTAGGATTTAATTCCTTGACGGGTAGGAGACTGAGGTGATCTTATGGAGATGTATAAGATCATGAGGGGAATTAATAGGATGAATGTACACATTCTCGTTCCCAGGGTTGAAGAAAAGGGCCTGTCCCACTTGGCGATTTTTTTCGGCGACTGCCGGCGTCATATCAGGGTTGTTAAAAGATTTTGAAAATTTCAAAATCCAGCGGCGACAAAAAAGCCACAAATTTTTCAGTGACCTGATACGTGATGCCGGGATTCGTCAAAAAAATCGCCAAGTGGGACAGGCCCAAAACAAGAATTAGAGGCCACAGGTTTAAAATGAGAGGGGAAAGGTTTAATAGGAACCTGACGGGCAACCTTCTCACAAAGTGAGTGGTACATATATGGAACCAGCTGCCAGAAGAAGTGGTTCAGGCACGAGTTAAAAGACTTCGGGACAGGTACATGGATAGGAAAGGTTTAGAAGGATATAGATCTTGATCGGCATGGACAAGTTAGGCCAAAGTATCAGCCTCTGTAATTCTACGACTCTAAGTTGCTCAATTACACTAAACAGTTTAATGCAAATTCACTGTGGACCAACATGGATCCATAAACTCAGAGAGTTAAATAAAATGGAAATAAGCCCTTCGGCCCAATTTGTCCAAACTGAATTAGGTGCCTATCTACATGAAATCCATTTTGCCTGCCTCGTCAACATCTCCTGGTCACTGCCTCACCTGCAAACTAAAGCCAATTCATTTATTTTCAGCCAAAAACCTAAGCTATTGCCGTTAACGCTCAGTTTGATTGATGCTCGGGATGGTTGTTTTCTGATTTTCCAAACCCTGCACCCCTCCAACCCCAGCCAAAATTACATTTTGTAAAATCATCGACATCATCCTAGAAGCAACTCCTTAATATTGCTTAATTCCACACTCATGAGGGATCATGAAAAGCCAAATAGTCGAATGGAAACGAGGCCGAAACGCCAACTAACCGAAAGCATACAAAGCCGAAACGCCAACTAACCGAAAGGGCGGGACGCCTAAAAGCCAACTAACTGAAAGGCTGCGTCGCCTAAAACCAAACTCACTGAATGGCCACTCTGCCTAAACGCCACCTAGGCTTCTCGTCCTTCGACGCCACGTCCAGGTACCGCAGCAGCGTCTATGGAGCGAAGGAAATAGGCAACGTTTCGGGCCGAAACCCTTCTTCTAACTAAACTAATATAGTCTGGGTGAAAGATTGGTTGAGGTATGACATTTACCATGGGGAGTGCTCTCTAGCCTCCATTCACGATAATTGAATTGTCAAGCAGTCTGCAAAACCAGAAGATTTCTTTCTACACGTAGGGGATATTTATCGGTCAAAATCTGTGAAAGTCAAAGGCAACTGTAGTTCTCTGGCAGAGGCACATAATCCTAAAGAAATCTCCTAGGGCGAGAAATCTAAACCATTCAGAGACCTCGACATGGCTGAGTGTTATAGTTACTGGAGTAATAGTTCCCTTTTTAACAAGCTTATAATGACTCGGATGTCTGTTCAAAGCAGCCTCTGATGCTTCTATGGGTCTTGCCAGTGCCAGAGTTCTGAAGGCTGCAATGGGTTTCATTCTGTTACTGCAACACGTTGATGCCAATCAGTCTTCAGCACAAAATTCAAAACTATTGATGCAGTGCAGTACTGAGGAAGCACTACCCTAAAAGTGATTCTGCTCTGCTGCAGAAGTACTGAGCCAGAGTTGCATGGCCCAGTAATGCTGAGGAAATTGCAATTTCTCTTCATATCCCTTGTGCGAACATAAGATAGGATTTGGACTTTTAAAAGGTGGCGTTTTTAGGTTTTTGCACACATTGCTAAAGGCATGTGTTTCAAAGTTGTACAGTTTAGATCCAGCCCTTAAAACAACACATCCACCACATGTCCTAAGTGGTTTAGTTTAGTTTAGTTTTAGAGATACAGTACGGGATCTGTGGAACCTTCGGCCCACCAAGTCTGTGCTGACCAGCGATCCCTGCAAGCAAGCTAGCACTGTCCTACACACACTGGGGACAATTTACAATTATACCAAGCCAATTGAGCTACAAACCTGTACGTCCCGGAGATCCCGGAGAAAACCCACGCAGGTCATGGGGAGAACGTACAAAGTTCGTTCAGACAGCACTCGTAGTCAGGAGTGAACACGGGTCTCTGGTGCTGTAAGACAGCAACTCTACCGCTGCACCACCGTGCCGCCCCCTGCCGCGTTCTGTGTGCAGAATGACTACCGTGCAGAGAGTTCAGGGAGCATGCTCCCTGGCTCGTAGAAAAGTGCCAAAGCAGGGTGGTGCAAGTTCTATCACTAGAGGTGTCCCAGGATAGTACGAAGGAGATATTAGCTAGGGCAATGGCCAGGAATGCCTGGCGGGAGGTCATGTGGGAGATATCAGCCTGAAGCAGAAGACTAACAACACCATGGGCTAATACTGACAGAAGCGCACACACCTCACGAGGGAACTCCACCAACTTACAAGGTAGCATAAATCAATTGGCAGCAGCTTAGGATCGCTCTTCAGAAACTTAAGAGATATTAAGGATGGGTGGGTTTACTTGAGAAAGTGGAGAGACAACCAGTTGTGTGAGATAGTACAAAACTTCACAAAATAGCAGTGACTATTGCAAGCAAATCACTTTGTTCCATTGGCCAGTGCCACGGCCATCTCACCACGCATTTTGCTTTCAAGTTCACGGGCTTATATAGGTACACTACATGACACGTCAATGAAGGTATCACCGATAATGATATATGCAGTGTTTATCCAGAACATGAAACCTAAGGTTCAAAGACTCATCCAGAAAAAATAATGTGAAAGTTATTGAGCATAGTTTTCTACCTGATGAGCAACTCTCAATCCATTTGTGAGCATGTTAGGCAGGGAAAGGACAGTGTAATGTACAAAATTAAATGTACAATGGTGGCTATCGAGCTTGTGATAATTTCTATAATTTGCCTTATCAGTAGAGGATCTCCACAGAAAATGATTGAGGAAAGAATCCATCCCACATGTAGAAGGAAAAGGCCTCCCAAGCAAAGTAGAGAGAGAGAATGTTGAACACCAGGGTGAATGCTATCTTCTTATGTAGTTATCGGTTTAAAAAAATTGAGCTGTGTGAAGATTGGTATTGGGATAGAGAAAACACAGCAAAGAAACTATCCTGTGTCATAGAACATAGAACAGTATAGCAGTGGAACAAGCCCTTTTGCCCACACTGTTTGTGCCGAACATGACAGCGTTAAACTGATCTCATCTGCCTGTACATCATCAATATCCCTCTACTCCGTGCACCTACCATGTGCCTATCTAAAACCCTCTTAAACGCCACTACCGTATCAGCCTCCACCACCAGCAGTAGAGTTGCTGCCATAGAGCGCTTGCAGCACCGGAGACCCGGGTTCGATCCCGACTACGAGTGCTGTCTGTACAGAGTTTGTGCATTCTCTCCGTGACCTGCGTGGGTTTTCTCCGAGATCTTCGGTTTCCTCCCACACTGCAACGACGTACAGGTTTGTAGGTTAATTGGCTTGGTAAATGTAAAAATTGTCCCTAGTGTGTGTAGGATAGTGTTAATAACAGTGTTAATATGCGGGGATCGCTGGTCGGCGCGGATCTGGTGGGCCGAAGGGCCTGTTGTCCGCGCTGTATCTCTAAACTAAACCATCCCTGGCAATGCATTCTAGGCCCCGGCAACTCTCTGTGTAAAAGTCTTGCCCCGCACATCTTCATTAAAATCTCCCCTCTCACCCTATAGCTATGCACTCTAGTGTTGGGTATTTTCACTCCGGGGAAAAGGTTCTGACTATCTACCCTATCAATGCCTCTCATAATTTAATATGCTTCTATCAAGTCTCCCCTCAACCTCTGATGTTCCAGAGAAAACAATTCAAGTCTATCCAACCTCTCTCTGTAGCTGAAACATTCTAATCCAGGCCGCATTCTGGTAAACCACCTCTGCTCCCTTTCCAAAGCCTCCACACCTTTCCTGTAATGTCGTGATCAGAACCGTATGCATTAATTAAGGATCATTTAAAGAATGTGGGCCTTCCAGATAACCCCAAGGAACGTTTAGATGAAGGCGAATGGCTATACTCACTGCATTTTAAAGCTTACTAAGAGAAAAAAATACACCAGAAGCTGAATGTTTAGATGTTGAGGAAAACAGAGCGTAGTTCCAATATTGTATTCATTGAAATGGCACAAGCTGCTCGAGAAAGTGATAAAGGAGGAGGATTATATGTCCAGTCTAGCTGTTTGATTTGAAGTATCAGAACAAGCCAAGGTCCGAACCTTAATAATGAATAAAACTAAAGGAAAAGCAAACAGCGAGCACCAACTAACTAGGGTAGTGTGTGATTACTCCCAGAAAAAGCTGCATGATTTCACAACACAAAATAACCAAGTACATCAGGAAACTTCAGGGGTGTGGTTAATAAGACCCTGAGACTCAGGGGGTGGATGCCATTTGTTTTACTCATCTAGGGCTACAATGGTCTACACGTGAGGAACATGACAGTCCCCATTTAAATAGCTAGTGGCAGCTGATACAGATAGATATTCTAATGGTATGGTTTGGGAGGAGGAATACAACCAGAGTAAAGATCAAGATACATGGCAACCCCATGCAGGAAGAGAAATGCATACACTAGCATTTATTTTGAGGGGACTGGTCTATAAAAACAGAGATGTAATGCTGAGGCTCTTTACAGACCGCATTTGTAGTATTATGAGCAGGTTTAAGCCCAATATCTGAGGAAGGATGTGCTGGCATTGGAGAGGATCCAGAGGAATGTTACGAGTTACCAGTTACGAATGTTACGAATACCGCCAGGGGAGCCAAGGCGATGGCTGCCCTGTCGGCAGTCTGTTTGTTTTTTCATTCTTTTTGTTATTTTTTAGTATGTTAAAAGTTTGTTTTAATGTTCTTGGGTTTGTTTTATGTGAGGGAAGGGGGGAGGTGATCGGAAAACATTTTTTTTCAGGTTCTTACCTTGCCGAAGATGTGATTAATTTTCGGATCACATTCTCCGGGCACTCTGCGGCCTACCATCGATGGAGCTGGAGGCCTCCACGGACTGACTTTGAGCCCTATCGCGGGGTGCGGACTTAACATCGGAGCTGATCCTTTGCCTGGGATCGCTCCCACCGCGACCACCGCGGACTTTAAACATCAAGAGCTCGCAGTCTTCAGGAGAGGCTAGTCGGGAAGCTCCAACATCGCGGAAGGTTCGACCAGCCCCGACGCGAGGTTCGATCGCCCGGCGCAGGGGAGCTGACATCTCCCCAATGCGGGAGCGGATCGCCCTCGACGCGGAGGGCCCGAACGCCGCCGGCTAAGGGAGTCAAGATCGTTCCGTCAACGGGGGGCTCGAGGCGCACGACCGAGGAAGAACTAAGGGAAGGACTTGAACTTTATTTCGCCTTCCATCACAGTGTAGGAGTCACTGTGGTGGATGTTCATGATAAAATGTGTTTTTTTGAGTGATCTGTTGTTTTTAATTGTATGACTGACCTGGCCAATGAAATTCTTTGTATGTTGCAAAACATATTTGGTGAATAAAGTGTGATTCTGATTCTGAGAATGATCCCATGAATGATTGAATTAACATAGATGAGCATTTGTCGGCACTGGGCCTGTACTCGCTGGAGTTTAGAAGGATGAGGGTGGACCTCATTGAAACTTACCGAATAGTGAAAGGCCTGGATGGAGTGGATGTGGAGAGGATGCTTCCACTAGTGGGAGAGTCTGGAATCAGAAGCCATAGCCTCAGGATAGCTTTAGAAAGAAGATGAGGAAGAATTTATTTGGTCAGAGGGTGGTGAATCTGTGGAATTCTGTCACATAAGGATGAGGAGGCCAAATCAATGTATATTTTTAAGGTGGAGATTAACAGATTCTTGATTAGTAAGGGTATCAGGGGTTATGGGGAGAAGACAGGAAATGGGGTTGAGAGGGAAAGATGGATCAGTCATGACTGAATGGCGGAGTAGATGTGATGGGCCAAATAGCCTAATTCTGTTCCTATAATTTATGAACATGAACCCACAGAGGGATCTCCATTCAGTGGCTTCAGGGATCAGATAGCGTAGTCTTTCCACTGGTATGAGAAGGTGTTTGATAAGAGCAGTCCCATACTTATGAAAGAAGCCCAATTTGCACTGTTAGGCCCTGCACAATAAAGTATTGTGGGCAATGTAGTATTGCGACCTGGATCGTCAGGGGATGTGTTGAGAGGATGCACAGGGACCCAAGTCATGCAACTGAAAAAGAAAGACATATATAGGTTACATAAAGATGAGGAAAATCCAAATCAGTAACAAAATACTATCAAAGGTTTAGACTAATTGATGCAACAGTATGGTTTGCCTGTTGAAATATTGTCTAATAATGGAAAACATTTCTCAGTGCAGCAATAAGCTGCGGACAATGGTTCAAGGGTTCTTTATTAACACATGTTCCAAGTGATTTTTGTTTTTGCATACGGATCAGTAAGATTATTGATATTCATAAGTACTATCCCCAAATAAATACAGAATGCATAGAAACAGCCCACTGAGGCCATATGCAAGAGTCGCTAGGTTTTGGCATCATTTTTTAAACCCCAGTTGCAGCTGGCTTTAAAGGCCTGTTGCAGCAGTCGCCTCCATCTAGATCATCAGCGAACCGTCGTCCCTCTCCTCACCCGTGACTCCCGCAGCCGATCCTGAGGGCGTGGAATGTAAGACCCTCCACAGTTTTTCTTACCGTCCTATCGTTCCAGCTTTAGCCGCCATCACCAGCTCACTCCACCCTCCTTTCCGGTTCCTGGTCCTCAGGGGCGAGCAGGAGATGAGCCTCGTACGAAGCTCCCACTCTAGGGTGGGCCACGCCTGCTGCCGGGGTGTGCCGGTGGCAACTCCGGACCTTCTGCCACGTACATGCATACACATAGAATCTCTGCATCGTAGACGAAAGCTGTGTCCTGACAACTCAGGAACAGCTATTTTGTAAAGGAAGAAGGGTGTGGCTATTTCACCCCGGACAGTGCTCTCAATAGCGGGAAAGGAGAAAGAAATGCAGATTGAGCTTTAAGGGATAAACGTCATTAGTTATTGTGTATCAATATTGAGACACTGAAAAACAAAAAAACAAAAAATCATCAATTGTCAGCAGGACCCAAGGCAAAATTCTTGCTTGGTTTGCTCCCTGCATTACCTATGCAGTAATGTTTAATCATATTTATTAGTTGCATCTCTTCCTTAGAATGAGAACCTATTTATTATAAGTGGCATTCTTCAGAGTTCACTGGACTGAAATGCAGCTGGCAATACTCAGTTATTTTCCAGTCTGCTGGTGCAAACACTAGGCTGCTGTAGCTGTGAGCTGACCTGTCCAAGCAGGAGCTCTAACAGGACATCAAGAGCATCTAATACCCCTGGTCAGCCCAAGAGCCAGTCCTCCAGGAGCTAAATAGCAGACCCAGCACAGCAACCTAATAGTTGGGACTACCAGGTTGCAGTGCTGGCACAGATTACAAAAATGAAGAGATGCCAGTGATGTTTAGAAATGAATCACATTTTTAACTAAATTGCACTTCCACTTGTAATACTATTATTAGTTTACCTGACCAGCAAGATTTTTACACAAAATGCGGGAGTAACTCAATGGGACAGGCAGCATCTCTGGAGAGAAGGAAAGAATGATGTTTCGGGTCGAGGCCCTTCTGCTCGATCTGAAAAATCAACCATTCCTTCTCTCCAGAGATGCTGCCTGTCCCGCTGAGTTACTCCAACATTTTGTGTCTATCTACGGTGTAAACCAGCATCTGCAGTTCCGTCCTACGCAGCAAGATTTTTACTTTCGTACTTGTCGCAACTGTATAAAATCATAATGTTTGAATAAATCTTATCAATGTGATCCAGTGATGGGGTGAAATGGCTTGTACTTGCCTGAGTGCTGAATGTGTTTCATGAGAAAGCAAATTAATGCAAGATTGTGTCTTGAATGTTGCTAATGGAAAGCAGCAAGTTTATCCCTCTGTACAATGGGAGCAAGAGAGCAAGATAGCGCTACATGACCTAAGTCATGAGCTTTAAGGGATTTAATTATGGCACAACAGTATCAGTATCATTGCTGCCTTGCAGTGCCAGAGACCCTGGTTCGATCTTGACTACGAGTGCCATATATACGGAGTTTGTACGTTCTCCCTGTGACCGCATGGGTTTTCTTCGGGTGCTCAAATTTCCTCCCACACTCCAAAGTCATACATGCCTGTAGGTTAATTGGCTTCAGTATAAATTTTCCCCGGTGTGTGGTGTGTGCTGGTGTAACGGGGATCGCTGGTCGGCGCAAACTCGGTGGGTCGAAGGGCCTGTTTCCGCGCCGTTTCTCTAAACTAAGCTAATATGGTTCCTTCAGAGCATATTCCCATCCATAAACAAACTTGTTTCACTGCAGTTGCCTGTGTCAGCCCAACGGCCATTGGCGTGAGAAGATTCTCCTGCCTGCCATGTCATTAGGCCTCACAAGATTTACCTCGCTCCTATTAAGCCTTTACTCAGACAAAAATCCATAATCCTATTGTCTGTCTCCTGCTGCTGCCAATTATTGTTGGAAATAACTTCTCATAATGTGGCACTATAAAAGGATCTTAATGTCTCCTCACTATCGAGACGTGATGGCATTTCTTTCCACAGTGATTGAAGTGGAAGCATAATGTGTCCCATCCCCGTAGGAGAGCCACTCGCCATTTTGAAAAGCTAATTACTGAAACATAAAAGTCATCTTTAATAGGCCTACTCCATAATGCCTTCTTCATTACAAAATGTCAGACAATCCCAAATTGAGCCTTAACAGAAATGGCACATTTGATCAGTTTCCATTAAATAGATCTTTAATTGTTGAGAGAACACTCTCTTTCCCCTTGCCGAAAGTCTTAAGATCTCATCTCCGATTGAAAACTATCCCATTTGGTCAGTGAGTGGGAGTCTTGTTGAACTGAAATGAAGAGTTCCTTATGATTCTTCATCAGGGCAATGCATCCAGATGAGATCTGTTATGTTATATCATAGATCATTAATTGACCTGACCTTATGATTTCGCAGATTCCAAAAGAACTGATTTGAAATGTGTAGGAAGGAACCGCAGATGCTGGTTTAAACCAAAGCCGGAGTAACTCAGCAGTTCAGACAGCATCAATGGAGAAGCAGACAGAATGTGTAGGAAGTAACTGCAGATGTTTGCAGAGAAAATGTGTGGAACTGTTGACTTCACGTTCTTATGTCGATCTTCTAATTACCACCCAGAAATTGGATTATGGAAGAGGCATTTTTCCATGATAGTTCTGGTCTGACAATGAAATTATATGATCAGCAGGTGGAGTAGTGGATGTCAACATTTAAATCAGTCTCCACAGAATGGGCTGTGGTGGATTGAGATCACAGTATGGACACTCTAGTAATCAGTCATATCTTGTGGTTATTTGGCCCAGGCGGTATGCTTGAGACACAGATTGGTGTAGGAGAGTTGGAGTCATCTCTCCTAGAAAGATAACTCCAGCATTCATTTGAAGTTAAGCACTTTCTATCTTTCTAACTCCATTTACTTATAGGTAAATGCCTGAGAATTAATGAACGGCACTGTTTATATCAGCAGTAGGCAAAAATGGGGAGGACAAGGAGGGCCCGGCGTGGGGAACTGCTGTGAGGAAGGAAGGGGAGGGGCGAGGGGGGAGGGGTGGGAGAACAAAGGAGGACCTGTCTTGGGATACTTTGAAACTTTGTAACGTTATAAGCACCCTTTACGTGGCAACAATTTGCATACCTTTGGTATGCAAGCAAAGAATTTCACTGTGACTTGTCACATGCGATAATAAATTATTCAATTCAATTCAATTCTATAATCAATTGAATGAAGACAGTGGTGTATGCATCAGGTAAGAATGCCTGGACTGATTCTTCCTCTCAGGGCATTCTTTGCTGTATAAGATATTCTTTGGCAGCACATCGAGGAAAGTCTCCCCTTAGCACCATTTGCCATTGGTATTGCTATTGCTATTGGTATTGGTATTAGTATTGGTATTGATATTGGTATTGGTTTATTAGTGTTACGTGCACTGAGACACAATGACAAACTGTCTGGCTTGCTCTCCCAACAGATCAGACCATACATGTATTCAATCATATCACATATGAATGGAACAGTAGTACAAAAAGGGAATGAAAACAGAACGTGAGATATAGTGTTACAACTACAGAGAAAGTACACGTTTTTAAAACAAAAAGCGCAATGGCTGCCACAAGGTAGATTGGATGATTGGGAATACATCCTTAGCATCTGACAGATCTGTTCAAGAGTTTGATAATAGCAGAAATATAGCTGTTCCCAAATCAGGTTGTACGTGCTTTCAAGCTTTGAATCTTCTGGTCAAAAATAACTCTTCATCATCCCAAATCTATCTGCTGGGGACATAGATATAAGGTGATAGATATAAGGTGACAAGTGTTGAGTGGATGAATTTCCCCATAATTAAGGAATGGCTCTGGGTTTGAAGAATGGATAAATGTATGGAGTCCATTTGAGCGGCTGCTGTCGGGGAAGTTTACCAATCTCAGTGCCATTTTGCCTCATTGTCTGGCCCAAAATAGAATGATAAGTTCATAAGTTTATAATTGATAGGAACAGAATTAGGCCATTCGTCCCATCAAGTTGACTCCGTCATTCAATCATGGCTGATCTATCGTTCTCTCTCAACCCCATTGTCCTCCCTTCTTCCCGTAACCCAACACCCATACTAATCAAGAATGTATATATCTCTGCCTTCAAAATATCCATGAAATTTGCCTTCACAGCATTCTGTGGCAAAGAATTCCACAGATTCACTACCCTGATGTGATGTTGCTTCATCTTGAGTACAGAGCATCAATGATCTCCCTAATGCTGTGGTGAGCAGCAAACAGATTCATGCATAAGCAGTAGTCTGGAATGACCCGAAGTCTGGCAAGTTGAGTTTGACACTAACCTTTACCCTGCCTGTCAAGCCAGTCCAGGCGCATCCGTGAGCCTGTATTTGAGGCTGTACAACATCACTGATCCCAGTGAAAACAATCTTTTGGAAGCATTGCCATTGTTCAACGCTGACGCCTAAATATAAAATATCGGCTCCTGTAAACTCGGCGGATAGAATCTTCAGTAATGAGCGTTTCCTTGCCTTTGGTCACACGATCCTCATGCCTCCCAGCCACTTGCTAAGGACCATTGCCAAGTTCCCCTGGTAACAATACTGATCGCCTCAAGGAAACAAACAAATCAAATATTTTCTTGCAGCGAAAATGACAGTGCAAGGCCAAGAAAAAACATAATATTGATTGTAAACGTAATCTAGAAAAGTCTGGCAGGCACCAAGAAAAATGACAACAAATGATGATTGTGCAAATGCCTTTGAGGAACGAAGGCCCATAGCTAAAGGTTTAAGTGAAAGTTGGTCAGTGTGTGACAGGCCAATAACAGTCATCTTTTGCACCATTGTACAAGAACATCATGTTGCAATGCTAAAAATGAGCAATGTACTATTATTGACATCATGGGGTGATGACTCCCCATTCCTTCTCTAATGGCGCCCAACCCAAGCGACTATTTGCATTCTAACCACAGAAGCAGATCTATAATCACATATTATAATTGCTCCAAACGCTTAAATCTCTACTCCTATAGATTCCCTTGTCATGTAACTATACACAGTAAATGGCTCAATTGTAATCATGTATTGTCTTTCCGCTGACTAGATGGCACACAACAAAAGCTTTTCACTATACCTCGGTACACGTGACCATAAACTAAACTGAACTCCAGAGATGCTGCCTGTCCCGCTGAGTTACTCCAGCATATTGTGTCTATCTTCAGTGTAAACCAGCACCTGCAGATCCTTCCTACACATTACCGGGTGCGTGTTACACAATAAAGACACCTTGCCTGCACTGACAAATCCCAAGGCAAAGTTCCAGGACAACCTTCTGGTGTCGCTTATGAAGGAACTGCAGATGCTGGTTTAAATCGCAGATAGACATAAAATTCTAGAGTAACGTTTCGGGTCGAGACCAGTCTGAAGAAGGGACTTGACCCGAAAATGTCACCCATTCCTTCTCTCCAGAGATGCTACCTGTCCCTCTGAGTTACTCCAGCATTTTATGTCTATCTTCTGGTGTTGCTTGCCATGGCCTGGAGTGATCACTATCATCTTTCCTCAAGGATGACTTTTTTTCAACTGTATGGGAGTGAGATTGCTGCAGTCAATTTGTATTTATACCAGTAATCCAGAACTAGTGCTGTTAATCTGCTAATTTAATATTATGCCACTGTAACTGCTGCTGGGATTGCCCAGGAGCCTTAGCAGCATCGCCCTTTACGGAAATAACACCAAGCTCCAGCTGCCCCTGAAGTCCCTGGAGGAGGAGTTTAAGGTGACGCGGGCCAGAGAGGTGATGCTGTACAGGGACTCCAGCGACCCCAAGGTGGCTCAGGCAGTGGTGGAGGTGAAAACTGGGAGGAAGTGGAGAGCCAGCGAAGCCGTGCTGCAAGCGGAGTCTTGGATACGCCACAGAGTCCTGGTGGGAGCAGTGACTCGAGGAAGAGCTGGCCTGGGAATCTTCCCATCTCCCCAGTTTGATAAGGCCAAGGGGAAGGAGAGGCGCAGACTGGTCCAGGAGGAAGTGAGGGCAGTGGTGGAGGAGGAGAGGTGTACCAGAGCAGTTGGATTGAGGCAGCAGGGAGCCTGGACAAGGTGGGAGCAGGCCATGGACTGAAAAGTCACATGGACTGAGCTCTGGCAGGCTGAACCACAGTGCATCAAGTTCCTGGTCCAGGCAGTGTATGATGTCCTGCCCAGCCCATCGAACCTCTTCATCTGGGGCAAAGTGGAATCTCCAGATTGCCCGCAATGCTCAGGCAAGGGGACGTTGAAACACATCCTGAGCTGCTGCCCAAAGGGTCTTGGGCAGGGCCGGTACACCTGGCGTCACGACCAGGTTCTTAAACCCATTGCAGAAGCCATCAGCATGGGAATAAGCAGCTGCAGACGAGCACGCCCCACCACCCAGATGATCACCTTCGTGAAGGCCAGAGTGCAGCTGCCAAGAACCACAGCATCCAGGAATCCGTCAGGAATCCTGGCGACTGCGCAGGACTGGCAGCTTTCCGTAGGCCTGGTGAAACAGCTGAAGTTCCCACAGCACATTGCCACGACCACCCTGAGGCCAGATATCATCCTGGTCTCAGAGGTGACCAAAAACATTGTCTTGTCGGAACTGACAGTGCCGTCTGGAGGAGGCCCACGAGAGGAAGATGACCAAGTATGAAGAGCTGGTCATAGACTGCCGTAAGCAGGGCTGGAAGGCAAGGTGTATGCCCATCGAGGTTGGCTGCAGAGGTTTTGCAGGGCAATCGCTCTACAAAGCCTTGAGTGCACTGGGCATCAACGGAGTGGTGAGGAGAAGAGCCGTCAAGAACACCACAGAGTCAGTGGAGAAGGCCTCGAGATGGCTCTGGATCAGGAGAGAAGGTCCATGAGGAGGAGAATGCCACCTGAACACAAGTCGTGGTCTGATCAACCACGGCAGGGTCGCCTGGGTGAGGGTGTCTGATGTTGAAAGACCCGAAACACCCAATGACCCCAGTTTACATCACTGATGATGTGTTCAGGAGCATCAATAGATGTATTTGTATCAAAAATGCCACTGTACTCCTGATCCCCGCAGGCCTAAAGCTTCAAGTCCAGTCAGACACTCTACCCCAGCATTATCACAGTGCTGGGGAACTGTCTCCGATATCCATTGGATTGACTTCAAAGGGACTGAATGTTGGAGGCAGAATACTTTCTGCTTTCTTTGCCACACATCTATATAATTAAAAGTCTCATCTTGACCACTTCCTGGCTGTATATTGATTTTAGTAAAAACGCTATCATATATCGCTATGATTTTTGGCCATCTTACTAACAGTCCTCCTCCGCTGAGCAGGCTTCGAGGATTTTTCCCATCAATTAAAAATAAAAAAGTTATGAGTGTTTAAAATACCTTGAGATCATCTCGCGTGTCTATCACCACGATGAAGGTAATGCCCCTTCCGGGGGGGGGGGGGGGCGGACCATAAAACCCCGGATGCCTGGACATGACTCAGTCACTCTGCAAGATAGCGAGGGAGAGGCCACGATTCTCATTCTAAGCTGTGAATCAGCTGAACTGTGAGTCTGCAATGTACTTGCAATAAATGTTCTGTTACCCCTTAATGAAAATGAAATGAGATGTTTGGCCTGCCCTGTGCTTGAAACTGCAATGGCAATGGAAATGAAATGAAAATGCAATGAGCTGTTTGGCTTGGCCTGCCCTGTGCTTGAAACTGCAATGGCAATGGAAGTGAAGTGAAAATGCAATGAGCTGTTTGGCTTGGCCTGCCCTGTGCTTGAAACTGCAATGGCAATGGAAGTGAAGTGAAAATGCAATGAGCTGTTTGGCTTGGCCTGCCCTGTGCTTGAAACCTTGAGATCATCTCGCGTGTCCATCACCACGATGAAGGTAACGCCCCTTCCGGGGGTGGGGGGGCAGGACCATAAAACCCCGGATGCCTGGACATGACTCAGTCACTCTGCAAGATCGCGAGGGAGAGGCCACAATTCTCATTCTAAGCTGTGAATCAGCTGAACTGTGAGTCTGCAATGTACTTGCAATAAATGTTTTGTTACCCCTTAATGAAAATGAAATGAGATGTTTGGCCTGCCCTGTGCTTGAAACTGCAATGGCAATGGAAATGAAATGAAAATGCAATGAGCTGTTTGGCTTGGCCTGCCCTGTGCTTGACACTGCAATGGCAATGGAAGTGAAGTGAAAGTGCAATGAGCTGTTTGGCTGGGCCTACCCTGTGATTGAAACTGCAATGGCAATGGAAGTGAAATGAAAATGCAATAAGCTGTTTGGCTTGGCCTGTCTTGTGCTTGAAACTGCAATGGCAATGGAAGGGAAATGAAAGTGCAATGAGCTGTTTGGCTTGGCCTGCCCTGTGCTTGAAATTGCAATGGCTATGGAAGTGAAATGAAAGTAAAATGAGCTGTTTGGCTTGTCCTGCCCTGTGCTTGAAACTGCAATGGCAATGGAAGTGAAATGAAAGGACAATGAGCTGTTTGGCTTGGCCTTCCCTGTGCTTGAAACTGCAATGGCAATGGAAGTGAAATGAAAGTGCAATCAGCTGCTTGGCTTCGCCTACCCTGTGCTTGAAACTGCAATGTCAATGGAAGTGAAATGAAAATGCAATGAGCCATTTGGCTTGGCCTGCCCAGTGCTTGAAACTGCAATGGCAATGGAAGTGAAATGAAAATGCAATGAGGTGTTTGGCTTGGCCTGCCCTGTGCTTGAAACTGCAATGGCAATGGAAGGGAAACAAAAATGCAATGGGCTGTTTGGCTTGGCCTGCCCTGTGCTTGAAACTGCAATGGCAATGGAAGTGAAATGAAAATGCAATGAGCTGTTTGGCTTGGCTTGCCCTGTGCTTGAAACTGCAATGGCAATGGAATTGAAATGAAAATGCAATGAGCTGTTTGGCTTGGCCAGCCCTGTGCTTGAAACTGCAATGCCAATGGAAGTGAAATGAAAATGAGAAGGAATGAGTGACGTTTTGGGTCGAGACCCTTCTTCAGAAGATAGATAAGCCTGAATAAGGGTCTCGACCTGAAATGTCAGCTATTTCTTTTCTCCAGAGATGCTGTCTGACCTTGTTGAGTTAATCCAGCTTTCTTGTATCTATCTTTAGTTTAAACAGCATCTGCAGTTCCTTCCTACACATTCTGAGATATGGTGCACTGGACTCTAGGGAGAAAGGAGTCTCATGTTGTTTTGGTTTACCATCAGGTCCAGCGAGATAAAGCACCTACGAGGTTCCGCTGAGTTATCCCAGCAGAGACCACCTAAGGGGTTCGACTCAGCAATTGATAAACCAATCTGGAATTAATTTAAATGTTTGGACAATGAAGTTGCCGCTACTCGGTTCTGCAAAACATTTGAATGTTAAGCGCTGGGAGAGTTCTGGGAATACGTATAACCATGTATGCACAACATTGTCTCCATGGGAATAGACTTGGATTTGTTCCAGGCAATGTAAATGGGATATTGCCAAACTGGAACATGTACTACATTGATTGGCAGCTACAAAGTTAATGTTAGACATTGAGCAGGCCATTCAATGAACTTGAAAGGATCTCTGTTTTCTAAATGATTTATAGTGCAATGTCAAGTGTCCATTCCCAAAGATAAAATGTGTTCCATCTGGGAAAGATGCTCAATTTCAACTTTTCAGTGTGATATTCTTAAGTGATAGCACTTGATTCTCTCCACTTTACTGCAGTGTCTAGGCCAAATGGTGCAGTGCTTAAAGACTGGTAATCAACAAACATCCAAGTTCAACTCCCAGCATAGCCATTGTGGAATTTAAATTGAG
The DNA here is from genome assembly GCA_038087875.1 of Malacoraja senta. NCBI lineage: Eukaryota > Metazoa > Chordata > Chondrichthyes > Rajiformes > Rajidae > Malacoraja > Malacoraja senta. Next base: position 171,450 of record JAXLNO010006126.1, on the reverse strand, counting down.
GTAATATTCTGGAAATTATAACAACATCTGGCTCCAGCATCTGCACTCTTGTGTCTTTATTCTACTATGACTGCCCCTGTTTCTCTGTGCTCACAAAACCTTCTTCCTCCGTCCTACTTAGCATGTGCATTGACTCCAACACTCAGCATCTAACACAGGATCCTAGTTTCTCTGTTAGTCATGTTTCACTTTACAATTTCCATATTTGCTTGCTCACCTCATAACTTGCCTCCCTCTTCCTCAGGCTTTCAATACCTGACGATAGACACAAAATGCTGGAGTAACTCAGCGGGACAGGCAGCATCTCTGGAGAGAAGGAATGGGTGATGTTTCGGGTTGAGACCCTTCTTCAGACTGATCTTATTGGGCGGGACAGAGATAGAATGAAGTCTGAGACAGTAAGACTGGTGGGAGAACTGGGAAGGGGGGAGGGGATGGAGACAGAGGGAAAGCAAGGGCTATTTGAAGTTTGAGAAGTCACTGTTCATACCGCTGGGATGTAAGCTACACAAGCAAAATATGAGGTGCTGTTCCTCCAATTTGCACTAGGCCTCACTGACAATGGAGGAGGCCCAGGAAAGAAAGGTCAGATTGGGAATGGGAGGGGTAGTTAAAGCGCTGAGCACCCGGGAGATCAGGTAGGTTGAGGCGGACTGAACGGAGGTGTTCAGCGAAACGATCACCGAGCCTGCCCTTGGTCTCACCAATGTACAGAAATTGACACCATTGGTCACTTCTTCCTAATTCACATCGAATATGTTTCAATCAAGTCATCTCTCATTCCTCTGACCAAGAGATACTAGCCTAACCTGTCCAACTTGTCCTCATTGGACAACCCACCCATTCCATGTATTAGCCTAGTAAATCTTCTTGGAACCGTTTCCAATGCATTAACATTCTTCCATAAATAAATAGAATACTATACACACTCCTCCAGATATAGCCTCATCAATGCCCTATATAACAGAAGCACAACTGCACTACATTGCATTAAATGCTACACCAAGAGCTTGTTTATTATTTTTTTCATTCATCCTTACAACATAGGAAGCTATTCGGCCCATCAAGTCTACGCCAGCTCTCTGAGAAATTTTATAAAATCCATTCCCATAGCCACTACGCTTTCACATGCCATTCACATGCACCCTGATTTTCTCATCACCTATCTATCTGGTGATGGTGGGTGTGGGGGGGGGGGGGGGCAGGGGTCTAGGGGGTAGTTTATTTAAAATTGCAAATTAACATGAGCTAACACATCTTTGGGATGTAGGAGGAGATCAGAGCAACCTTTTCACGTCCAGCTTTTTTGTCTGCTTACTTTGAAAATTTCGAAGTATCCTTCATATAACATAACACATCCTTAACAAAATGTGCCCAGCCCTGTATACAATACAATACCATTTATTTATTGTCATTTCAACCTCAAATGAAGTTCAAACGAAATTTGGTTTCTGCAGTCATACAACAAGAAAAGCGCCAAGACACACAACCAACACAATTTACACAAACATCCATCACAGTGAATCTCTTCCTCACTGTGATGGAAGGCAAAGTCTTGTCTCTCCCCTGTGTTCCATTCTTCTCCTGATGTTAAAGCCCCCGGCGGGCGATGGCAAGTCCCGCGGCCGTTAAAGCCTTGCCGGGCGATGTAAGGCACGCTCCGGGTCATTTTCAACCCCGCAACTCGGGCGGGAGAAGTTGACGTTGCGGGAGCTCCGAAAAGGGGTCTCCCACTAGGGACCCGCGAGCTCCCGATGTCACCGTCCAACGGACCTGCGACTGGAGCCTCCGAACTCTGGAGTCAGGTCGCAGCCGCGCGCCACCACAGCTCTCCACGCTCCAAAGCGGGCCAGCCCCACGATGGTAAGTCCGCAGCTCCGCAGGCCCCGCGACTGGAGCCCCCAGGTCGTTCCCGTTGTAGATCGCTCCACGGTGCTAGGCCCCAACGACAACGGAGACCCGACAGGGAAAAGGTCGGGTCACCCGTACAGGGAAGAGATTTAAAAGTTTCCCCCACCCACCCCCCCCCCCCGCCCCCCACATATACACAGCTAAAAACTATATAAAAACCACAACAAACTAAACATTCAAAAGGACAAAAATAAAAATAAAAAGACGGACTGCAGAGGCCGCTGCAACGTCAGTCGCGCCGCCCACACCCTCTCTGCTATTTCACTGCCCCCTTTTTTCTCAAATAAATTGTGTGATGTTACCTAAGTAACTGCAGAGAACTGACATTCAAAGTGAATTGTCCCTTTCTCATTGTAAATTAAAACATGCTCCTGGCTGCTTTGCAAGTCCTCCATGGTCAATTAAGACTATGAAACACACTTGGATCACAGATGTCATGGGAAACAATTCAGTGCAACACATTTCTCCTACCTGGAAGCTGAAAGCATCCTTTTAATATCTCCCCTACAACCTTCGAGATATCCAACAGCTCTGACTGAAATTTGTCAAAGTGCCCTTCAGTTGACATTAGCCATGGGTTCTATCAAGAGAGGGTCCATTGAGTGATCAGTGATCGCCAGTCTTCTGGGACTAAAGTCAATTTGAAGCTGTCCATTCTCTTGAACTTCAACACCAGCTGAGTTTTCAGAATTTGAGGATGATTAATTGCTGTGAACTGGAAACCAGGAGAAAAAGTGATGCTTATCAGCACTGAGTAAGTGGACACATCATCGGTTCTATACTTGTGACTCTTGTCTCTTTTTCTTTCTGAGCACGCTGGTTATCTCAGTATAAGAGTCCATTAGTGAAAGACATATGCAGATGCCATACAACAGCCTACCTAAAGCAGAGCACATCTTTAAGCATTGAAAATCTTTCTGTATCGATTAAGAATTCTTCAAGAGTGATTTTGTTAAAGAAGGCATTGGTTGTGGGTAGGTTTTGGCTTTGAAGGTCAGAGCATTGTTTGAATAGTGTCCTGGAGTCTTGCACAAGCATCAAGGAAGAGGTCAGTTTAAGGTGGCCACACACAACACATAAGAGGAGCACTGTGCTGAAGTGACGGTCTGAATCAGTAACTGAGAGACCTCAGGAGCAAGCCTTGATCCCACACCCTTTCCCTCAGAGGCATGAATTCTACCAATGTATTCAGACTTAAGCAGAGGTGGGATGCAATATTTAGAGGCTCGACACCTCTCATGAGTGCAGGGCTACAATTATATGAATGCTTTGTTTATACGATAAAAATCGCCGCTTCTCATCTGTGTAGTCAGTCAATGAGGATTAGTGGAATATTATTAGATGTCAGAAGGCATCACTGTCCAGGTTGACTTGACCTAATATGATGCACTATCTAGGAGAAGCCACCTGGCGATCCATCTTCCCCATATTCAACAGCAGTCATAGTCTTTACCACCAACATCAGCTAAAACTGGTTAGTTCGTGGATTCAACGTTCATATCATATGATGAGCGTGTGACGGCACTGGACCTATATTCGCTGGAGTTTAGAAGAATGAGGGAGGGACCTCATTGAAACGTAAAGAATAGTGAAAGGCTTGGATAAAGTGGATGTGGAGAGGATGTTTCCGCTAGTGGGAGAGTCTAGGACCAGAGGCCATAGCCTCAGAATTAAAGGATGTTCTTTTAGGAAGGAGATGAGGAGAAATTTATTTAGTCAGAGGGTGGTGAATCTGTGGAAATCTTTGCCACAGGTGGCTGTGGAGGCCAAGTCAATGGATATATTTAAGGCAGAGATAGATAGATTCTTGATTAGTATGGGCGTCGGAGGTTATGGGGAGAAGGCAGGAGAATGGTGTTAGGAGGGAGAGATAGATCAGGCAGGATTGAATGGCAGAGTAGACTTGATGGGTCGAATGGCCCTATCACTTATGATCTTATGACCTTATGATTCATCCTGGGATCTCCATGGATCGAGCGGTTCAGTACCATAATCAGAAATTTCAGTTTCAAGTTCTGCAGCACAATTCAGTTCAATTCATTGCAAACCTTAGAACATTCAAAATGGCAACCTGTCATCACTGACACGCCTCTCACAGCCAGAAATGACACCAAAGGCACATAATCAATCACATCAAATTAATAATGCTTTTGTCTGTTATTTCATCATAAAGAAAGTCAATGAACTTTTCACGGCTTCAAATGATCGAATTAGAAAAGGCTTCTGGCGCATTTGACCTCATTCTTCAAAGGTATCCATCTTATCAACCATTCACAAAATGTAACAGCTTCTTGAAGAGGTTGCATGTCTCACTCTCAATCATCCTTACACACAATCTATTTCCACCTACCTCAGAAAACAGTGTACTGATATATGGTCATTGAATGAGACATTAACTCTGTTTCTCTCTCCGCAGATACAACCTCACTTGCTGTTTACTTCCAGCAATACTTTAATGGCATATCTTTCAGCTCTTTGACAGAGATTTATTGACCCTTAATTGTTTATTTAATGTATATATTCATCACTTTACGTCTAATATGCATATTAAAAAGCAAGAGGGTAAATAGGAGAGGGCAGGTCCACCGAAATCCAAAGGAGGGAAATCTATGCCTAGCGCCAGAGGAACTGGGTGGTCCTAAATGATCACTTTGGACTGGTATTTACCATGGAGAAGGCAGGACTCTGGGCAACACTGATGTACAAAGGGATCTCAAGCTGCAAGTCCATATTTCCTGAAAGTGGCAACAGAAGTGGATAAGGTGGTAAAGATTGCATGTGGAATGTTTGCCCTTATTGGTTGGAGCATTGAGTGTAAAAGTCAGGAGGTCATGTTGCAACTGTATAAAACTTTAAGTTAGGCCACATTTGGAGAATTGCATGCAGTTTTGGTCACTGTATTACAGGAAGGATGTGGAGGTTTTGGAGAGGATGCAGAAGTAGTTCACCAAAAAGTTGTCTCGATTGGAAAACATTAGCTATAAGGAGAAGATGGACAAACCTGGATTGTTTTCTCTGGAACATCAGAAACGGAGAAGCAATTTGATTGAAGTATGTAAAATTATGAGAGACAACAACAAGTAGTCATACACATTTTCCCAGGATGGAAATGCCAAATACTAGAGGGTTTATGATGAGAGGGGAAAAGTTTAAAGGAGATTTGCAAGGCAAATAATTTTATGCAAGAGGGTTAGGTATCTCAAATATGCTACCAGGGGAGGTGGTAAAAGCAAATATGATACTGATAATTAAGAGGCCATTAGGCTAACACATGAACATGCAGGAAATAGAGGGATTCAGACCATATGTAGGCAGAATGGATGAGTTACATTGGTATAGTTTTCAGCGCAGACCTGGTGGGCTGAAGGGTCTGTTCCTTTGCAGAACTGTCTGTGACAACCACAAAAAAAAATCAAGATAACATTATATGGGGAGTTTTAACGGAGGTGCTCAAAATTATGAGAAGTTTTAATAAAGCAAAAAGGAGAGTGTTTCTACAGAAAGGAGGCAAGCAGAGAGCACAGGTTTAGGATTTAAAATAATCGGGCAATGAAGAGTAGGTTTTTCTGTCTGGAATGCCCAGTTTGTAAAGGTAAGTGGAAGCAATTTCAATTAGTTATCAACTAGGATATAAACAACACAACAATGGGAATAGACAGCAGAATGGGACCAATTCAATACTTATTTTAAAAGAAATGGAATGGACGTTGAATAACACTTTTCCTTCTCTTTGTACAATTCTCGGTATATGTTAAATCTCATAATGAATACCCATCACTTAGTTATTTCTAATTAGATGCATAAATATCCACATCCATGTCAAAACATATATATATATATATATTTTTAATTTTGATGAACTAATTTAATATTTTGGATCATGTTTGCCTAGTTTACGAATAATCATGCTTTTGTTATCATTATCCAAGTCCTGTGACCCAAAGACGTCAGAAAATCTGCTCTTTTGATGTTCTTTTTCTTCTTTCTTGATGACTGGCATTTTTTTTCACCATTAGTCAGAAGTTGTTGAACAGAACAAAGTTAGTTAATTTACAAGTTTCTGATTTATAGGCGTTCCAATAATATTCAACAATTTCAGGCCTTGGAAGTTTTCCCAGTGGAGCTTCCAATGAACTGAAAATCACAGAGCAAACCTACTTATAATTCCAAGAGACTCCTTTTAAGGTACATGCTGCATTATGATTGGAATTTGCTGTGGAACATAAACCTTAGAAGGAAATAGGCAGGAGATGAAACAACTCACATGCCCAGCAAAATAGTAAGATCAAGTATCATGGAAAGCTGGAAAGATCTCAAAACACCATCACTTTTCAAGAAGTGGCAAAATCGACATAATTTTCTGTGATTTGTGTTTGTGACAAGGGTATAGGTTGTTGGGAGATGCGGTCAGATTAATTCATTCATCTTTGCCAAACTCAAGTGACATGGTTATGAAGGGAAACTCCTTAGACTGTAAACATATTTTCTAGTTATTAATTATAACAGAACAAAACAGCAAGGAAATGGGTATGATACAACGTGGGGCAGCACGGTGGTGCAGCAGTAGATTTGTTGCATTACAGCACAAGAGACCCGGCTTCGATCCTGACTATGGGTGCTGTCTGTATGGAGTTTGTATGTTCTCCTCGTGACCACGTGGGTTTTCTCCGAGATCTTCGTTTTTCTCCCACACTCCAAAGACGTATAGGTAAATTGGCTTAGTATATGTGTAAATTGTCCCTAGTGTGTGTAGGATAGTGTTAGAGTGCGGGGATCGCTGGTCGGCGCAGACCCGGTGGGCTGAAAGGGTTGTTTCCGTGCTGTATCTCTAAACCAAACCTAAGCAACCATTAGGAAAATTTAACTTCACATTTGTTCATATTATTGTCTGAAGAAAAAGAATGGAAAGGTTGTTAGCAGGGGGAGGTAGAGGGGTGAACGGAATTGCTGCTTAATCTTGGAAGAGTTTTGAAGGATAACAGGAATAGCAATGGGATAGAGGCACTGAGTAGCATTAGCAGAAAGAAACACAAAGATGGGGATTGATATTAATGGATTACAGCTTTCCCAGTGTGGGAAACGAGTGTATGAAAATGAAGAGAGGAAATCTAAGCGAGCAACAGTTCAGTAAAGGCCTCATTAAAGCTGTCAGAGAAATGAAAGCTGGCAGAAAGTCAAGCAGGTTACTCACAGCAGCTTTGGAGTGTATTGAAACCCTCTCCTGAAGCCCAGCAAGTAACAGCAGAAAGCTAGAAGGCTTTAGTCCGGTTCTTAAATTGATTTAGAGTAGAGGCATGATGAACAGAGGTACATAATCCAGGGTCAAATGTCAGCAAAGCACACTGGTTGAAGAGGTACATGTTATGGTTAGCCAGTGATTGTGTAATATTCTACTATTCTTAGCACAGCATGATTTAGTAAATTAAGTTAAAATGCACTCAGTGTCAGGAGACAGGGGGCGATTCAGTAGAATACTGTAGATTTGGGCCAGGGGATGGGGGAAGGATAAAAATGACAAAGAATAGCATTGTATAAAGGAAAAGAACACACTCTCAGGCATAACCACCCTGCATGTCCCCTGCTTTCCTCCCTCCCACTATTCTCCTCTCATTGACCACCATCCGCAACTCTTCAAACCTATCTCACATCTTCTGCTCTTGTCTTCAGGCTTTGTTCCAACCATTTTCCTGTCTAACCCCCCCCCCCCCACCCTCATCTACCTTGTACTTGCCACGCTTTGTCCTGCCCATGGGGCGGAAATCGCTATCAAAACATGGGGGGGACGCAATTTTTTGCCTTCCGCGCGCGCACACACGCAGACACACACACACACACACATGTGAGGCTTCAGAGACTTTGGCTCAGGGCCCTGTGGATGGTAACATCAGGAGCTGACCTGGTTGGTGACCGAACTCCAGCAACAGCAGCTTCGTCCGCCCCGAATCGTGGGGCTTGAATCGGCCCGTTCGTGGGCCTTTCATTGCCCGTTGTGGCTTAAAATCGGCCAGCGGCTTCATCGTGGCTTCAACATCGGGAGCCTCGATTGCCTCGATGTAGCAGTTTGATTTTAAGCTGTGCCGGGAGATGAAAGGCCCCGCGAACGGGCCGATTCAGCCCTTAGAAAGCGTCTGATACCGACTTGAATCTTTCAAAAGCTACAATGTGATAAATAACACAAACAAATAAAACTGATGCAAATAAAGACAAACAGAAGAACAAACCTTGGAAGGGGAAGAGAGAGAGATGGGATAAACATACTAAATAACGTGAGTGAGGGACTTGCCTGCAAGCCAGGTAGGAAACCCATTCGACCGGATTACTTAATTTCCTGACCCATTTAAATCCGATACCCGTTTAAATATTTCCCATCCACCAATACATCCAATTAGTTCAAATGGTAATTATACCCGCATCAGACAGCTTTAGAAGGTCAAAACACAATTGTGCTTGAGTTGTAGGGAGAGGTTGAATAGGCTGACATTTTGTCCTTTTGGATCGTAGGAGGCTGATCATCCAAAACCAGTACCCCGTTCCTGCTTTCACCCCATATCTCCTGATTCCGATAGCCCTAAGAGCTAAATCGAACTCTCTCTTGAAAACATATTGCAGCTCGGTTGACATGGACAAGGTGGGCTGAAGGGCCTGTTCCCATGCTGTACAGATCTATGACTCTGTGGGTCTAAGTGCAGGAAGTGTCATCAGCTGGAGATGCTGGAGCTCTAAGTTTCAGTGACACCATGTCACTATGGTTCAATGATGAGACCATGCTTCATCTCCTATCAGTCGGAGAGCATTTCTGTGGTAATTAAATTAGACGTAGCAATATTATGCAAAGAGACAAAGATAAAATATGAGTACAGTTGTAAATTGGGCACGGCCCATTTAGCTACGCTGAGAAATGGTTCAGCCAAGCCGGCCTGGAAGCAGCTTCTTTAAATAAATCATTCTCAGCAATGAGAGGCTTTTAATAAAAGAGATTGAAAGTGTTCAAGGGAAGCAAGTTCCCACAAAGAAGACAGGTGGGACAGCCAAATCTAGGGCTGCCAGAATATCACTGTGCACAAAGGTTAAGTAAAGCGAAAGAAGGAAAGCTTATGTGAAACATCGAGAGCTGCATACAGCAGACAATCTAGACCAAACGGATAGGGTAGAACTGGGGCAGTGGAGTAACGATGAGGGAGTGGGGGTCCTGAAGTCATTGAAGAGACGAAGGGCATGTGAGGTGTCTTGGACATAGGTAGGGAGGGATTGGACCAGGGGAGATAGGATGGAGTTGAGGTATGTGGAAATCAAGTCAGTGGGACATGAGCAAGCAGAAACAATGGGGCTGCCAGGGCAGTTCTATTTGTGGATTTTGGGGAGAAGATAAAACCGGGCCGTGTGGGGCTGGGGAACGTTAAGGTTGGAGGCTTTGGAGGGCAGACAGCCAGAATTGATAAAATCAGAAATGGTCTGAGAGATTATGTGCTCGTCCATAGGGTCATGGTCCAAGGATAAGTGGGAGGAGGTGTCTGAGAGCTGGCGCCTGGCCTCAGCCCGGTAGAGGTCAGCGCGCCAGATTACCACAGCATCTCCCTTGTCGGCAAGTTTGATGATAATGCCGGGGTTGCTGCAGAGAGAGCGGAGGGCTGTACGTTCAGAGGTTAGAGTTGGTAAGGGGAGTGGAAAAGTTGAGATGGTTAATGTCATGCCAGCAGTTAGAAATAAAAAGGTCTAGAGACGGTCGAAGGCCTTCTGGGGGAGTCTGAAAAAGGGTCTTGACCCAAAACGTAACCCATTCCTTCTATCCAGAGATGCTGCCCGAGTTAAACCAGCATTTTGTGTCTATCTTTGGAAAGGGTAGAACCTAGATGGGCAACTAGGAAAACTAGGAAAACAAATCGAGGGTAAGAAATTTACTTCCATATGTAAAATGAAGGAAATCTAAAACTGTTCCATGGTTTCATCAAAAATCAAAAGTAAGGACTACCCAGGACCAAAAGTAAGGACTACCCAGGACCAAAAGTAAGGACTACCCAGGACCAAAAGTAAGGACTACCCAGGACCAAAAGTAAGGACTACCCAGGACCAAAAGTAAGGACTACCCAGGACCAAAAGTAAGGACTACCCAGGACCAAAAGTAAGGACTACCCAGGACCAAAAGTAAGGACTACCCAGGACCAAAAGTAAGGACTACCCAGGACCAAAAGTAAGGACTACCCAGGACCAAAAGTAAGGACTACCCAGGACCAAAAGTAAGGACTACCCAGGACCAAAAGTAAGGACTACCCAGGACCAAAAGTAAGGACTACCCAGGACCAAAAGTAAGGACTACCCAGGACCAAAAGTAAGGACTACCCAGGACCAAAAGTAAGGACTACCCAGGACCAAAAGTAAGGACTACCCAGGACCAAAAGTAAGGACTACCCAGGACCAAAAGTAAGGACTACCCAGGACCAAAAGTAAGGACTACCCAGGACCAAAAGTAAGGACTACCCAGGACCAAAATGAGTGAAATTAGAAAATGCAATAAAGATACCTAATAATTTTTTTGAGGTTGTTTCCACTAATGATGCATCTTTTGCCATTAAGGAGGGCAAGACTGAAATGTTTGTGTTACAACCATGCACCGTTCTGTTGTTTTGCACTCACCATCAAATTTATTGTTGTATTTATCACCACTGTATATATACTGTTTATTCTGTAAAGTTTAATGTGAACATGAATTCCATTGCATCCTGGTTTAGTTTAGTTTAGTTTAGTTTAGAGATACAGCGCGGAAACAGGCCCTTTGGCCCACAAAGTCCGCACCGACCAGCGATCCCTGCATCCTAACACTATCCTACACGCACACTCCGGACAATTTACACTTTCATAAGCTAACTAACCGACAAACCTGTACGTCTTTGGTGTGTGGAAGGAAACTGAAGATCTTGGAGAAAACCACGCAGTCACGGGAAGAACGTACAAACTCCGTACAGTCGGGATCAATCCCGGGTCTCCGGCACTATAAGCAAGACCGCAACTCTACCGCCACCCATTAGGCACAAATTATCAGATGGATTATACAGTATATGGTCATATATGGTAAAGTGTATAATAAAAAAACAAAAATGCTACTGACATCTGTGGAAAAAGAAACAGTCACTGTTTCCAATCAAATTCTGTTTTTGTTCCCTAAAATTTGGCCTGACGCTGAGTTTTTTCCAGCATTTTCTGCTTATATTTTAGGTTTCCAGCTCCTGCAGTGTCTTTTTTCATTTCCAATTATTATGAGGTGCAACAAGTTTAAAAGTTGATCAGTTGCCAGCTTCTAATATATCGAAAGCCATTGGAAGTGTTGTTGGAAGTGTCAGAGGAGATGGACCAAATCCAGGTATATGAGATCAGTCCAATATGAGAAAAAATAGGTGCAGGAATAGGCCATTCAGCCCTTTGAGCCAGCACCGCCATTCAATATGATCATGGCTGATCATCCAAAACCAGTACCCCCATTCCTGCTTTTGCCAGAGGAGTGAAGGACAGATGACATGGTAAAGAAGGCATATGGCATGCTTGCTTCATTGGTCAAGGTATTGAATCTAAGAGTCAGTAGGTCATGATAAAGCTTTATGGCACTGTTTGGTAGTCTGCATTTGCACCAATGCAGGAAGGATGTGGAGGCTTTGGAAAGGGTGCAGAGAAGGTTTACCAGAATGATGCCTGGACTAGAGGGTATTAGCTGCAGGGAGAGGTTTGACTGACTTGGATTGTTTTCTCTTGGACGCTGGAGGTTGAGGGATGACTTCATAGAAGTATGTAAAATTATGAGAGGCATAGATAGGGTAGCGGGCCTGATCCTTTTTCCCAGGATCGAGGTATCAAATACTAGAGGGCATACAGTAGTTTTAAGGTGAGAGGGGCAAAGTTTAAAAGAGATGTGCAAAGAAATTATTTTACACGGTGGGTGCCTGGATCACACTGCCAAAGGTGGTGGTGGAGGCAGGTATGATAATGGTATTTAATAGGCTTTTGGATATGGACGTGGATATGGAATAATTTCAGACAGATAAAAAAAATTCTTGGCATTATATTCGGCACAAACATTTTGGGCCAAATGACTTGCTTCTATGCTGTGCTCACCTATGTTCTACATACAGTTATTTTAAAGAAAAGTTGTAATAGACCAAGTAATTACGAGGTAGGTAGCAGTGGACATATTATTGGAATCCAATCTAAGAAATAGGATATTCCTTCATTTGGAAAGGCAAGGAGTAATCAGAAAGTTATCATGAGTTTCTCAAGGGAAAGTCATATCGGAAGAAATTGCCTTCCGCCAGCGAAAGTGGTAGAGATGAATACAATTAATACATTTAAAAGATACATTTCGATAGTTACATGGATGGTGAAGGTTCAGAGAGATATGGGCCAAACGCATGCAATTGGGACTACCTCAGGCACACATATTGATGTAAACATCAGGAACCTCATGTACACATATCTCTGTGTCACCCTCTCCACTGACTCTCATATTGTGTCTCCCTCTGCCCGGACTCTAAATCTGAAGAAGGATCTCGACCCGAAACATCACCGATTCCTTCACTCCAGAATGGCTGCCTGTCCCAGCTGTGTTACTCCAGCATTTTGTGTCTATCTTCAGCGTAAATCAGCATCTGCAGTTCCCTCCGACAAACATCTTGATTGAGATGGAACTAATGGGCCAAAGCGCATATTTATGTGCAGTAAAACTCCATGACTTTATTTGAAATAAATTGTAGAAGCATTGTAGAGCCGCTGTCGGAAAAAAGCTCAGAGAATTGCTAAGGACAAACTGCACCCCCTCCACATACACCTGGATCTCCTGCCATCAGGCAAGAGATATCGCAGCATCAAAGCCCAGACTACAAGACTGCTAAACAGCTTCCTGCCATATGCTGTGAGGCTGCTAAACAGCCACTCTGTACTCACAGTCACCTGATTCTGCGGCTTGGCACGGACACTATAATAACTGGCACTGGCCACTTCAATAACTGGCACTGGCCACTCAAATCAGCCACCCCGGACATGTTTATGATTGGTCTTACTGTATTTTAATGTTGTTTTTATCTATTTTAACTTTATACTGTTCCATCAGGGACTGGATTGTTTTTAGTGTTATTATGTGTGAGATGTTTTAAATTTCATGTGCGATGCTCCGGTATTCCCTGGGAAACGTCTTTTCGTTTTGCACTGTACAACTGTTGCTTGCAAGATGACAATAAAAGGAATTGAATTGAATAGGGAGAGGAATAAAACCCTTTTTTTTTTCACCCACAGTGGCGTAGTAATCTGGAACCAGAAAGTGATGTGGAGGCAGAAACCCACATCAAATGAAATAATATTTGGATAGACACAAAATGCTGGAGTAACTTAGCGGGACAGGCAGCATTACTGGAGAGAAAGAATGGGTGACGTTTCAGGTCGAGATACTTCTTCAGACGATGAATGGTCTCGATTCGAAACGTCACCCATTCCTTCTCTCCAGAGACACTGCCTGTCCCGCTGAGTTACTCCAGCATTTTGTGTCTGCACACAAAAGTAACATCCCTTCCTTCGTCTTTCAAGAATCTAGCATATTTGAAGTACATGTTCCTGGGTGGGACTGCAAGATGACCCTGGAGGTTTGTGGCTGGCAGCTGTGAATCCGTGTGATTGAGGTGACTGACTGATTTTGTTTGCATGGTGTCAGTAAGGGGCAGCATGCAGGTGATGAGTAAAAGGGATGATGGATAACATCCTGAATCAGAGGGAGAGTCTGAGCCGATAGGAGAGAAAAGAGAAGGGGATGAGATTGGAAATAGAGAAAAAAAAGAAGATTGCAGTGATCAATAAAGAGAAAAATATGAGAAGGATCAGTTTTTTTTCTTGAGGTCATTCCAGGTAAAGCAGAGTACAGCTAGGCTGATGGTACATTCAATGTGCAGTAGGTATGAAGGCAACGGTATGTATGTGAGTCCAAATAAGTAGTTATATTGAATGCAATGATTGTGAATGCTTTGAGTTTTGGTAACGATGGAAATAGATGATGGATATGGAGAGGATGTTTCCATTAGAGTCCCGAACCAGAGGCCATTGCCTCAGAATATTGCCTTAGAATAAAAGGACGTACTTTTAGATAGCGTTTCACGGCACTGGGCCCATATTCGCTGGAGTTTAGAAGAATGAGGAGGGACCTCATTGAAATGTACATAATAGTGAAAGGTTTGGATAGAGTGGATGTGGAGAGGATGTTTCCACTAGTGGGAGAGTCTGGGACTAGAGGTTACAGCCTCAGAATTAAAGGACGTTCTTTTAGGAAGGAAATTATAAGGAATTTCTTCAGTCAGAGGGTGGTGAATCTGTGGAATTCATTGCCACAGACGGACATGGAGGCCAAGACAATGGATACTTTTAAGGCAGAGTTTGACAGATTCTTGATTAGTATGGGTGTCACGGGTTATGAGGAAAAGTAAGAGAATGGGATTGAGAGGGAAAGGTAGATCAGCCAAAATTGAATTGATGAAGTAGACTTGATGGGCCGAATGGCCTAATCCTGGTCTTATAATTCATGAACTTATGAAAGGTAAAAAATGGAAGAACAGGCAATTAAGGAGGATCGGCAATAGGAGATAACAAATGGCCTTGTAGTTCTTTTTTCCCGTGTTGGAAATGGAGGAGACATGAATAATGTTGGAGTTGATGGCAAATATGTGAAACAAAAATGAATAAGTCTTCACAAATGGGCCTGTTGTGAATTGAGACTTTAACTTGGCAGAGTTTGGAGTAGTTATGATGAGAAAGCTAATAATTGCAAAGGTGTTCACAGTGAACCTGAAGTTATAAAAGGTAAGGATTCAAGAGTGAGTTAGATATACAGTAACTCTTAGGCCTAATGGAATCAAGGGATATGGGGAGAAAGCAGGAACGGGATACTGATTCTGGATGATCATATTGAATGGTTTTGCTGGCTCGAAGGGCCGAATGGCCTACTACTGCACCTATTTTCTATGTTTCTAAGTAATATCATCTGAGTAAGATGAAACAATATTTAGGTAAGTTTTGGTCAAAAAAAGCGAAGGCAAAAGCAAGTGGACAGTAGGATGATAAAGAAAAATTAGTAAAGAATTCCCTGAGGGAAATATTGTGCGGCAGGAAAGAATCGGAATATTGAAGAAGAGTGGGAAAAAATGTTTAGATTAATGCAACAAAACAACTGTTTATTGAATATTAAGAAGCTAATTTACCATCCCATTTACAGTTCTGACGTGTGAAAATGTCATAATTGTTTCTAAACAAATGGTGACGGCTTGCTGTACATTTCTAGCAGGTCTCCTTTTTTTAACAAGTGTTGTTGTTCAACCTTTAAAGCAATCATGAATTCATACAATTCAATTATTTTCTTGAGTGGACTTGCATATGAACACGCTAACACGTTTTACTTTGGATCACGTCCAGAGATGGTGCTGGCAGAGTTCCATATGACAAGCAGGAATTTACTATTAAATGCGGTTGCTGTAAATAAAATAACTTAAGTGCCAACAGCAAGCAGTGATGCAATTGCTCTGGTGATACGTATACGTTTGTGTCGTTAAATATCCGGGGAAGTATACATGAAGAATAGGATTTTCATGCTCTCAAGTTCTTAAATGGGAAAGTACAGCTGTATCTGTTAGTTATTTCCGTTGTCTACAAATACCCTCAAATGCTTCACTGAAAGAATATTTGTTTGTTTTTTAATGAAAAGGCAAACAGCATTAAATCTATAGGTCTATAATGTGAAAGAAGGTCCAAAATTAAAAGGACTATTCTTGGAACAGTAGGTTGTATTGCACTTCATGTTAGACATTGACATGCTGGGCTTTATCCTCTGTGCCCAGCGTTTAGTTTGAATTTCTGTGGCGAATTCAAAGCGGAGTTTGTAGCTGAATGGCCACGGGTCTGAGCTCCTTCACGCTCCTTAGGAAGTCTCTCTGACAAAGAACAGATTATCAAAGCAACAGCCCCCACTTCACTCCAGTAGGAGCCTGATAAAGAAGAAGGAGGGAGAAGGTTTGGACAAGGACATCAGGATTCTAGGGAAAGATTCCAACTTCAAAGGAAGATCATGTTATGAGTAGGAAGGAACTGCAGATTTAAACCAAAGATAGACAGAAAATGCCGGGGTACCTCAACGGGACAGGCAGCATCTCTGGAGAGAAGGAATGGGTGACGTTTCGGGTCGAGACCCTTCTTCAGACTGATTCAGATTCCATCCCCTCCCCCTTCCCAGTTCTCCTACCGTCTTATTGTCCCACCTACATTTTATCTCTGTCCCGCCCACTCCCCTGACATCAGTCAGAAGAAGGGTCTCGACCCAAAACATCACCCATTCCTACTCTCCAGAGATGCTGCCTGTCCCGCTGAGTTAATCCAACTTTTTATGTCTAGCATGTTATGAGTGCTCTCATCCTGTGATTTAGGTCAGTGACAATCCTAGTTTATTCATGACATTTATAACGGCTACACGTGTGGGTTTAAACTAAATAGTGGGGGGGAGGGATTGACAAATAGGGAGTATAAAGATGGAGTTGAAGGGGAAGTGAGTACAGGAAAAATTACAAAAGATTCTCGAATTAATGGGAAGGAAAGTTCGAGAAGGGATAAGAGAGTAAGGTCAGGGCCAATTGCAAGCGGTGCGAGGGGGGACGTGAATACGGAGGTCAAAGTGTTATATATGAATGCATGAAGTATAAGAAATAAAGTGGACGAGCTTGAGGCTCAGTTAGAAATTGGCAAGTATGATGTTGTGAGAATTACTGAGACATGGCTGCAAGAGGGCCAGGGCTGGGAACTGAATATTCAAGGGTATACCTCCTATCGAAAAGACAGACAGGTGGGCAGAAGGGGTGGGGTAGCTCTGTTGGTGAGGAATGAAATTCAGTCCCTTACAAGGGGTGACATTGAAACAGGAGATGTGGAGTCAGTATGTATAGAACTAAGGAATTGTAAGGGTAAAAAGACCCTAATGGGACTTACCTACAGGCCTCAAACAGTAGCCTGGACATAGGATGCAAGTTGAATCAGGAATTTAAATTGGCATGTAGCAAAGGTTGTGGTTGTTATGGGAGATTTCAACATGCAGATAGACTGGGAAAATCAGGTTGGTACTGGACCACAAGAAAGGGACTTTGTAGAGTGCCTTCGTGATGGATTCTTAGAGCAGCTTGTATTGGAGCCTACAATTCTGGATTTAGTGTTATGTAATGAACCGGATTTGATAAAGGAACAAGGTTAATGAGCCGTTAGGAGGTAGTGACCATAATATGGTCAGGTTTAATCTACAATTGGAGAGGGAGAAGGGTATATCGGAGGTGTCAGTGTTACAGTTGAATAAAGGGGACTATTGGGCCATGAGGGAGGAGCTGGCCAAAGTTGACTGGAGAGATACACTAGCAGGGATGACAGTGGAGAAATGGCAGGTATTTCTAGAAATATAACAGAAGGTGCAGGATCAGTTCATTCCTAGGAGGAAGAAAGATTCCAAGAGGAGTAAGGGGTGACCGTGGCTGACAAGGGACGTCAGGGACAGCATAAAAATAAAAGAGAAGAAGTACAACGTAGCAAAGATGAGCGGGAAGCAAGAGGATTGGGTAATGTTTAAAGAGCAACAGAAGATAACTAAAAATACAATACGGGGAGAAAAGATGAGGTACGAAGGTAAGCTAGCCAAGAATATAAAGGAGGATAGTAAAAGCTTCTTTAGGTATGTGATGAGGAAAAAAATAGTTAAGACCAAAGTTGGACCCTTGAAGACCGAAAAAGGTGAATTATTATAGGGAACAAGGAAATGGCAGATGAGTTGAAAAGGTACTTTGGATCCGTCTTCACTAAGGAGGACACAAACAATCTTCCTAATATAGTAGTGGCCAGAGGATCTGTGGTGATGGAGGAACTGAAGGAAATCCACATTAGGCAGGAAATGGTGTTGGGTAGACTGATGGGACTGAAGGCTGATAAATCTCCAGGTCCTGATGGTCTCATCCCAGGGTACTTAAGAAAGTGGCTCCAGAAATCGTGAATGTATTGGTGATAATTTTCCAATGTTCTATAGACTCAGGATCATTTCCTGTGGTTTGAAGGATAGCAAATGTTATCCCACTTTTTAAGAAAGGCGGGAGAGAGAAAACAGGGAATTATAGATCAGTTAGCCTGACATCGGTGGTGGGGGAAGATGCTGGAGTCAATTATAAAAGATGAAATAGCTGCACATTGGACTAGCAGTAACAGGATCGGTCCTAGTCAGCATGGATTTACGAAGGGGAAATCAGGCTTGACTAATCTTCTGGAATTTTTTGAGGATGTATCTAGGAAAATGGACAATGGGGAGTCAGTGGATGTAGTGTACCTGGACTTTCAGAAAGCATTTGATAAGGTCCCACATAGGAGATTAGTGGGCAAAATTAGGACACATGGTATTGGGGGTAGAGTGCTGACATGGATAGAAAATTGGTTGGCAGACAGGAAATAAAGAGTAGGGATTAACGGATCCCTTTCAGAATGGCAGGCCGTGACTAGTGGGGTACCGCAAGGCTCGGTGCTGGGACCGCAGCTATTTACAATATACATCCATGATTTGGATGAAGGGATTCAAAGTAACATTAGCAAATTTGCAGATGACACAAAGCTGGGTGGCAGTGTGAACTGTGAGGAGGATGCTATGAGAATGCAGGGTGACTTGGACAGGTTGGGAAAGTGGGCAGATGCATGGCAGATGAATTTTTATGTGTATAAATGTGAGGTTATCCACTTTGGTAGCAAAAACAGGAAGGCAGATTACTATCTAAATGGCGTCAAGTTGGGAAAAGGGGAAGTACAACGGGATCTGGGGGTCCTTGTTCATCAGTCTATGAAAGTAAGCATGCAGGTACAGCAGGCAGTGAAGAAAGCGAATGGCATGTTGGCCTTTATAACAAGAGGAGTCGAGTATAGGAGCAAAGAGGTCCTTCTGCAGCCCTAGTGAGACCACACCTGGAGTATTGTGTGCAGTTTTGGTCCCCTAATTTGATGAAGGACATTCTTGCTATTAAGGGAGTGCAGCGTAGGTTTACAAGGTTAATTCCCGGGATGGTGGGACTGTCATATGCGGAGAGAATGGAGCGGCTGGGCTTGTACACTCTGGAGTTTAGAAGGTTGAGAGGGGATCTTATTGAAACATATAAGATTGTTAAGGGTTTGGACACGCTAGAGGCAGGAAACATGTTCCTGATGTTGGGGGAGTCCAGAACCAGGGGCCACAGTTTAAGAATAAGGAGTAAGCCATTTAGAACGGAGACGAGGAAACACTTTTTCTCACAGAGTGTTGTGAGTCTGTGGAATTCTCGGCCTCAGAGGACGGTGGAGGCAGGTTCTCTGGATATTTTAAAGAGATAGATAGATAGGGCTCTTAAAGATAGCGGAGTCAGGGGATATGGGGAGAAGGCAGGAACGGGGTACTGATTGGGGATGATCAGCCATGATCACATTGAATGGCGGTGCTGGCTCGAAGGTCCGAATGGCCCACTACTGCACCTATTGTCTAATGTCTATTTATATGAATTCAGTCACAAAACCCTGAATAAAATTGTAAGACCCTATAACTTGTCCTTCACCTCTTGGTAAGGGCCTATCCTACACATTAGAATGTCCAGGACATATCTTTAGCATTGTATAGTGATAATAATAGTTCATGAAAGGTTTAATTTCCTCACAGCTATCTGGATAGTTTATCTGAGTTAGATTGTCAACCTGTATGCGATTTTCTCTTGTGTCGGAAGGAACTGCAGATGCTGGTTTACACCAAAGATAGACACGAAATGTTGGAGTAACTCAGCGGAACAGGCAGCCTCTCTGGAGAGAAGGAATGGGTGACGTTTTGGGTCGACCCTTCTTCAGACTGAGAGTCAGGGGAGAGGGAAACCAGAGATATGGTTCTAGTTGTTTGATCTTAACCTTTATTTAGAGCAAAATAATAGATTTTTTAAGAGTAATGTGGCTCTCGAGGATGAAAACAGAAAAAGTATTTTTTTCTCATAATTTGATGATTAAAGAGAACCCTATTAGGAATAGGAAGAAAAATCAAATCAATGATGATTGGGTTCAGGGATACCAGTATGCACATCATTGGCATACCATAGCTCCTACTGGATCACATCATGGCAGTCACGGTGGCGCAGCGGTAGAGTTGCTGCCTTACAGCAAAAATGCAGCGCCAGAGACCCGGGTTCGATCCCGACTACGGGTGCTGTCTGCATGGAGTTTGTATGTTCTCCCCGTGATCTGCGTGGGTTTTCTCCGAGATCTTTGGTTTGCTCCCACACTCCAAAGACGTACAGGTTTGTAGGTTAATTGGCTTGATTAATTGGCTTGATAAATGTAAACATTGTCCAGTATAAAATTGTCCAGTGCTGAGTGATGCTCTACCTAGAGCTTTTCAGCGTACTACATCCAGATCCAGGTCCAGATGTACATTATCGTCATTGTTCCTGCAATGGTACTAGATGTAAAAAAAAAGAGATGTCCCAAGGCACAATCAATAAGCCAAAAATGAGAATGACTGGGGAGAATGGTACAATGCGAGTAGGAAATGTAGTTAAACCAAAGGACAGCCCTCGGCTCAGCTAGGATTATCCAACCCAGCTAACTGAAAATAGCTTCTCCAGAAGGCTATTTTGGAGTGGTAGAGTTGCTGCCTCACCGCACTTGCAATGCCGGAGACCCAGGTTCAATCCTGACTACCAGTGCTGTCTGTACGGAGTTTGTACATTTCACCCACCAACCCCCTCCCCCTCCTCCCCCCCCCCCCCCCCCCCCACTTTACCTGCGTGGGTTTTCTCTGAGATCTTCGGTTTCCACTCCAAAGACATAAAGGTGTGTAGGTAAATTGGCTTGGAATAAATGTAAATTGTCCCTAGTGTGTGTAGGATTGTGTTAATATGCGGGGATCACAGATCGGTGTGGACTAGGTGGGCCGAAAGGCCTGTTTCCGTGCTGTATTTCTAAACTAAACTAAGCAAAGTCAGGATGTAGATACACTGCTTGGCAATGGAGAGAACATAGAAAGGGGACCTTGCTTTTCAAATGAACTGTAGCCTGAGATTGAAACTTCGACCATTTCCATTTCCTTGCAACCATCACCATAAGTATAAAGACACAGGGAACTGTAGATGCGGAAAATCTTGAGTAAAACGCAAAGTGCTGGAGTAACTCAGAGAGTCAGGCAGCATCTGAGGAAGGAATGGACAGAAGACATTTCAGTCAGGACCCTTCAACCGAATCTTAGAAGCCAAATTCGTAGATGTGACTGACCTGAAACATCCAGTATGAGCTGCAGTGTGCCAATGATATGCACACTGAGTCCTAAACTTAGTCCTACACTTAGTATTTTACCTTTAGTATTAAACCAGGCATACAGGAACTGGCAAGCCTGTGTCTCACATACTGCTGTGTGACCTTTTATACTTTTAGTTTAGTTTAGTTTAGAGATACAGCATGAAAACGGCCCTATGGCCCACCGAGTCCGTGCCGACCAGAGACCCCTGCACACTTACACGATCCTACACACCATAGGGACAATTTACATTCTTACCAAGCCAACTAAGCTACAAACTTGTAAGTCTTTGGAGTGTGGCAGGAAACCGGAGATCCCACAGAAAACCCACGCAGGTCATGGGGAGAAAGTACAATCTCCGTACAGACAGCACCCGTAGTCAGGATTGAACCCAGGTCCCTGGCACCGTAAGGCAGCAACTCTACCACTGCGCCGCCATGCCGCCCTTGAGAGGCTTCTTGAGAGCAGTGATTTTGTTTTTGGAAACAAAGGTAACATCTCTCAACCTTCCTCAAACTCTGTCCAGTGCATAATTATGGTGGTGCAGAACTAGTACAATGTAGATTTCAGTTTGCCGTGTTTCTTTGTCAAATTGGAGCCATCTGCTTCTCGTATACCCTCCGGCTGCATGAACTTGTGGAGCCGATCACAAAGACAAAATTCTTCCCAGCTGGCAGCTGGTTTTCAGAACACTCTAGTCTCGTACAAGAAATAAGAAGGTAAATACTTCCTAGAAGCAGAGACCAGTTGGCACAATATAGTCATACTGACCTTTTACCTTGTAAATGTGGATTCCATTCTGGGCTAATGAAATAAAATCTCCCCTGCCATTATTATAGTTGTATGTTTCCAGATGTAGGGAAGAGCCCCCTACAGAGTGTGGGCTTTTAGCCACCTGTAAGTTAGAGCAAAACGGCTCATCCTTTGCAAGGTCATGGTTGCTTTATCGAAGCGGCACGTCTGTGGGTTTCTGGAGCATGGTTGGCCTACAGTAAATGGAGGGTGGTACTGTACCTGGTCTAGGAGCACCAGCTTCTGGTGTTATACTCCAAAAGTTCCCTGTTTCTTCAGTTCAGTTCAGATACAGTTTCATATATCTTGTGTTTTTATGACTGTTGGCAGACCTATTTCCCTCCGGTGATAAATAAAGTTCTATAGCATCGTATCCTATCGTATCATAGCAGTGAACTATCCTGCTCTGGATGAAATTGAACTAGTTCTGCACCACCATAATTATGCAATAATATCTGGCGATCCAAACGTACAAAGTGTACAATGCACCATAGGTTTCAACACTTGTAGGAAGGGGCTGCAGATGCTGGTTTAAACTGAAGTTAGACACAAAAAGCTGGAGTAACTAAGGCCTGAAGAAAGGTCTTGACCTGAAATATCACCTATTGCCACAGAAGGCTGTGGAGGCCAAGTCAGTGGATATTTTTAAGGTAGATAGATTTAAGGTAGTTAGGTTTTTGATTAGTATGGGTGTCTGAGGTTATTGGGAGAAGGCAGGAGAATGGGGTTAGGAGGGAGAGATAGATCAACCATGATTGTTGGGCCAAATGGCCTAATTCTACTCCTATCATTTATGACCTTATTTCAGTTCTCCAGATATGTTGTTTGACCTTTTGAGTTATTCCAGTATTTTATGTCTATCTTAGGCTTCCAAACTTGTTACACAATTGGAAGCAGGGATTTCTACATATCTTATGTAAAGTATGTAGGCCCTTTAAAATGATAGGCGTTTCACGTTATCTTTTGTTCTCTAATTACATGTCACATGACAATACTGCATGATCGAAAATCAAGGCCATTCCTTTGAATTTTTATGGAAGCATAGTCATACCTGTGGAATTGAAGAGCAGAAAACCAACAAAAGCTCCAGAATCCTACATAGTAATAATAGAATACAAATCATGAGGATCAATTTGAGAAAACTAAGCCATTTACACATCTACCTCACAATTGGAGGAGCGATTATATGGTTGAGATTTGGAACACTCTCCTTGATACAACGAAAGGAAATGGACTTATTAGAAACATTTAAAGAAGAAGGAATACACATTGGAGAAAACATTGCAAGGTTATGGGGAAGAGCTTCTAGAAACATGCAAGACCGTACGTGTGCATGACATGGTAGATGTTGAGATTATTCCATTATTGGGTGATGGGCAACGATTATTTAAGACTAAGATTAATTGGAAATCCTTTTCAAAGAGGTTGGTGTATCATAGGAGCATTGTGAATGCAGGATCACTGAAAGCATTAAAGGAGCACGGAGATAAATAAATGAAAGATTGGGAAATTAGGACCTAGAGAACCAGCAGAGAAGAGGAGTTGAGACTTGGGGCAGATCGACCATGATCATATTAAATGGCAGGGCAGGCTTGATGTTGTATTCTTTTGCTCCCACGTTTAATTTAGTTTGGAGATACAGTGTGGAAACAGGCCCTTCGGCCCACTGAGTCTGCACCTACCAATGATCCCCGCACATTAACACTATCCTACACACACGAGGGACAATTTACACTTATACCAAGCTAATTAACCTACAAACCTGTGCGTCTTTGGAGTGTGGGAGGAAATCGAAGATCTCGGAGAAAACCCATGCGGTCACCCTCCGTACAGACAGCACCCGTGGTCGGGATTGAACTCGGGTTTCTGGCGCTGCAAGCACTGTAAGACAGCAACTCTACCGCTGCGCCACCATTCCGCCCTTGTGTATGAACGCTCTTGTGTATGAATGGAACTACCTGGATTCCTCTTCAAGTGACTTCATGGTCTGAATAAAGGAGTAAGAAGAAGGGTCCAAGGCTAAACATCATCTGTCCATTCCTTCCACAGATGCAGCCTGACCCACTGAGCTCTTCCTACTCTCTGTGTTTTACTGAATGCAAGTACCGATTTGGAGACTGGGTCAACAGCATTTGACTTCTTATGCAGGCTGGCACATACTGGACAATTTTTGGCACAAGAGCGGAGCAAGAAATTTGAATTAGCTTTGAAGAGGAAACCAAAGTTGACACCTGCCAATTTTTATTTTCCTAAAAATTTACCAGAAGCAAGGGTCTTCAATGTGTGTTCCTTTACTGCATACTGAACAAACATCCATCTATGTTACTGCAATTTCATCAAGAAACTGTTAAAGAATTGCATTATCGAAAAACTAGAACAACTCTTGAGCATGTTCTACCTTTCAATAAGGTCATGGTTGATTTGTGTCCTTTCCTCCCCACATCAAAAATCTATCCAACTCACATTCAAAATCAACCGTTGAACTTGCATCAAGTTCCAAACTTTGACCATCTTCAATTCATTTCTCATTGTTATCATAATTACAAATGTTCATAAAATCAGTCAGTCAATAGAAGCTGAAGCAGAGCTTTTCTGGCCACCCTTAAATAGAACTGCTTGAACTGATGCCTTTTTGCAGTGGGGTAATTGACCTTCAAGTACAGATTGTTGACATATGTGGCTGGGCAGACCAAACATGGATGGAGTTATTATGGATTCTCCATGTTGGCACTTGACAGGGACTGTAGCTCTTCAGTGGAAGGAAAAGATATGACGATTTAGGGTGGCAAGGTGGTGCAGAGGTAGAATTGCTGCCTTACAGCGCTTGTAGTGTCGGAGACCCGGATTCTATCCCAACTACGGCTGCTGTCTGTAGGGAACTTGTACGTTCTCCCTGTGACCGTTTGGGTTTCCCCCAAGATCTTCGCTTTCCTCCCACACTCCAGAGACTTACAGGTTTGTAGGTTACTTGACTTGGTATATGTGTAAATTGTCCCTAGCATGTGTAGGACAGTGTTAGTGTGCGGGGATCGCTGGTCGGTGCGGACTCAGTGCCCCAAAGGGCTTGTTTCCGCACTGTATCTCTAAACTTAACTAAGTTGGTTTTGATCCACTGCAGTTTCAAACCTGAATATTTTTTTGCATTGGAGGAAGTGCCTACATTACTACATCCATACTGCACATTTTATGAATGGGTCTTGCCAAGTAGAGCAAGTAATATTAGCCAGCGTAGACACAAGAAACTATAGCAGTTAGTTTACAGAAAATAAACACAAAATGCTGGAGTAACTCAACGGGTGAGACACTATCTCTGGAAGACATGGATAGCCAATGTTTCAGGTTGGGACCCTTCTTATGTGCCTATCCATGTGTTCGCCTATCCATGTGTTCCAGAAAAGCTGCCTGATACACTAAGTAATATTAGCCAACAGGATTCCACTTTTCTGAGGAAATTTCCTTCACCCAAGGGTTTCAACGATTCCAATTCCATCATCCAAATCCTGCAATGGGAACCCCAAATGACTAGCACTTAAACATATATTAAATATCTGTGACATCATTACACTGCCAACAAGTTCACAAGTTCACAAGTTATAGGAGTAGAATTATGCCATTCGGACCATCAAGTCTACTCTGCAATTCAATCATGGCTGATCTCGGTCTCCTAATCCCATTTTCCTGCCTACTTCCCATAACTCTTGTCACCCGTTCTAATCAAGAATTTGTCTATCTCTGCCTTAAAAATATCCCTTTTTATATCCCAGAATGAGGCTATGATCTCTGGTCCTAGACTCTCCCACCAGTGGAAACATCCTTTCCACATCCACTCTATCCATGCCATTCATTATTCTGTAGGTGTCAATGAGGTCCCCCCTCCACCATCTAAACTCCAGCAAGTAGAGGCCCAATGCTGTCAAACGCTCATCATATGCTAACCCACTCATTCCTGGAATCATTCTTGTAAACCTCCTCTGGTCCTTCTCCAGAGCCAGCACGTCCTTCCTCAGATATGGGGCCCAAATTTGCTCACAGTACACCAAATGCGGCCTGACCAGCGCCTTATAGAGCCTCAGTATTAACATCTCTGTTAACAAAAGGAAATGCATATGAAACATATCAATGAAATTAAAACTCTGATTTGGTATTTTGAAATCTTGATTCCAAGCATTCAATGATAGCAGTCCATAGCACATGAAAACAATGAATTGTTCAGTTATTTCCTGAAAAAAACATTGCTAAATGTTTCGAGAACATATTTATTCAAATTATGAGTGCAACTGAAAGAATTGAAACTTCCTCAAAGATTCCAGGAACGTACAAGTACTTTTGCACTGCAAATGCATTTGTTGTGGCAGCCATTTACATCTCTGCAGTTCTCTCATCTGTAAACACTCACGATAATCACATTGTTTGTGATCCCTTAAAGTCCTCAGGTGCAGCTGGATTCAATCAAATGGGTTAGTACAGTTTTCACCTCCAATTCTTGCAAGTGGAAGGAATTAGTATTTTCCTTGCAGTTCACAAGGAAATGATTTGGCTTCACAGGGATCCCTCGCAGAAAAGAACAGGAAATTGTGGTTTAAATTGGAAATCTGCACAGCGAACAAATTAACGAGTGATAAAAGTTGTACTAATGCAGAGAAATCAAATCAGAACTATGATGTGACACTGTTTATGAAACAACGTTATTGCAGAAATAATGACCTAAGCCCTTCCTAAAGAGAAAAGAAGCAGAAACGCCTGGGAACAGATGTCCCTGTGCTTTTGTGAATGGACATAAATAAAATGTCAGTGAGGAACACAGGAGAATATCAGCCGACAACATAAAGGGATGTCACTTACAATGACATCCAGTTAATGTCCTTGTGCCCTGTAATTTACACTAAATGGAAAAGTAATATATCTGACCCTACATCTAAACTCAGAAAGTATTTTAAGCTGAATTAGAAAAGGGTGTTCTTCCACTTGATGGCAATAACTAGTTTATTTTTAATCAGAACATCACACTCATCGGTTTTTCTTTCGAGAATTGAAGGTTGAGAAATGATCTGGTCAAACTTGTAAAATATTAAAGAGATTTAATTAGGAAGACACAGGGAACTAATATCACTGATGGGGGTATTGTTCAAGGGATCGTAAAATTAGACCCATTCTATTCAGTAACAAAATCTGAAAAGACTTTTGAGACTTGTGATTGAAAAAATCTTGTGCCAAACTGAGGAAAGTGCTGGGACAATTGTAGCATTGAAAACAGTGATTAATAGATTTTTTTGTTAAGAAAAGGGTAACCAAGAATTATGGAGCTAGGGCAGAATGGATTTGACACACATAGTAGACATGATCTGCTTGAACAGTGGAGTGGGCGCAATGGACTGAGTTGGTGACTCCAGTTCCTACTTTGCTAATTCGACATGTAATGCAATACAATTATCTGCATGCATGCATTAAAATACCCCCATACAGATTAAAGTAACCTTCTGCAGTTGTACAGAGCCCTAGTGAGACCACACCTGGAGTATTGTGTGCAGTTTTGGTCCCCTAATTTGAGGAAGGACATTCTTGCTATTGAGGGAGTGCAGCGTAGGTTTACAAGGTTAATTCCCTGGATGGCAGGCCTGTCATATGCTGAGAGAATGGAGCAGCTGGGCTTGTACCCTCTGGCGTTTAGAAGGATGAGAAGGGATCTTATTGAAACATGTAAGATTATTAAGGGTTTGGACACGCTAGAGGCAGGAAACATGTTCCCGATGTTGGGGAAGTCCAGAATCAGGGGCCACAGTTTAAGAATAAGGGGTAAGGCATTTAGAATGGAGACGAGGAAACACTTTTTCACACAGAGAGTTGTGAGTTTGTGGAATTCTCTGCCTCAGAGGGGGGTGGAGGCCGGTTTTCTGGATACTTTCCAGAGAGAGCTAGATAGGGCTCTTAAAGATAGCGGAGTCAGGGGATATGGGGAGAAGGCAGGAACGGGGTACTGATTGGGGATGATCAGCCATGATCACATTGAATGGCGGTGCTGGCTCGAAGGGCCGAATGGCCTACTCCTGCACCTATTGTCTATTGTCTATTGTCATTCAACAGAATCTTGCAAGGTTGGTCAGAGTACGTTCTTCGGAATGTTTTATGAAGCCTCCTTTCTTCGTAGAATGTTACTCCTTACACATGGAATACTTTGCAGCCACCTCATTAGAGTCTTGGGTCTATACTGCAAAGCATTTACATATGCTGAACAGCTCCAGCCACAGAGGCTCCTGATGTAGTTCATGTCACAGCTTGCCCGGTCTGCTTTCCTGAATGAGATCGAGTCTCACAATAAACAGCAACAGGATACAGATTGGATGCAGTGCATTATCCGAGCACAAAAAGCAGGTTAATAACATTGCCAAAACAATTAAAGTTTTTGTGCCGGCTTCGATTCTTGCACTACCTTTCAACATCAATTACCTTCACTCTTTGAGCATTGAGAACAAATATTATGCATCTTCAAGATTCCTGTACTTCAACAGACGGTGACAGTCAATGGTAATGACCTCAAGTAGATGAAAAATTAATTGAGAAATAAATTCAGCATTACAATAATTCCCTCCTTACTTTATCACGCCTAATAACAGAAATCCGCAGCCCCTAAGGTAGTTCAAGTGAATCTCTCTCTCTGCAGCTCACCATCTTGACGTCCAGTCCAGGTTATTCTATCAATCTCGTGTCAAATCATTGTCAAAAATAAATTACTGTTACATTCAATTTTTTCTTTTGCTGTTATCCTTGGGCTTCAGCATGGATGATGATTTGCAGTAAGCCTCTGCAAGACAAGGAGTCTGAGGAATTATTAAAAACTGTTTAAAGAAAGCTCTTCCCAGAATAACTAAGTATTGCATCTGGAGTGCAGGGTAGAATTCTATGGCATCCCATCCCATTCATTTAACAATTAATCCAAATAGTATAATAACTTCCTGGAATGTTCGGTAAGATTTAGTTGTCCTGACAGACCAGCATTAATTTGTAAATATAATACATTAAAGAATTGCTATTTATCTATTACTTTTATTATGAGTTAGTGACTTTGTTTTCCATGAATGTATTACCAGAGTACACAGACTAGCAGTCAAGCTAATCATTGACCCTGTGTCCCTCTGAACCAAACTACCCATCATGTTAGACACAAAAAGCTGGAGTAACTCAGCGGGACAGGCAGCATCTCTGGAGAGAACGAATGGAGACCCTTCTCCCCGACCCGAAACGTCACCTATTCCCTCTCTCCAGAGATGCTGCCTGTCCCGCTGTGTTACTCCAGCTTTTTGTGTCGATCTTCGGTTTAAACCCCAGCATCTGCAGTTCCTTCTTACCCATCGTGTTAAATCTTCTCTTAAACATGTTTCATGGTCTCCAATCTTATTTGTAAGTTTCCTGTTCCCATCTTTGACACCAATTTCCTCCTAGTTCTCCAGCCTGAGATATAGCAGCTACCAAAATGTCACCCGCCCTTCCCCTCCCTACATGGCTTCCTTCAACTTAGGTTCCTCAATGTTAACAGCACAGCAGCCCAGCTCACAGTAGCCTTGAGGTATAAGCATCGCGAGGCAGCTGCATTCATGAGATAATCTATAAATTAGTAATGCACCAACTTTTCCCCCTCTCCCTAAGCAACTGTGATCAATTGGTTATATTGTTAAACTTAACATTTATTAGATGCTGAAAAAAGAAAGAACGCAAGAGAATATTTTCTCTTTGCCGATTCCTTTGTTACATTAGGTACGTAATCAAACGTTTAATCTGTATTAAACTCAGCTTTGTGGATTGTTCTAATAAAAAGGCGGTTCTAAAGCAGTTCTTTGTTTTCTTGACGGCCTGGTTAACACAAGGCTACTGTTGGTGATGCTGGTTTCTCTCAGTCCAATACAACCCGTGCAAAGCTATGCTTCTCTTGGGCGGTCTCTCGTGGTTGACCATGACATTAATGATTTAGATATGAATGTAGCACTTTTATAGACGACACAAAAAACGGTAATGTTGTTGATAACACAAACGATAATTGTAGACTATAGGATATTATTGATCAGTTGGTAAGATGGACAGAGCATTGGCAGATCAAGCAGAGGGTTGTCCGTATACAAGTACAAAGATCTCTGAAGATGGAAGCACAGCTAGATAAGGTGAAGACAACATACAGGGTCACCATCAGTCAAAGCATGGAATATAAGGGTAGAGGGGTTGTGGCCCAATGTTATGAAACATTGGTTAAGCCACAGAGGTATGGTCACTATAAGAAATATGTGATTGCACCGGAGAGCACAGAGAGTGAATTCCCAGGATGTGGCCTGGGAGGAACTATTATGGTTATGAGACTGGATAGGCTCGGTTTGCTTTAATCAGAGTGGAGATGGCTGAATGGGAACCTTTCAGAGACATACAAAATTATGAGGCGCATGGATAATATAGTGAGTAGTAAACTTTTCCAAGCAGCAAGGATATCTAAAACTGTGGAGCGTAAGGGTTAAGTGGGTTAGAGGGGATCTGAATAAGAACATCCTCACCCAGATAATGGTTGGAATCTGGAACACATTGCCTAAGGTCATGGTGAAGGCAGAGACTCTCACAACATCTCAGAAGCTTCTCGATGAGTACTTGAATTGTCATGGAATTTAGGGCAATGAACCAAGTGGATAGTCAGTCTAGACATGTTTGGTCAAAGGGCCTATTTCTTTGCTGTATGCCTCACTTTCTCTACAGTTCTATGAGTTCTGATGTGATGGATGAAGTTAATGTCTGTAATACAGACTCAGCCGTAGCTGAGAGAAAAGAGGCTCGAAGGTTGGGCAGTTTACAAGGTGAAGCACTCCTTATGCCATATGCACTGAGCCACTGAGTGTTCCTGCAAAACAGATGCTCCAATGACATTTTGAATTCCCTCATGTTATTGAAGATCTTACACCTTCAAGGAGTTTTTGTGTTTTTCATCTACTTTTGGCATAAAAATATTCATGACTTGTTTTCATTGCTCCTTGAGGAAGAGACGTCCAAAGTGTTACAGTTCTCGTTGGAAAACAATCTCACCTCATCTCCTTTGGAGGTGGCACAGGAGGAATCATTCTCTGCACACACGCCCTCTCAAGTCCCATCAGGATCTTGCACAATTTCAATAGCACCGCCTCTCACTCTTCTGAAAATAAACCTTTTTTTTAATCTTTGTATTCCAAAATTGCTCAGTTGTCATTGAGTTTTTAATTAGAATTTTTAACAATGCCAAACTGAAAATTGAAAACAATCGTGATCTTTAAGCAAACAATTCACTGTAATGATGACCTTTTTACAATAAACCAAATAATTTCAGATAAACACAGGAGCTTCAGATAATTAACATTTTGGTCTTTTGGATCGTGCACCAATATTTCACATTCCCCTTTGGGCTGTTTGGCCTTTTGAAAGGGGGCTTGTAAATTGTTCCTTAGAACATAGAACATAGTAAAGTGCAGCACAGGAACAGGGCCTTTTGCCAACATTGTGTGTGCAACATATGATGCCAAGGTAAACTCTCATCTGCCTGCACGTGATCTACATCCATCCATTTGCTGCATATCTGTGTGCATTTCTAAAAGCCTCTTAATTCTATGTGTAAAAAAAATCCCCCTCACATCTCCTTTAAACTTTGCCTCTCTCATCTTTTTTTTTTTTTTTTTTAATAAATATTTTTATTAAAAGCCATGCACAGTAGTATAAACCAAGAATAACATAATATATTTCATGTACAACTTCTTGTTTTAAAATTTAATAATAGAAAAGTGGCAGAAGCAAGAAAAAGAAAGAAAGATAGAAAGAAAATAAAAAGAAAATAGAAAATAAAAGGGATATAGCTGCTTCGTATCTTTGCACGCCCTTCACTCGATTCTGAAACAGTTAATTTCCAGGGTTATGTTGCACCATATGCTTGTGATAAATCGATAAAGGGAGACCAGATCTTTAAGAAGTGGTCTGATTTGCCTGCTAGGATGAATCTCATATCTTCGAGGTGTAACATTTCAGACATGTTTGAAATCCACATTTTAAGCGTAGGTGTGGGTGCATTCTTCCAGAATTTTAGTAAGAGTTTTTTTGCCGTTATTAAGCCATAGTTAAGGAAACTCTTTTGGAACGAAGTCAGCTCAAAGCCGACTTCCAGTGTTCCAAAGATAATGCCCCTCTCATCTTAACGCCACATCCTCTAGACAGTGACATTTCCACCCTGGGATAAAGGTTCTGCTTAGGCCCCCTTCGGTCGTGGCTGACCATGGCTGCCTCCAGGGTGTTATTCCCTATATGGAGGACGCCTGTGCGTGACTTTGTTTAACGTGGGGAGACTTGTGCACAGACAGCCACCCCACAGTCCTTGACAGATCTGGGTCAGTATCCAGTGGCATGGAGTCCAAGGCGACCTGAGACCCTTTTCTGCTGCAGCCTTCATCCGCCTTCCCAGCCGTTGTGACGCTCCACTAACGTCAGCCATCGTCCTCCGCCTGTTCCACCGTTGAGGTCTTGGTTGGATTGCTCTTTGTCAGAGTCCTCCCCCTCGACCTTACCACCATGGATGGTCCTACCAGGAGCATAGCTCCAGACGGCATCGCTCTCAGGATCTCAGGTCCACACAAGCTTCTCCACCACGACAAGGTGACAATCCACAGAGAAGAAAGGTTCTGACAGTCTACTATATCTATGCCTCGTATTATTTTTATATACTTCTATCAGCATCCTCTATTTTCCAGTGTTCCGGACAAAACAATCCAAGTTTGTCCAACCTCTCCTCTTAGCTAATACCCCACAATTCAGGCGGCATTCTGGTAAATCTCTTCTGCATCCTCTCCAAAGCTTCCACATCCTTCCTGCAATGGCATGACCAGAACTGTATGCAGTACCCCAGAAAAGGACACAAAGTGCTGAAGTTACTCAGCAGGTCTGGCAGCATCTCTGGAGAACATTGTTAGGTGACAGTTTGGGTCGAGAACCTTCTTCAGACTGATCGTAGGGGGGAAGAGAAGATAGCTGAAAGAGGAAGGATACTGGACAAAGCATGGCAGGTGGACAAAGGTGGATGCAGGCAAGGGGGGGGGGTTGATAGCAGATGGTTGGAACAAAGGCCAGAGATAAAAGCAGAAGGTATGAGACAGGTTTGAAGAATTGCAAAGCTAGAGGGAGGAAAGCAGCAGGGGAGAAATAGGTTGTGCACAGGGAAGGAAAGAGGGAGCAGGGAGGAGAATGGGTGTGTGGGGGAGAAAGAGGGGTTGTAAGGGAGGGGGGTTAGAAGATGACCTAAAATGGAAGAATTCAGTGTTCATTTCATTGGGTTGTAAGCTACTCAAATGGAATTTGAGGTGTTGTTTCTCCAGTTTGTGTGTGACCTCACTCTGGCAATGGAGGAGGCCCAGGACAGAAAGGTAAACATGGGAATGGGAAGGGAAATTAAAATGGTTAGCAACCTGGAGATCCAGTAGGCCTTGACAGCACAAGTGTTCAGCGAAACAGTCGTTGAGTCTACGATTGGTCTCGCTGATGTGCAGGATAGATAATATGATTGTAAATTAGTGATATATTAAAATAACAAACACTATACATTTATTACTGGTTGACAACGCTAAATAGTAGTACAAGCATATTCTATTTGGCTTTCAAAATATGGTTTCATGTACAACTGCAATGATGTTTATTCATTTCTATATTTATATAAACCTATTCAGTCTGAGTGTTTTGTGCAGATTCATCACATTTACTTTAATTTAAACAAAATCAATTAAAGATACCCATTACTAAGCTTTGCATCTGTTATTCAATGGAATTTTTCAAACAAAAATGTCCTATTGAACTATATTCATTTTTTCTTTGTTGTGGTAAATTCAAAACGTATGATTGGGCTAAGGCTGTTTCTGGACCAGATTAGGAGCTCTCTGGAAATCTTGTCTTAAACCAAAACTAACATATTGCAGGATATCATGCCTTGAACCTTGAGAATTAAGATCTCTGAATTAGATGATTCAACTAGGATTCATGCACCTATTGCGTAGAGTGTGGCCACAACCAAATTGGAGGAACAGCACTTCATATCTCGCTTGAGCAACTTACAACCCAGTGATATGATGTTGATTTCTCTAATTTCAAGTAACCCTTGCATTCCCTCTCACCCCCTCCCCCACCCGAGTCGTCCTTCTAGTTCCATTATTCGCATCCTTGTATCCCTTCGTTATCATCTCTTCCCCAGCCAACCATGGGCTATTGTGGGCTCCACCCTTCCTTGGTTACCTGTTGCTGGCCCTGAATTGTTCTGGCCTTTTCCTACCTCTAGTTCCCTGCCCTCTACTTTCAGTCTGAAGAAGGGTTCCAAACTGAAACATCTCTGGAGATTTCTCTGCAGAGATGCTGCCTGACCCGCTGAGTTACTCCAGCATTTGTGTTGATCCTCAGAACGGAGGGAGTATGGTACTCTTGTATATGCTTTCTTTTGCATGTTTCCTTTACTGAGACCCTGTCAACTTTCATTGTGTTTCCTGAGGTGTTGTGATGTCGACAATATAAATTAACAATTGAGACAAAGGAATTAAATGCAACATCTCCAAGTTTGCGGATGACATAAAGCGGGTGGCAGTGTGAGCTGCGAGGAGGTTGCAGGGTGACTTGGATAGGTTGGGTGAGTGGGCAGATGCATGGCAGATGCAGTATAATGTGGATAAATGTGAGGTTATCCACTTTGGTGACAAGAACAAGAAGGCATATTATTATCAAGGGGCAAGAAGGCCGATTAGGAAAAAGGGAGGTGCAATGAGACCTGGGTGTCCTTGGATTTCGGTCACTGAAAGTAAGCATGCAGGTACAGCAGGTAGTGATAAAAGCAAATGGCATGTTGGCCTTCATAGCGACAAGATTTAAGTGTGAGAGCAGGGAGGTCCTACTGCAGTTGTACTGGGCCCTGGTGAGACCACAACTGGAGTATTGTGTGCCGTTTTGGTCTCCTAATTTGAGGAAGGACATTCTTACTATTGAGGGAGTGAAGCATAGGTTCACCAGGTTAATTCCTGGGATGGTGGGACTGACATATGATGAAATAATAGGTTGCCTGGGCTTATATTCACTGGGATTTAGAAGGATGAGAGGGAATCTGATAGAAACATAATATTCGTAAGGGATTGGACAGGTCAGATGCAATGTTGCAGAAATCCAGAACGAGGGGTCACAGTTTAAGAATAAGGGGTAGGCCATTTAGGACTGAGATGAGGACAAACTTTCTTCACCCAGAGAGTTGTGAATCTGTGGAATTCTCTGCCACGGAAGGCAGTGGAGGTCAATTCAAGAGAGAGTTAGATATAGCTCTTAGGGCTAATGGAATCAATTGATATGGGAAAAAAGCAGGAACGGGGTACTGATTTTGGATGATCAGCCATGATCATATTGAATGGCGGTGCTGTCTCGAAGGGCCGAATGGCCTACTCCTGTATCTATTTTCTATGTTTCTATGTTCCCAACATCATTTCTTTCAGAGTTGGTTTGGGGCCAACAGGCAGGTACCTTTGCTCCCATATTTCATTTATTATGAACAGTGAACATACTTCACTGGTAAGTGATTAACTGTAAAGTAATTTGGGACAAATAAGTAAAATTATAAAACAAAACAAAATGCAAAATTAGATCCAGCATTGGTTGATCCATGATCTCTCACACTGCGTCCAATTTATTATTCTTAACATACACCTCATTAGAGCTTTCCTTTCTCTCCTTGCCACATCCATCTCACTACTTCAGCTCCAACCTGCCAGTTTTAATGGAAGACCATTGATCTGAAACACAAACCCTGTTTCTCTCTCTCCAGATGCTGCCTGACTTGCTGATTTTTCTAGCATCTGCGGCATATTACTGTAACCAAATAAAGAGTTCCTACATTTGTTTGTAACTTGTATCTGCTCATATAGGTGCCATTGAAACTTTTTTGTCTCCCCCTTTTCTCCCTTGAGGTGAATTGCTATCCCCGTGTCATCGTCACTCAATCTTCAGGTCATGCTCAATTCCAACAGGACGTCTGAGCAGTCATCTTTGTCTGGAAGCAATTTTAATTTGGTACAAACTTTTATATAGTCCCAAAAGGCACCTTTGCACCAGTAGGACTACCTCTTGTTAACTATTGAAACTTTGAGCCTAAGAAAGCTCTAAAACGTGCACAACAGGCAGAAGAAGTCATCCCAAAAGCCAACCTGTCGGGGGTTCACATTACCTTTGAATAAAGATGTGGGGTGCAGAGAGTTGGGTTTCTCCTTGGCGTTTAATGCTCAGTTTAGCTGTGCAACATTAAAACAGGGCAGTAAGGTGACGTATGGTGCATCTGTGTTAATGGACATCATTGTCTGCCTATCCTGTACACTGATGATGTACAGGGTAGGCAGGGAGTCCGAAGAAGGGTCCTGAGCGGAAACGTTGTCTATCCTTGTCCTCCAGAGATGTTGCCTGATCTGCTGAGTTATTCCAGCACTTTGTGCCCTTTTGTGTAAACCAGCATCTGCAGTTCCTTGTATATACACTGACGATGATTGCCTGTTGTGCACATTTGGAGCATGAAGCCAGCGAGCTATCCTGCACCCGTCAGATCGAAAGTATGTTTGCTTCCTAGAATCCTTCCTTGTGCCTTAGAAAAATGTCAATGCCTAAAATTGAGGACTATAAAGAGTCTTTTTATAAAGAGTCTCACTAATTTGCATTATAACAGTTTAATTTACTGCATTGGGAAATTAAGATCCAAACATCTGTAAATTGTATGGTAATGTTTGAGAATTAGCTCCACAGCTACTGCTAAAATAAGTTTAATGGATGTTTACATGATAATTCAATCCATCATTCCTATTATGCAAGAATGTGAGCTGTAATAATGTTCCTATCTGTTTATAATGGGTGGAAAATAATTGAGGGTTATGCTTTCTTCATGAGTGTATCGAGCAGTATTACAATACTTTGTCATCATTTGATCATTTTGTAGCATCGAAAGAGAGCAATGCAAATTCAAATGACATTTAACGTGAGATCTTTACTCGGAGCCATTTACGTCAGCCATTTATCTCTGCGTGCCTCTTGTGTAGATCAGCAGCTTAAAGCCGCGGTCTATGGTTAAAATGAGAACAGTGTGCAGGAAACCTAAGGCCAATACACGAAGCAGAAGAGACTTAAGATTCTGGTCCCAACCAATTGAGTCATAGAGTCATAGAATGATACAGTGTGGAAACAGGCCCAACTTGTCCACACCAGCCAACATGTCCCAGCTACGCTAGTCCCACCTGCCTGAGTTTGATCCATATCCAGATTCCAATGGAGGTGTTAAGGCTCTGTCTTACCTGTTTGCGGTCATCGGCGGTGAAGCGCGGCGTCGCCGGTAGTGAGGACCGCACGGCAACGGCGAGAGCGTCGAGCCTATCCACCAGAGCGCCGCACGGATGCTGCGCGGGGGCCGAGTTAATTCAAACACGGCGGGTCCCACGTGCTTGCGGTAAGTAAAAAAAAGGGCAGGCCAACTGCGATGATGTCGGCCCGCCGCACGTGACTCACCAGCGGCGGCTGTGTCGGCGGCCATCCTGATCGCGGCGCTGTAGCGGTGGCTGTGCGTGGGACCAGCCGTATTTGAATTACTCGGCCCCTGCACAGCATCCGTGCGGCGCTCCCGTGGATAGGCTCGGCGCTCTCGCCATTGCCGTGCGGTCCCCTCGACCGGCGATGCCGCGCTTCATCGCCGATGACCGCAAACAGGTAAGACAGAGCCTTAAGTCTTCACTATAGTCCACAATGGTCCCTCTTTGTTCTAGGCACCACCCCCCCCCCCCCCCGGCCTACCAACCCCCACTCGTCCCCCCACCCCCATCCCCCCGCCCCTCCGCCTCTCTGCTCCTCCGCCCCTCTTGATCTTAGCAGTACCTCCTACGCCAGGTCCCTCTTTGTTCCCTTGCCCACCCCCCCCCCCCATCCGCCCACCCCCTCCCTACACACGCCGGGTCCCTCTTCCCTGCATCTGCAATATTTACTAATTAACTTAGTTCTGACATTGTTTATAAATTAAATCTGCACAAATAGTATCTTGTCCCCAATCCATCCTCCTCTCACTCTCTTTGATGCCAAGAAATGAGCCACTTGCCCAATGACAAAAGGTTGGACAAGCTAGGATTGTGTCTTCTCAGACAGGGAAGGATGAGAAGTGTCTTAATTTGGAAATAACATTAATTTGGAAATCAGCCATGATCATATTGAATGGCGGTGCTGGCTCGAAGGGACGAATGGCCTACTCCTTCACCTATGTTTCTATGTTTCTAAATATCCTGAGGGTGTACGTGGAGAAGATGTTTCCTCCTGTGAGTGAACCTAGAACCAGCAGTCACTGTTTAATAATAAAGGTTTATGGGCCTGTCCCACTTAGGCGACTTTTTAGGCGACTGCAGGAGACTACGCAGTCCCCACATGTTCGCGGATGTTTGCTGGGGAGTCGCCTTCATGGTCGTGAGGAATTCCCACATTCTGGGAACTTGTCGCAGCCTCATTAGGGTCACTGCAAATTTTTCAACATGTTGCAGTGACAAAAATTAGCAGCGACCAGAATGAAGCCGCCATGGAGAGTAGTGAGAAATCTCGTGCCGTAGGTGCAGTGGTAGTGGGTCGCCAGGAGGTCATAGGTTGTCGTAGGTTCTCGTAGGTTGTAGCCGGTGCTGACCAGTGAATTTCATTGGCTCATTGGGAAAAAAAAACGTAAGCGGTAGTTTTCAGAACCAGGGTTAACCGACCGGTAATGTTAATGTCCGCCGAACTTCACAGCCGTGTATTTCTGGCTTCTAAAAAGTTGTCTCCACTCCTTCTCCCCACCCCGTCTCCCATTCTCCCCCTTCTCCCCCCTCTCCCCCCTCTCCCCCCCCCCCCCCCGCCTTCTTTTAAAGGACTTACGTGACCCTTCCCATGCACTGTGCTTTCACCGTCTTAATGACAGCGCCAACCTTCCTGTTCATCGCGGTGAGTGTCTGTATCACATTGGCTTTGCGCCGTGTGAATTTCACTCAGACAGCGCACCCCCCACTCGCCCTGGACCCTGCCTGCATAACGGGCTGGTGAAGGAAGCGATGTGTGTATGTGTGTTCCACTCTGACAGCCGCCGTTACAGTCGCCGTTTTTTCGCCCATTACTCATTTAAAACAGAGATGATTCCAGAGGGTTATGAAACATTGAAATTTTTTCTTCCAAAGGGTGGAGGAAGCAGAATCTTTGAATAATTTTAATACAAAGTCAGGAAGATTCCTTTCAAGAAAAGGATTAAACGTTATTGGGGGATTTAGAGATGTGGTGTGGAGGTTGCAATCAAATCAGGGATGGGGTTTGGGGGGTTGTTCGTTGGTTAGTTAGTTGCCTAAAATTAAAATTAGAACTGAAATCTGTTTGGCAGATGGATGGAGTAAGTGACGAAGGCTGGAGGTGAATAGGAAACATAATTGTAATTGTAATTG
The DNA here is from genome assembly GCA_038087875.1 of Malacoraja senta. Lineage (NCBI taxonomy): Eukaryota > Metazoa > Chordata > Chondrichthyes > Rajiformes > Rajidae > Malacoraja > Malacoraja senta. The sequence continues at coordinate 131,955 of JAXLNO010006126.1, read as the reverse complement.
TGATTAATTTTATAGCCTAGTATGTAAAAACATACAAGGAATTTGATTTGCCATACAGTCATAGCAAAAAAGCAACAGGACACACAACTACATAAAAATTAACATAAACATCCACTACAGCGCACTGTGATGGAAGGCAATAACGTATTATCTTCTTCCCTCCTTTTCTCCCGCGGTCGGGGCAGTCGAACCATCCGCAGTCGGGGTGATCGAAGCTCCCGCGTCGGAGCGGTCGAAGCTCCCGCCATCGGGGGGGGTCGAAGCTCCTGCAGCTTGGACAAAGGGACAGCGAGCTCCACGATGTTAAGTCCGCAGGCTCCCGCGGTTGGAGTTCCGACCATGGGGTCAGACAAGGAGAGAAGAGGAGGAATTAAATGTAAAACTGGAGGGAGGGATATGGGTGGAAGGGGACAGAGTGGAGGGAAAAGTAGGGGATAATAGAGTAAAGGGGGATTCGGGAGTAGGAGTTGTGTCATCATGTCTCCTTGCTTTATTGCTTACTCTACCCTTCTGCCACACAAACACAACCCTCACCTGCATCAACTATCATTTACCCTATCCCTCAACTATCTCTCCTTCCCTCCCTTTCCCAGCTCTCCCACAAGCCTACTGTCCCCGCCTCTTCCTTTCTTTTTCCCGCCCCCCCCCCCCCCCCGACATCAGCCTGAAGAAGGGTCACGACTCGAAAAGTTGCCTATTTCCTCTCTCCATAGATGCTGCCTCACCCGCTGAGTTTCTCCAGCATTTTTGTCTACCTTCGATTTTTCCAGCATCTGCAGTTCTTTCTTAATAGTTTGCCAGGATCTCTCTTGCCCTCACCTCTCTTATCCAGCTTTCTCCCTCCTACTCCAATCAGTCTGAAGTTAGGGCCCAACATCCTCTGTCCATTCCCTCCACGAATACTGTCTGACCCACCGAGTTCCTCAGCACTTTGTGTTTTGATGCCTCATTCAATTGGAACAGCATCCTTTTTACCCAGAGAGTTGTGAATCTGTGGAATTCTCTGCCACAGAAGGCAGTGGAAGCCAATTCACTCGATGTATTCAAGAAAGAGTTAGAATTAGCTCTCAGGGCTAAAGGAATCAAGGGATATGGGAGAAAAGCAGGAACAGGGTATTGATTTTAGACATTCAGCCATGATCTTATTGAATGGTGGTGCTGACTCGAAAGGCCGAATAGCCTACTCCTGCAGTATTTTTCTATGTTTCTATGTTTCTATCTAAGCCCAACTATTTAATAACTTCAGCCTAATTTGCCTTGCCTCACAATAGACTCAGACATTGTCCTTAACATATATACATGTTAGCAAAGTACAACAGCAAGTTCTTCCTTTACTCTGTTTTCTTATTTTAATCTGCTAGGATTAGATAGGATCAGCTAGGGTTGGTGAGTAGAGTTGTGAGACAGAGTGGAAAGGATGTTGGGAGATGTCTGAAGAAGGGTCACAACCCGAAATGTCACCCATTCCTTCCCTCCAGAGATGCTATCTGTCCTGCTGAGTTACTCCAGCATTTTGTGTCTCTGTCAGGAGATGAGTTTAGTTGCATTTTCTTCACTTGTTTCCTGGATGAACAAATACTGAAATACCAAGAATTGCTCAAATCCACTATTGTTCAGGTTGACCCTGAAACTTGAGCCTTGAACTGGTTCTCAGCAAAATGTCAAGAATAAATGCTGTGAAGGACTCTTCCAAATATCCATCCTGTCAACCACAAACAAAGGGGAAATTCAATCGATTCTAGGAATTAAGAGAAGAAATATCACATCACTTTCATTAAATATTAAGCTTCCTATTACTGATCATTATTCATCAACCAATAAATCCAATGATTTATAGATTTATGGGTTGGAAAGGATAATAAAGATTGGCCCAATATGCAGTTTTGCAGTAAGTGCCATTTACTGGCTTAATATAGTTTTCATAATAGAAGCATGTTAGAAAGGGGTGATTGATCTGGGATTCAATGTTGCTAACATATAACATGGGCATAGATTGAATCGCCTTAAAAGTAAGATTTCAATGAGAAAAATGTCAGAATTATATCTAATTGAATTATATTAAAGCATATAATGAGGCAGAACTATTTTATTTTAAGGCAATTTTTGAACATTGGCAATTATATATCCCATCTAGAGTGGATGGGAAAGTGGGATAACAGATCTTGTGTGAAAGGATGATCGATGGTCAATGTGGACAGCTAGACGATAGGCCTGTTTCCACGCCATGTCTTTAATAATAGTATTAATATTAATAATGATAATAATATAACTTCCTATAACGTAATCCAGGAGACATATTGCCCATTTGTTGTAGAACCAGCCTGAGTTTACATCCCATTGAAATTGGTGACTATCCAGGAAATAATTGAGGTACTATCTATCCTGCAACTAAATTCCAATGGAAGGTAACTTTGAAAACTCAATCAGCACCCCATTATTTGGACCAGCTGGTTGCAAGAATGGATCCTAGCAAAAGCATCAACAAATGACTTCTCGAAACCAGTCAGCCACGAGTAGAAGTTATCCAAAAGTATCCACCAGAAAGCTGCTTATACCAAGAGGTGTAGGAAAGAACTGCAGATGCTGGTTTAAATCAAAGAGAGACACAAAATGCTGGAGTGACTCAGCGGGACAGGCAGCATCTCTGGATAGAAAGAATGGGTGACGTTTCGGGTTCAGCACACAACTGGCATTCCCGAATAACCAAGCCGCCAACGCAGATCTCCAATAACCTGTGGCCAACCAGCTGCCTGAACCATAGCTGGCTGCCACCTGTCAACAAGAAGGAACCAAGTAAAACAGCCAAGTCACAGATTGTCAGCTAACCAGCCTACCAGGGGAAGCATCAGTGGTAGCAGGGCTGTGGTTTCTCAGGTAATTAGAGGATGGGTCAAATCATTGTGCACGGTGGCACATCCTTACGGCACCAGAGACCCGGGTTCAATCCTGACCACGGGTACTGTCTGTACAGAGTTTGTACATTCTCCCTGACCTACATGGGTTTTGTCCTGGCCCTCCGGTTTCCTCCCACAATCCTAAGACATACAGGTTTGTAGGTTAATTGGCTTGGTAAAATCATGAAATTGTCCCTTGTGTGTGTAGGATAGTGTTAATGTGCAGGGATCGCTGGCCGGCGCGGACTCGGTGGGCCGAAGGGTATGTTTTCCTGCTGTATCTCAAAATGAAACTAAAATTAATTAGGATAATCGCCAGGAGAAAAGACTGCAGGAACAGGTAAGGAATCAACATCCAGGGTGCTGGTCATTATGGGGATTACCAGCAAGAGCAATAAAACAGTAATGAGAAATGGAAAATTCCTCTGAATGAAGACGCAGCAGCAGCAGAGGTAGTGGCTAGAGCGCTGATGAGAGTGGTTGACTGTCGGCACAAACTCAATGGGCCAAAGGGCCTGCTACCATCCTGTATCTCCAAATGCAGAAATTGCAGAGAATTGTGGACGTAGCCCAGACCATCACACAAACCAGCATAGACACAAAATGCTGGTGTAACTCAGCGGGACAGGCAGCATCTCTGGAGAGAAGGAACGGGTGACGTTTTGGGTCACGAAACATCACCCGTTCCTTCTCTCCAGAGATGCTGCCTGTCCCGCTGAGTTACTCCAGCATTTTGTGTCTACCTTCGGTCTAAACCAGCATCTGCAGTTCCTTCCTACACAAACTAGCCTCCCTTCCTTTGACTCCATTTACACTTCCCGCTGCCTCGGCAAGGCCGCCAGCATCATTGAGGACTGGTCACTCCCTCTTTTTTCCCTCTCCCATCAGGCAAGCGGTACAGAAGTTTGAAAACACATACCTTCAGAATCAGGAACAGTTTCTTCCCAGCTGTTATCAGGCAACTGAATGGTCCTCTCATCACCTAGGGTGTGGTCCTGGTGATCTCCCACATTACACACCTTTGAACAAACCTTCATCAAGGTTTATCAGACTTCAATGATATATCCTGCACTAAATGCTGCATCTAACTGGGCACTGTGGATGGCTTGATTATATTTATATATATAGTCTTTTTTAACTGATTAGCGCATAAACAAAAGCTTTTTACTGCACTTTGGTGTACGTGACAATAAATTAAAAGTGGCACTTTGATTGATCAATTGATTGAACGATGCAGCCATGGGAACATCCCATTAGGCCCTCCAAGTCCATGCTGACCACCGATTGCGCTAGTTCTATGTTATTCCACTTGTGCATTCACTCCCTACACACCCAGGGCAATTTACAGAGGGCCAATTAACCCACAGACCCACATGTCTTTGGGACGTGGGAAGAACCCAGAGCACTCAGAGAAAACCCATGCGGTCACAGGGAGAATGCGCACACACCACACAGACAGCACCAGAAGTCAGAATAGAACATGCGTCTCCAGTGCTGTGAGACAACAGCTCTATCAACTGAGCGACTGTGCCCGGGCCGCAGAGTTTGAACCGGCCCGTTCGCGGAGCTTCGATTCGGCCGAGGGACTTACCATCACCCGGCGGGGGGCCCAACATCGAAAGCCCGGATCGCCTCAACGCAGAGGAGAACAATGAAGAAAGAGACAAGGACTTTAAGACTTTTGCCTTCCATCACAATGAGGAGGTACCTGGTAGACTCACTATGGTGGACGTTAAACTGTGTTCATTGTGTGTTCTGTTATTTTATTCTCTGTCTTGACTGCAAGGTACGCAATTTCGTTCAAACCAAAAGTTTGAATGACAATAAAGGAAACGTTATATTTTATATTTTATACTTTATAAAATATAAAATATTTTTATACTTTATACTTTATACTTTATTACATGGTGACCACTTGCTCACCAACACCCTATTCACCGATGCCAGGACCACATGGCTTCAGACCTCTTCACAGCCCTGGTCCAATGTGCTGAATTTTGGAGGTCAGACTAACTCACATCTGGAATAAATCCAGGCCGCATTTGACTGAGCATGGCATCAAGGCACTGCAGTAAAACTGAAATCTCTGAACACCAAAGAGAAAGCACTCTCATAGCTGGAGTTGTCTCTATCACTAGAGGACATAAGTTCAAGGTGAAGGGGAAAACATTTAATAGGAATTTGAGGGATAACTTTTTCACACAAAGGGTGGTTGGTGTATGAAATGAGCTGCCAGAGGAGGTGGTCGAGGCTGAGATTATCCCAATGTTTTAGAAACAGCTAGACAGGTACATGGATAGGACAGGTTTGGAGGGATATGGGCCAAACGCAAGCAGGTGGGACTTATGTAGCTGGGACATGTTGGCCGTTGTGGGCAAGTTGGACCAAAGGGCCTGTTTCCAGACTGTATCACTCTATAACTCCCACAGACTGTCAGAGATCATTCAGCCCAGCCCCAGGACATCAGTGCAGGAGCACCGCACAGAAGTGTTTTAGTGCCCACCATCTTCACCTTTCTTTCAGCATAAATGTGGAACTGATGGGATTTAGTTTGGTTTAGTTTAGAGATATAACACGGAAACAGGCCCTTCAGCCCAACGAGTCCACACCGACCAGTGATCCCCGCACGTTAACGCAATCTACACACACTAGGGACAATTTACAATTGTACCAAGCCAATTAACCTGCACATCTTTGGAGTGTGGGAGGAAACTGGAGATCCCGGAGAAAACCCACACAGGTTACAGGGAGAACGTACAAACACCATAGAGACAAGCACCTGCAGTTGGGATCAAACCCAAGTCCCTGGTGCTGTAAGGCAGCAACTCTACCGTTGCGCCACCGTGCCACCCGTGCCAGGTTGTTGTTATTAATTACACAATGGTCAATTCCATTCACTACTTCTCAACCAAATGACAAAAACCCTGTCAACATTTAGACACAGGCTTATCAATGGCAAGTAACATTTTCAAGCCATGATCATCTCCAACAAGAGAATCTGATCGAAAGCTCTTGACCTATAATTGTCACTGGAACGTTGCCGTCAATATCCAAGTGGGGGCTCACCATGTATCAGAAAATCACATGGAGAAGTCACATAAATATCATGGCTACAAGAACAGATCAAGATTGGGCACCTCGCAATGAGTGACTCATCTCCTGGCACCACTAGGCCTTTCAACCATGTACATGGCAGGTCAGGAGTGTGATCAATACTCTGTGCTCGCCTGGATGAATACAGCATCAACAACTGTCAAGAAGTGCAACACCCTTTTGGACCAAGCAACTCAATTGATTGTCATCCCAGTGCCATAAATATTCATTTTCTCCGACGTCTGTGCACAGTGGCTGCAGTCTGCACAAACTATGAAACGCACTGCAGTTATTCACGTAGAATACTCTAACTGCACCCCTGTGACATCCACCATCTAGAAGGACAAGGTCCTCAGGCATACAAGAGTACACTGCGACTTCCCCTCCAACTTGCACACCATTCTACTTGGAAATACATCACTGGTCCTTCATCATCACTGGCTCAGAAACCTGGACTTCCCTCTCCACTAACATGGTGGATCCCCATCTCCATCTCAAGGGTACTTAGAGCTGGACAATAAATACTAACCATGCCTGCAACACCAAGCTCTTAAAAAAAAAATATTTTTTAAAGTTCCTTCAAAATATACATGTCCAGAAATCATTGACAAAACTCATGTATCGTCATGTAATATTATGCATTTGGGTTGCTTGGCCTCAGCCATCACACAACTATTTTCATTCTACTCCAGTAATTCTACCTCTTGAATCATCTCAGCATCTGCAGGCTCTTGTATGCATCAGAACTGTTGACGACACAGATAGTTGGATGTTCAGTGCTTTTTAAGGCGATCTAGCAGGCCTGGTGGCACAGTGGTGCAACTAGTGGAGCTGCTGCCTCACAACACCAGAGACCAATGCGGCACGGTGGCGCAGTGGTAGAGTTGCTGCCTTACAGCGCTTTCAGCGCCAGAGACCCGGTTCAATCCCGACTAAGGGTACTGTCTGTACAGAGTTTGTGTGTTCTCCCTGTGACCTACATGGGTTTTCTCCAAAATCTTTGGTTTCCTCCCACACTCCAAAGACGTCCAGGTTTGTAGGTTAATTGGCTTGGTATAAATGTAAATTGTCCCTAGTGTGTGAAGGATAGTGTTAATATGCGGAGATCGCTGGTTGGCGTGGACCCAGTGGGCCAAATGGCCTGTTTCCACGCTGTATCTCTAAACTAAACTAAACCCAAGTTCAATCCTGACCTTGTGTGCTGCCTTTGTGGAGTTTGCACATTCTCTCTGTGGCTGCGTGGGTTTCCTCCGGGTGTTCTGGTTTCCTCACACATCCCAAAGACGTGAAGGTTTGTAGGTTAACTGTAAATTGTCCCTGGTGTATAAGGGAGTGGATGAGAAAGTGGGATCACATAGAATTAGTGTGAATGGGTGATCGATGGTTGGCGTGGACTCGGTGGCTAAAGGGCCTGTTTCAATGCTGTATCTCTAAAACTAAAACTAATTTGTATGCAGTCGCATACCTAGGTCTGCAGATCAGGTCAGGCCGGTTTCTTAATCTATCCTGGTCTTTTGCAACGCTCCCTTTTCATCCCTTGCAGCCACAGAAGTGAAGTGACCAGTTGGGAATTTTTGTTTTAAAATAAAACATCAAAAGTGATAGCTGCATCACAATTACCCTAATCCAAGTCTCTAATCCAAGTCTAATTTAGAAAATCTCAATGCTGTTTAAAGCCATGAGGGCAGCAGTGGAAAATAAAGATTCCAATGTGTATAGTGTATGGTACTGGGAGGGTTATCATGCCTCTACTGGAGAGTATTATATGAGGAGTACCCAGGAAATGGTCTGTGTGCTCAGCAGTTGAAACACTGCCCACTTTGAAGTATGGTACCTGCAGTCTTGCAATAGACAGACCTGTGTTACAATGACCTAATTCAACAACAACCTCAAACTTACTTCATGCTAACATAGCTATTCCACACAGACTTCATGTCGCCAGGCCAGGCCAAAATAGGCAAGGCACAAATAACTGAGCCACCCAGTGTCATTTGAGACCAAATAGAGTCATATAGTGTGTAAACAGTCCCTTCGACCCAACTTGCCCATGCTGACCAACATGTTCCATCTTAACTAGTCCCACCTGCCTGCTTTTGGCTCATACTCCTCTAAACCCTGTACCTTTCTAAATGTTTCTTAAACATTGCAACAGTCCCTGCCTCAACTACCTCCACCAGCAGCTAGTTCCATACACCCACCACCCTTTGCGTAAAAAAGTTGCCCCTCAGGTTTCTATTAAATCTTTCCCCCTCACCACAAACCTATGTCCTCTGGTTCTCGATTCTCCTACTCAGGGCAAAAGATTCTGTGCGTTTGCCCGATCTATTCCTCCCATGATTTTGTACACCTCAATTAGATCACCCCTCATCCTCCTGCACTACAAGGGATAAAATCCTAGAATGTTCAACCCCCTCCCTTTAGCTCAGTCCCTCGAGTCCTGACATCATCCTGGTAAATCTTCTCTGCACACTTTCAAGCTTTATATCTTTCCTATAACACGGTGACCTAAACTGAACAGAATACTCTAAATGTGTCCTCACCAACGTCTTGTATAACTGCAACATAACCTCTCAACTTCTATACGCAATACCATGACTGAAGAAGGCCAATGTGCTGAAACATTGGCAATACATTGGAACAGTACATAAGAGTTCTCCCCGAGCTTGTCCTGATTCGAACTCGGAGATTTATGGTAATGGCCACTCGTAAGTACTCGGGGCTCTCGTGGACATTTTTCAACATGTTGAAAAATCTTCACGAGTCTTCCCGAACTTACCTGCCGTTAGCGAGTCTTCCCGAGTACCTGCCGTTAGCGTTACGAGCTGCTAAGAGACGTCCCCGAGCTCTGACGTACCCGCTACGTTCATTCTACGTGCTTACCACGAGTTTGATTATTTGTTTTTACTCGGGAGAGCACTTGAATGAACTCGTACAGTGGGACAGGGCCATAAGGCTTTTGTACCGAGATCACATACAATGATATGAGCTGATGCACAACCAATGTGTCTAAGCAAAAATAGGGTGAACCATTATATAAAACTGCATGCCATGTACATAACAGATAGGAACCATTGAGCCAGGTGGGATCGTGTTGGTCTATATCAGGGGTGGGGAACCTGCAGACTTAAGGCCGCATGCGGCCTTCTGAGCCATTAAGTGCGGCCTTTTGAATGAATCCAAATTTTGTAGAACAAATCCTTTTATTTTTATTAATATGTTTTTGTTCGTCTTTTATTATTTTTTATTTTAATCTTAAAATGAAAGTATTTAAAATACCAAAGAGTAAAAGAAGATTCAACGAAATTAGCATTTTTTAGCATTCAGATTAGCATTTCAACCTCACCTAGTTGATGTCTCCAAGGCTCCTAAAGGGGCTGTCCCACTTGGGCGACCTAATTGGCGAGTTTAGAAGAGTTCGAATAAAATGACGTTGAAGACCTCCTTTGACTATGTAGAAGACCTCATTCGACTATGTTGAAGACCAGCTTCGACTAGCTACGACTAACTTCGGGAAAATTGGACACCGAATAGTGGAGAGTGAAGACGACCTCCTTTGATCTCCTTCGACCTCCCTTCGACCTCCCTTCGACTATAATGAAGACTATCTACAACTACCTTCGACTACCTTCGACTGCCCTCGATTACCTACGACTAACGTGCCGACCAACTACGACCTACTACGACTAAACCTACGAGTGAAAAATATATAAATTTTTTCCATGGCGACCTTTTTTTACTCATGAGCAATTTTTAACAATGACAAAAATGCCGCGACCTAGCTGAGGCCTTGAGTACGCGGAGACCACTCTCGAGCTTGAAGGAGAGTTACGAAGACCTCCTACGATCTCGTGTCAACCATGCTGCGAGTATGAGTCGAGGGCAAACTCGCCGAACTCGCGGATTAGGTCACCCCAGTGGGACAGGCCCTTAAAGAACTACAGATGGAATTGATTGAGCTCTCAGAAGATAGCATTTTAAAGTCCTTATTTGACGCTAAGTAAGATCCGATTGAAATATGGAAAAATGCAATAGAATAGCCACGTCTTCGGCAACATGCACGAAAAATGCTTTTTTGCTTTTCAGCCATTTATTGCTGCGAATCTACATTCTCCTACCTAACCCAAATCAGGGCGCCCTTACAAAGTCTTTAAAAGGTTAGTTAACTTTAGAATTAACAACATTTTTTCATTTTCTTGAAGTTAGTACAAAGTAGTCCGATTTTTACAAAATAATGTACATTTTGAAGTATATCTATTTGAAGTTTCTTGGATGCGACCTTATTAGATTATAGTTAACTTAATGTGGCATCCCAACATGAAAAAGTTCCCCAGCCCTGGTCTATATGTTCCACATAATCATTCCATCTACATCAACCTTACCAGCACAAACTCCTATACTTTTCTCCCTCGTGAATTCATCTACCTTCCCCTTCAATGCATTCATATGACGTGTCTTAAATACCGATTGTCATAGCTGGTTCCACATCACAATCCCTCACTGGGTAAATTTTTTTCTGTATCCCCAATTGGATTCATTAGTGAGCATTTTATATTTACAGCCTCTAATTTTGGCCTTTCTCTCTAGTGGAAGCACAACACAGTAGAGAGTCATATATCCAGGTTTGCCAGTGACACAAAGATTGGTGGCATAGTAAATAGTGCAGACGGGACTATAAAATCTCAGAGACATTGATAGATTAAGTGAGTTGGCAGAGTATAGCAAATGGATTTCAAAACAGCTAAATAAGCAGTCATCCATTTTGGACCAAAAAAGAAAGTATGTTTTCTTTTAAAGTTAGGAATGAGGAGGCCCAAAGAGATATTGCCAACAACATTTAGAGGTTATTTAAATGTTAAGCAAAACACAAAAGTGCTGGAGTAACTCAGCGGGTCAGGCAGCATCTGTGGAAGGGAATGAACAATCTACATTTTGGGTCAGGAGACTTCTTTAAAAGAATCATGGAAGCCAATGGGAGAGTAGCCTTTACAACCAGGGGAACTGCGGACAATGGAGAGGTTTTGCCTCAAATATACCAATCCATAGTTAGAGCGCATCTGTAATGTTATGTACAAATCTGAGTACCATGTTTGAGAAAAATAGAGTGTTCTTCAAAGGAATAGGCTGCCAGGCAGTTTCAGTAGCATGTTCGCAAAGTTCTAAGGATTAAATGGTGGAGTAGTATTAGATTGATCTTCATATTCCTTGAAGTACAGAACTGTATTAGATAGATAGCCCTTTATTGTCATTCAGACCGAAGTCTGAACGAAGTTGCAACAGTCATACACTGTATGTCATGTTGTCACTTGTGGGCGGAGCACCAAGGCAAATTCCTTGTATGTGAATATTTGGCCAATAAACGTATTCATTCATTCATTCAAGTACAGAAGGATAAAGAAATATTTGATTGATCCCATTCAACAGTTGGAATCAAACTGATACGTGCAAAAGAGAGAAACCTCTTGCCCTAATTTTGGGTCCAACTTGGATGAAATAAGCTTCAGATCAAAACTAGACTATTCGGGAGAGAAATTAGGAAGCATTTTAGTTTTGTTAAGTTTTATATAGAAACAGAAACATAGAAAATAGGTGCAGGAGGAGGCCATTTGGCCCTTCGAGCCACCACCGCCATTCATTGTGATCATGGCTGATCGGCCCCAATCAATAACCCGTGCCTGCCTTCTCCACATATCCCTTGATTCCACTAGCCCCTAGAGCTCAATCTAACTCTTTGTTAAATCCTTCCAGTGATTTGGCCTCCACTGCCCTCCATGGCAGGGAATTCCACAAATTCACAACTCTCTGGGTGAAAAAGTTTTTTCTCACCTCAGTCTTTAATGGCCTCCCCTTTATTCTAAGACTGTGGCCCCTGGTTCTGGACACGCCCAACATTGGGAAATTTTTTCCTGCATCTAGCTTGTCCAGTCCTTTTTCTTAAAAACCATGTCCCACGGTACGAGTTCATTCCAAGAGCTCTCCCGAGTTTGCCCTGATTCGAACTCGGAGATTTACAGTAATGGCCACTCGTCGGTACTCGGGGCTCTCGTGGACATTTTTCAACATGTTGAAAAATCTTCACGAGTCTTCCCGTGCTTACCTGCCGTTAGCAAGTCTTTCCGAGTACCTGCTGTTAGCGTTATGAGGCGCTAAGAGACGTCCCCGAGCTCCGACATACCCACTACGTTCAATCTCCGTGCTTACCACGAGTTTGATTTTTTTTAAACTCGGGAGAGCTCTTGGAATGAACTTGTACCATGGGACAGGGCTTTTAGTCAAGAGTCAAGAGTGTTTCATTGTCATCTGTCCCAGATAGAACAATGCAATCCTTAAGGGCCTGTCCCACGGGCATGCGACTCCATGCGGCAAGCGCGACCTAACCGGAAGCGGGGGCCGCGCACGGCCTCGATGTGGGGCGCACAGCCTCGATGTGGCTGCGGGGCGGCAGGCCGCTGCCGCGCGGAATTTTTGAACAGTGTCAGTTTTTCGGAGCCCCGCGCGATGTCGGGACCAGCTCCGCACAACTCCATACGGCTCCGGTGATCGAAGTGGGACCGGCCCCGCGACCTCCGCGCGGCCTCCGCACGGCCTCCGCACGGCCCCCGCTTCCGGTTAGGTCGCTCTTGCCGCATGGAATCGCATGCCCGTGGGACAGGCCCTTTACTTGCAGCAGCACAACAGAATATGTAAACATAGTACACTGTAAACAGTATAATAAACGAGAGAGAAAAAAAAGTTCAGTGAGTGTGTATATACACATACTCACAAATACAAGTATATATATTGTGTATACACACACAAAAAATCATTAATAGTGCAATAATAACAATAATAATTTATGTAGTTCAGAGCTTATTTGATGTTGTAATGTTTAATAGCCAGATGGCTGTAGGGGAGAGCTGTTCCTGAACCTCGATGTTACAGTTTTGAGGCTCCTGCATCTTCTTCCCAAAGGCAGGGGTGAAATGAGTGTGTGGCCAGGGTGATTTGGGTCTATGATGATGCTGGCTGCCTTTTTGAGACAGCGACTCCGGTAAATCCATTCTATCGTGTATGGTGGGGAGATAGACTGGGCAATGTTCACAACTTTTTGCAATTAAAAACTATTATCGAAAATTCCTCCACATAAACGTGCCAGATGGACAATAATTCCCATCCATAGGAGATAGCTAACCCCTTCAAACCAATTTCCCCCAACTGGCAGCCCAACGACATCTTAAACAAGAGATGGATTTACGTTGGAAATAGGGTGAATAGACCACGGGTGACGAATAGACCACGCTGCACTGTTGTACGTTTCGCTGCATTGTTGTATGTTTCGTTGTTATATTTGTGTTTTATTTGTGTATGCATAAAAGAAATAAAGACTAAAGTGAAAAAAAGAAATAGGGTGAATAGACCACGGGTGAACAAAGAGGAACTTTATTGCCTTCCCTCACACTGGGAAACGTTGATTCCGCTGTGCAGGGATGTTCATGTTAAATTCTATCATGTATTGTGTCCTTTTTATTCGTATGGCTGTACGGTAACTCAAATCTCACTGTACCAATTGGTGCATGTGACAATAAATGTGAACTAGAACTTGCACTTGCACTTGAAAGATTAATGACCTTTAGTTATTCTAAAGGCCATTATCGCGTTCAGGAGGATATTCTGTACGATGGTGTCGAGGGTTAGTTGTGCTTTAACTGAATAGTAAATTCATGATACTTTGGAGGTTGAGGCTGGATCTTTGCTATTTATTGTACTCAGTTAGCATGGGTCAAACCAAAGAGCTGATGTTAGAGGGCCTGCCCTTGGCATGAAGGCAGAGATTGACAGTGTGGCATCGAAGAGGCCAGCTAAATTTAAAATCAATGGGCATCAAGGATAAATAACTCCATTGGTTACAGTCATCTCACAACAGAGGCTGGGGTTGTTGGAAATAAATCATATCATTCCCAGGAGATCAATATAGGAGTTCCTCAAAGCAATAACTCAGGCACAACCATCTACAGCTGCTTCATCAATAACCTTCCTGTTGCAAAAAAAATGACATGAAAGTGAATTTTATTCTGTACATCAGATATTTTGGTAGTTGATTTGCGACTTCTATCAGGGCAAATTTCTGAACCCGAATTGCCATAACGTGGGGGTGACCTGTGCCTTCACCAGAAGGGCAGGAGACAGAGAAGGCCGCAACTGATCACCACCTTCTCAGTAGCAATAAGGGGTGGGCTGCAAATGGTGGCTTTGCCCGACTCATCCAGATCCCTGAACTGAATCAATATATAAACAAGGCGAAAAAACGAACTGTGTCGGGAGGAACTGCAGATGCTGGTTTAAACCGGGGCGGCACAGTGACGTAGTGGGAGAGCTACTGCCTTGCAGTGCCAGAGATCCCGGTTTGTTCCTGACTACGTGTGCTGTCTGTACGGAGTTTCTACATTCTCCCCATGATCTGCGTGTGTTTTCTCCGAGATCTTCGGTTTCCTCCCACACTTCAAAGACAAACAGGTTTGTCGGTTAATTGGCTTGGTATAAATGTAAAGTTATCCCTATTGTGTGTAGTGTAGTGTTAGTGTGCGGGGATCGCTGGTCGGCGTGGACTCAGTGGGCCGAAAGGCCTGTTTCCGCGCTGTATCTCTAAACTAAACTAGCCTAAACTAAACTAAACCAAAGATAGACACAAAAAGCTGGAGTAATTCAACAGGTCAGGCAGGATCTCTGGAGAAAAGGAACTGTCAACCAGAAAAGTCACTTATTCCATTTCTCCAGAGATGCTGCCTGACCCATTGAGTTACTCCAGCTTTTTGTGTCTATCTTACAAAAGATAAACTGTTGGAGGAGCTCAACAATGTGAAACTAAATGTACAGATGGCGTTTCAGGTCAGACAGGGTCCACTGAGCTCCTCCAACAATTAGTTTGTTGCTCAAGATTCTAAAATCTGTGGTCTCTTCTATCTCAATTTATACAAAAGTTCTTCTGAATGCACTGCCTTTCATAAGGGATATGGATTCCCCCTTATCCCCAGGCTACCATTGGGAGATAAAATGAAGAATGTAAAAGCCTAGACTGAAGGCTCTCTCCTCTATGATATACACACACTTGTCAAGATGAAAGACCAGATTTGTCCTTTGCCTTTGATTTTACTTCGGAGTCACGTGAGTGACTACGTGAAGAAGACCCCGTCCAGCCGCACACGCGTCATTATCGATCAGACGCATAGCGTTCATGGCCGTGTGTGGAGGAGCAGCAGCTCCTCCAGGCGGTGAGTAAAGCAAATTTAAAGTAAAAATCGGACAAGGTAAGTGGTTTCGTTTTTACTTACAGGGCGCTTTTCTTCCCGCTCAGACGTGTTGGCAGAGGTCCACACAAACTCAGAATGGAGAAAGGGCGTAGGGGAAGGAGAGGCCAGGGACGCACCGCAGGTAAAACCCCCGATGCTAAGGGTAGCGGGCGTGAGGAAGAGGAGGCAGTGGCATCGACGCCATCCACTCCCGTTACGGTCGAATGTGTCGTTAAACCGCTGGCTGCGGGGCACAAGGCAGGACAAAAGTCGGCCCGACCTGTAGACTCGGAAGCGTCAGACACGGAGGTATACCCTCCTGCAGCAGAAAACATTATGGCTGCAAGGGTCGCCAGTTTAGAGCTCCTGATGGGGATTTACAAAGAACCCCCACAGGAGGAATCAGGTCGGTGTTGGCCAATGGAGGATACAGCACAGGGTGTGCCTTGGTTGGGACAGGCACAAGGGTGGCCTACAGGAGAGCCATCAGAAATGACTGTGCAAAGGTATTACAGTGGTTGGCCTACAGGAGAGCCAGTGCCAGAAATGCCTGAAAAAAGGCAGTATATGTGCTGGCCTACTGAAGAGCCAGTACCAGAAATGTCTCAAAAAAGACAGTACAAACGTACTTATGTGCCAGCACCGAAAGTTCCAAAAAGGGAAAAATATGAAGCGTTGGCCTAGAGTTGAGCCAGCGCCAGCAGCACCTGAAACAGGGCTGCCTATCCGTGGGCCTATAAGGGAGCAGGGGGGATCTGGCATAGACTTACCTGAAACAGGGGAGCCAGAATTTACCCAACCTGAAGAGGAACATCTAGATTCAGAAGATGAATTCTATGAGGATGAGAGCCCATTATCAGAGCTGAAAGTTCCTGGACGAGCACAAAAGTTTGCTGTTCCTAGAATAAAAGGGGAACCTTTGAGGAATGAAATAGCAATGACTATAAATTATCTACTCTCCCATCAGCTCCAGGAAGTAACTATGGATGAGACTATGAAACAGTATGAGCCTCGGAGAATTGTGAATTGCTGACAGTTCCAGCAGTGAATAACTTGATATGGGGTTATTTGAGCATTGGTTTACGCTCACAAGAATTGAAATTGCAACATGTATTGAAATTGCTGGGGTCAGGCATCACGGCATTTGCCAGAGGATTGGATGATGATTTTGTATCAGATTCACAACAAGATGCTCCAGCACTGATGTGTGGTGCGCACTTTGAAATAAATTGTATTCGTAAAAATGCAATAAGACCAAATATTCATCCTAAGTATGCAGGGCTCTGCAAACCAACCAACATACAAATGCCTAAATCTGCTGTTTGGAGAGTTAAAAAAAAAATTTTTTTAAACCTGAGTGGTATGATGATGCGACCACTAATGCTGAGCAGAGCAGTGCGAAGGCAGTATCCCTACAGGCGGAATGCTGGTGCTGGAGAAGGAACAAGTCGATCATTCTCGTATACACGTTGGCGTGCTGCACCGGGGATACGTGGAGGTTACAATATGCCTACCAGAAGGGGACAACAATGGCCGGTGGCAAACCCCGAGGTAGGGGGTCCTGGTCTGGTAAGGAAGACAAATGATTTATTTATTCTAAACAGCATTGTAGGATTCAAAATTGAGTTCTATCCACATTTGGATCCTCCAAGGCAAGAAAATTCAAACTGGTCACGAATTTTCTCAAAAGAAGAGAATAAGTTGATCAAAGGAGAATTGGAAACTTTAACCAAAAAGGGGGTAATAGGGAAGTCAGTAGAACAACACCATCAGTTTGTATCAAATATTTTTCCAAGAACAAAAAAGGATGGTGGATGTAGAATCATATTGGATCTGACAAATCTTAACCTTTATGTACAATACAAACATTTCAAAATGGAAACATTTACTAATGCAATTCAGCTAATCACAGAAAATTGCTACATGGCAAGCATAGATCTGCAAGATGCATATTATTCCGTGGCAATGCATGGTAATGATCAAAGATATTTGAAATTTAGATGGATGTCAGTTATGGCAATTTAAAGCATTGCCCAATGGTCTGACTTCAGCACCAAGATTATTCACTAAATTGCTCAAACCAATTTTAGCTCTGTTAAGAGCTGAGGGCCATGTATTAATGGCTTATTTAGATGATATCCTCATTGTAGGGGACACTTTGGCTGCTGCAAAATTGTCAGTATCCAGAGTCAAATACATTTTGAGAAATTAGGTTTCATTATTCACCTACAAAAATCTAAATTGTTACCAAGCAAAAAGATTGATTACCTAGGGTTCACAATTAACTCCGAACACATGGTAATCACTTTGCCAAAAGATAAAAAGCTGCAGTTAATTGAAGGTTGCATAAAACTCATTAACGAGGACACACCTTCAATTAGAGAAGTGGCAAGCTTGCTAGGCAAATTAATTGCAGGGTTTCCAGCGGTCACGTTTGGACCATTGCATTATCAATGTTTACAGAGAGCTAAGGTACAAGCGTTAAAAATGAATAGAGGGCATTTTGACAGGCCCATGAAATTAACAATTCAATCCATTACAGAAATAGAATGGTGGATTAACAATGTTTCTAATGCTTCCAGAAAAGTTCTGGTAGAAACACCTTCCGTCACTCTACAGACTGATGTAGGTGCGCTGAGTTGGGGCGCTACTAACATGATTTCCAGCTGTGGAGGTAGGTGGAATGTGAATGAAGTACCTTTGCTGGAAAATCTGGGAATCAATTACCTAGAGCTATTAGGCGCATTTTACGGCCTTAGAGCTTATTGCACTGATATGGGAAATGTGCATGTTCAGGTACAGGTTGACAATACTACAGCTGTAGCATACATAAATCACATGGGTGGTATAAAATCAGAATCATGTGATAAATTGGCAAATGAAATTTGGACCTGGGGTATTGCCAGAAAAATTTGGCTGTCAGCAATATATTTACCAGGTAAAAATTAATACAATTGCAGACAAAAGATCACGTAAATTTAATGATAATACAGAATGGATGTTAAATCGGAAAATATTCACACAAATTATCACACAATTTGGAATGCCAGAAATTGATCTGTTTGCATCAAGATTGAACCACCAGTTGCCTAAGTATGTGTCATGGGAACCTGATCCTGGAGCAGTACCGGTGGATGCTTTCTCGCTACATTGGGGTGGTATGTTACTGTATGCGTTTCTGCCATTTTGTTTAATCCACAGATGCATACAGAAAATTAAACAAGATTCAGCCTCAGGGATTTTGGTAGTACCAGATTGGCCTAAACAGCTATGGTACCCACTGGTGTTAAAAATAATCACCAAAAAAACCCCACAAAAAAAAACCCTTATGGTTATTCCAAAGCAGATTAAACTGCTTGTAAACCCTGTAACTAATGAACCACATCCTTTACATGATCGTATTGGTTTGTTGATTTGCAGATTCTAAGAAGGCCATATCATGGAAAAGATTATCAGACCGTACGGTGGATGTTATGACAGCTGCCTGGAGGAATAGTACCCAGAAGCAGTACATCTCCTAAATAAAGAAATGGGAGGAGTTTTGTTCAGGGAAACATATTGCATATAACCCAGCAGAAATTTCAGCTGTAATAGAGTTCCTTTCTACTCTATACTATGAATTAAAATTAAGTTATAGTCCAATTAATACTGCACGATGTGCACTCTCTGCATATTTAAGCAGTGAATCAGAACAAACTCCAATAGGAGCACATCCTTGGGTCTGTAGGTTTATGAAAGGAATTTTCAACTCTAATCCTCCCAGACCTAGGTATACAGAAATTTGGAATGTAAAAGATGTTCTGATGTTGCTAAGGAATTGGAATCCAGTTGAAACTCTGTCATTATCCAAAATCACCATGAAATTGGTTATGCTCATGGCATTAATTTCAGCTTAGAGAGTTCAAACATTACAGAAACTCAGAATTGATAGAATGAAAGTAGGGCCAAATGCCATGACATTCTATGTCTATGATTTACTGAAGCAAAGTAGACCTGGGTTCACAGGATGCAAGTTGGAATTTTTAGCATATCCTACAGATCCACGACTGTGTGTAGTAACATATGTGAAATGTTACATAGAAAAAACAAAAGTTTTAAGAGGCACTGAATTGGCATTTTTTATTAGTCATAAAAAGCCTCATAAGAAAGTGTCAACACAAACAATTTCACGATGGTTGAAACAGGTGTTGAGATATTCAGGTATTGATACTGATAAAATTAAATCTCATTCCACCAGGGTGGCATCAACATCAGCGGTCAGGGATTCAGACGTGCAATAGACCTTATTCTCGCGGCCGCAGTATGGGCAAGTGAACAGATGTTTCACAAGTATTACCATAAGGATATTAAAGATCTCAGAGGGTTTGGTGATGCCGTGCTGGATACAGTATTAAAACCCCCATTATAATAAATGGGCCTAATTTTGTTACTTTTATTAAAATAAATAAAACCATTAACTGATTACATTCAAATGTTGTGGTTATGCATTGTTGATTGTGCTTACTCAAATAGAGTCAATCGATGCAGTGAACACCTGGATTTGAATCCACGGTGTGAAATCACAGAGCTTTGAAATCTTCACGTAGTCACTCACGTGACTCCGAAGTAAAATAGTAAGATTAAACGAGAACTTACCAGTTTGAAGTTTGATCTTTATTTTATGAGGAGTAACGTTGAGGGATTACGTGCCCTCCGCTCCCACCCTCATAAAAGGATCAAGCTGGTAGTTCTAAGTCTTTATGCATCTTACTATCATACTTCAGTAATTATCGTCTGTGATTGTCACTCCGCTGCTTTGAAAGATTGACGCGTGTGCGGCTGGACGGGTTCTTCTTCACGTAATCCCTCAACGTTACTCCTCATAAAATAAAGATCAAACTTCAAACTGGTAAGTTCTCGTTTAATCTTACTATTGTCCTTTTGCATACCTTTCATTCAGTTGTTTTTTGTACCTTTTCATGTCTCTAGTTTCCCTGTCCCCTGACTCTCAGTCTGAAGAAGGGTCTCGACCCGAAACATCACCCATTCCTTTTCTCCTGAGATGCTGGCTGACCCGCTGAGTTACTCCAGCATGTTGTGTCTATCTTCGGAGTAAACCAGCATCTGCAGTTTCTTCCGACACAAATCTTCCTGAGGCTGTTTTAACAGTCAGTGCCACGAAAGGCTGGACTTCCTTCTTGCTCCGAGGTTACTGAGGAAATATGTTAATAGTGGGCTGTAGATTGATAGTCCACATCCAGCTGTTAGGCACCAAGCCCCTATCAGTTAAGGTCACCGCTTCCATGTTCCAGCATCCTTCCATAAAACAACAAATGAAACCCATCCCATTAAGGCGGCAGTTGCTCAGTATTCCAACTAGAAGGTCACCGATGCTCTATTTAGGAAGACTGTGCTATTTATATCCTCCCCAATGGAAGCAGGCAAACAAAGAGAGACCTATCTAGCTCCAGAGATTCCCACAGGTGCAAAGAGCAATTGATGGAACACATATACAAGGCTCATGTACAAACCCATCTATTTAAAGGAATACCTTCAGTTTATTAATGCTCAGCCCGCTTGCAGTACAAATAACCTTAGCCTGCATGGTAATGCCAGACGCCCAGGTAGATTCCATGACAATCTCATCATCTGATAATCCATCATGTTAGCTTTCATGACTTGAAGCGATGTATCCAGATGGTTGATTGGCAATCAGGGATACATCCTGCAGTCATAGTTAATGACTCCAGTCAGCCTTCTGTAGACCGAGAGGGGAAGAGCTACAATAAGGACCATGCCACTACAAGAAGTGCTGCAGAGCACGCCATAGGAATTCACAAGTCCTATTCTAACTGCCTGACTAAATCTGACAGACTCCTTTAACGTGTAGCCCAACCAGAATCACATAAATTACTGCAGTTTGTTGCACTGTTGAAAGAATTCCCGTTCCCAACAGGAAGGCATTGATAAAGCGCTCAGCCCGCCTGAACCTACCTCCAGTGCCTCCACCGCCCTCTGCCTCAGAGGGCGGTGGAGGCAGGTTCTCTGGATGCTTTCAAGAGAGAGCTAGATCGGGCTCTTAAAAATAGCGGAGTCAGGGGATATGGGGACAAGGCAGGAACGGGGTACTGATTGGGGATGATCAGCCATGATCACATTGAATGGCGGTGCTGGCACGAAGGGCCAAATGGCCTATTCCTGCACCTATTGTCTATTGTCTATTGTCTATTGTCTACCTGATCTCCTGTTTGCCGGACTCTTTAATTCTCCCTCTCATTCCTACACAGACCTTTCTGTCCTAGGTCTCCTCCATTGTCAGAGTGAGACTAAAGGCAAATTGGAGGAACAGCATCTCATATTTTTGTTTGGGCAGCTTACAGCATAGTGGTATGAATATTGATTTCGCTCACTTCAGGTAGCCCCTGCATTCCCTCTCTCTATATCCCTCCCCCACCCAAGTCATACTAGCTTCTCGTTTTCACCCCACATACTGCTAATAATATATTTTATTCATTGTTCTTTATCTCTCCACATCATCATCTATATCTCTTGTTTCCCTGATCCCTAACCTGAAGAAGGGTCTTAACCCAAAACGTCACCCATTCCTTCTCTCCAGAGATGCTGCCTGTCCTGCTGAGTTACTCCAGCTTTATGTGTTTTCTTCGGGGAAATATGAAATCTCTTCTCCCACCCTAGAGTGAGGGTGAGCAGAAGACCTGACACAGGTAATGTAGCAACCAGAGGAAAAAGGTGTCAGCTCACAGGAGGTTAAACGAGATCAGTTCTGCGCCTCCGTATTAAACACATGTATTAGCTCAGATTTACCTGGCCCCAGGGCCTGTCACCGGTATTGTTGCCTCAGGTACCCACACACCTACATTTACCGTGGAGGGAGGAATGCATGTGGAGGAGGAGAAAGGGTGGAGGTAAAGCGAAGAGTGAGGATGGAGGAGAGGATGGAGTTTGAAGGAGCAGGGAGGAGAGAGGGTGGAGGTCTGAAGAAGGATAAGTTGCCTGGACCAGTGAGGTAGCTGTTGAGATTGTGGAGACATGAGCAATGATCTTTTAAGAATCAATAGAGTCAGGAATAGTTCCAGAAGACTGGAAAATTGCTTAGGATAGCATAGTTTAGTTTAATTTAGTTTAGTTTAGTTTAGTTTAGTTTAAACATGTTGGTTTATCTGGCTAAGCATTATTCCCTCTATCCTGTATCTGTACACTCTGGACAGCTTGATAGTAATCATGTATTGTCTTTTAACTGACTGGATAGCATGCAACAAAAAAGCTTTTCACTGTACCTCAGTGTACGTGACGATAATAAACTATACTAAATAAAACTAAACTGAACTAAACTAAACTGAACTAAACTAAACTGAACTAAACTAAAAATAGACACA
This sequence comes from Malacoraja senta, assembly GCA_038087875.1. Classification (NCBI taxonomy): domain Eukaryota; kingdom Metazoa; phylum Chordata; class Chondrichthyes; order Rajiformes; family Rajidae; genus Malacoraja; species Malacoraja senta. Next base: position 109,329 of record JAXLNO010006126.1, on the reverse strand, counting down.
AAAAGCTGGAGTAACTCAGAGAAAAGGAATAGGTGATGTTTCGGGTCGAGACCCTTCTTCAGACTGAGAGTCAGGGGAAAGGGAAATGACAGATATAGACGGTGATATAGAGAGATATAGAACGTATGAATTAAATATTTGCAAAACTAAATTTTTGCAAAACTAATATTTGATAAACTAAACTAAACTTGACCAAGGTGAAGACATAATACAACCTCTTGACTGAAGTTCAAATATGATAGGATATTGGATGTTCCTATGCATTGGCAGTCTATACGCCATTAGCACAGCATTCAGCAGATCTGGATCGTCAGTGCTTCTACAGGTGGGTCTCTTCGCCAGGGCAAATAAAGCTGTAGCTCTCAGGCAGCAGGTTCGGGAAATTACTTTCATTGGGTTCACCGACATTTTATCAAATTATTTTTCACTGTATTTTCTATGACATGACATTTGGGAAATTCCATTCAGAGGTGCCACTGACAGTGCAGGTGATAATAGACTGGAGATTAGCAATTGGATGTCTCAAACAGGTATGGAATAATGGTGACATAGGTTTTAAGTTCAAGTGGCAAGAGAGCGCTCTGCAACACAAAATGAAGAAAATAATTTAAAATTGGCCTGCTAAACAGAAGAAAACAAAACTAAAACTTACAGCCAAAGTTATCTGAAATAAATTAAACAAGCAGTCTTCACAGCAGGATTCTGCAGAGGTTACAGATTGGACACAAAGCATGTGTAGAAACATAGAAACAACATAGAAACATAGAAAATAGGTGAAGGAGTAAGCCTTTCGGCCCTTCGAGCCAGCACTGCCATTCAATATGATCATGGCTGATCATCCAGAATCAATACCCCGTTCCTGCTTTCCCCCCATATCCGTTAGCCCTAAGAGCTAAAACTAACTCTCCTTGAAAACATCTAGCTGGAAAAAAAAATGCAGGTGCTGATTTATACCGAAGATAGACACAAAGTGCTGGAGTAATTCGCCGGGTCAGGCAGCATCGCTGGAGAGAAAGCATGGGCAATGTTTCTGGTCAGACCCCTTCTGAGTCTGAAGAAGGGTTCCGACCCAAAACATCACCCATCCTTTTTCTCCAGAGATGCTGCCTGACCCACCGAGTTAATTCAGAGGCACTTTGTGTTGATCTTCGGCCACAAAGCATTCCAAGTTTACATGGGTAAAAGCCGTGGGCCCGGATTGTGCAGTCATTATTGAAGCAATGGCTAACCTGGAACAAAACTTCCCACAGAGATCTCTTGTGTTGCAGGTTACCATTGGTCCTTCCATCAGTTGTTGCTCAATGAGCCCCCTTGCTGTTCGCGGCCACCTTTGTTATTTTGATATGGACACACAAGGAAGTGCAGATGCTGAAATCTTGAGTAAAACACAAAGTGCTGGAGTAACTCAGCGGATCAGGCAGCATCTCTGGAGAAAAGGAATAGGTGATGTTTCTGTTTGAGACCTTTCCTCAGACTGGAAGATAGAGAAGGCTGTGACAGGTGATTGGCAAGAGATAGGTGGATGGGGGGGGGGGGGAGGGGTTCCGGCAGATAGATGGATAAAGTCCAGAGGAATAAATTGTAAACACTGAGAGAAGGATATAGGTTTAGGGAAGGAGATGGAGTGAGGGAGGAAAAGGGGGTGGGATAGTAGGAAAAATGGGTGGGTGGTGGGAGACACAGGAACGAGAGGGGTGTTCCCTACTCCTGGAGAATTCAATCTTATTAGGATGGCTGAGTAATTCATTATATTCAAGAATTCTCTCAGACACCAAACAAGGGGGGGGAAGATATTATTCATTAAACCTTAAAAAATCTAAAAATTACATTTGGAACATGCATAAGGTACATGCTGATATATAAATACATTTAAATTAATTTCAATCTTAAGGCTTTATACTTCAAAATATTTGCAAGAAGATTAGAGTCCACATGCATACGTTTTTAGTATGGGCACACAGAATTTTGTGTACGGTGGTCAAGAGTTGAACTGCCATTTAACATCTACTTGCAACAATTTCTGCCATAAATACCAGAGTTTTTTGTGAATTCACTGGTTTCGCTTGGCGTGGGTCAGAAAACGGAAACATCACTGCTTTGCGGAAGAGAACTGAACCACTGACAGGGGCTTCAGATGTTCCATGATAAACAATGCACGCACACCCTGTGCATAGGGGAGAGGATAGGGCCAAAGACATCCTGGTTGGGTTACTCCTAGGCCTGGCCACGCTGGCCATCCGCGAGTCACGGCGCCAGGCGGAAGAGGGTTCTGCCCGAGCCGGCTGCCTGACCCTTTTCCAGGCTTACGTCCGTGCCCGGGTGGTACTACGTGCTGTCCACGGGGACCTTGGGGGGTTTTCAGAACCCCATATATAGAACCGCATTGTCAATAAGGATGGTGATATAGTTGTATAGTAGTTTATTCAGTATTTAAGAATATTTGCTTTACTTTGTATTATGGCGGCAGGTTTGTTTGTATCTTTGTACTGTACATATCATTTTTGTAAATAATTGATTTAAATTATGTTTGGTTAAAAAAAACAACGCGTGCATGGCAATCCAGCAGCTGCAGTCAGCCTCACTCTTTAATGACAGGAAACGCCAATAGTTTCCCTGTCATTACAGCCGCAAAATCTGGGCGACAATAAAAATGGACTGGGGAAATAATAAATGGAACAAAATAAATCAAAAACGTGACATTCGGAAGTTGAGTAGTGCCATGAGTAAATATAGCAGAAGTACGATCCTTAATAATGTATCAGATATTGATGATTAATATAGTCCATATGAGTCCGGTTCTGTCCTCCAATTTCCACAGTCCCAAAGAAGGAGGACGAGGAGAGTTCTCAATCAACGTACAAAATTGTTCAAGGGTTTGACAGGCAAGAAACAAGGAGAATATTTCCCCTGAATAAGGAGTCAAGGACCAGATATTGGTTTAGGTTTATGATCGTCATGTGTACTGAGGTAGAGTGAAAAGCTTTGTTTTGCATGCTATCCAAACAGAGAAGATGTAGCATACATTAATACAATCAAGTGAAAGTCAAGTACAACAGGTAAAGCAAAGGGGAAGATTCAGAGTGCAAATATATAGTTCTCAGAATTGTAGTGCATTGCCGTCAGGCAGCACAGTCTGAGAATAAGAGATCGGCTGTTTGGGATGGAGATAGGGAGAAATCTCTTCGCTCATGGTTAATTCTCTTCCCCAGATGGCCGTGGTATCTGAATGATTTGGTCCCTTTCAAAATGGCGATCAAGAGATTTCTGGTCATTAAGGGGATTGTGGGATGTTGGTGACAATTGGCAATGTGGAAGATCAGCCATGATCTTGAAGAACGTTGTGGAGGCAAACTCAATGGATATTTTTTAAGGCAGAGATAAATAGATCTTCTTCTTGCCTATGGCATGCACACCCTAAAGTTGTTGGACAACTTGTTCTATTGGATCTTATTTGATTGTGCACGCCAGGTTGATTGCATTAGTTGAAACAGGGTGGACCACGTGAAGGTTGCAATCTTCCACCCCAGATAGATAGATAGATTCTTGATTGGTTCGGGTGTCAGGGGTTATGGGGAAAAGACAGGAGAATGTAGTTAAGAGGGTAAGATAGAGGGCCAGCCACGATTGAATGGCGGAGTAGCCTTGATGGGCCGAATGGCATAATTCTGCTCCCATCATTTATGAACATGAACATGAATGCTAAAGCAAGTTTCACGGGCACCATTTTCTAATGTTTTCATAGTTTTATTTGTGGGCTCCACTTCTGTCATCATTCTTTCATTGACTGCATACAATGGAGAAACAGTTTGTCATATATTCCACCAGTTTCCATGGCGTGCCTCATTGTCAATGACAATGTTTATCTTTAAACTAAATCGTGGGATCGATGCAAGGTGATTTCTCCTCTGGCAATTACTTCCTGTTGTACATTCCCTTTGTAAAGTCATAGAGAGACACAGCATAGAAATAAAAAAAACTGACCTCAGTTCAGGTTAGTTCAGTTTATTGTCACGTGCAACGAGGTACAGTGAAAAGCTTTTTGTTGCGTGCTAATCAGTCAGCATAAAGACGATACTGTACATGATTTCAATCGATCCATTTACAGTGTATGGATACATGATAAGGGAATAACGTTTAGTGCTATGTAAAGCCAGCAAAATCGAATCAAGGATAGTCCTGGGGTCATCAAAGAGGTAGATAGTAGTTCAGCACTGCTCTCTGGTTGTGGTAGGATGCGGTAGGATGATTCAGTTGCCTGATAACTGCCGGGAAGAAACTGTCCCTGAATCTGGTGTTGTGCGTTTTCACACTCCTGTACCTTTTGCCTGATAGAAACATAGAAACATAGAAAATAGGTGCAGGAGTAGGCCATTCAGCCCTTCGAGCCTGCACCGCCATTCAATATGATCATGGCTGATCATCCAACTCAGTATCCTGTACCTGCTTTCTCTCCATACCCCCTGATCCCTTTAGCCACAAGGGCCACATCTAACTCCCTCTTAAATATAGCTAATGAACTGGCCTCAACTACCTTCTGTGGCAGAGAATTCCACAGATTCACCACTCTCTGTGTGAAAAATGTTTTTCTCATCTCGGTCCTAAAAGACTTCCCCCTTATCCTTAAACTGTGACCCCTTGTTCTGGACTTCCCCAACATCGGGAACAATCTTCCTGCATCTAGCCTGTCCAACCCCCTTAAGAATTTTGTACGTTTCTATAAGATCCCCCCTCAATCTTCTAAATTCTAGTGAGTACAAGCCGAGTCTATCCAGTCTTTCTTCATATGAAAGTCCAGCCATCCCAGGAATCAGTCTGGTGAACCTTCTCTGTACTCCCTCTATGGCAAGAATGTCTTTCCTCAGATTAGGAGACCAAAACTGTACGCAATAGTCCAGGTGTGGTCTCACCAAGGCCCTGTACAACTGCAGTAGAACCTCCCTGCTCTTATACTCAAATCCTTCTGCTATGAATGCTAACATACCATTCGCTTTCTTCACTGCCTGCTGCACCTGCATGCCTACTTTCAATGACTGGTGTACCATGACACCCAGGTCTCGTTGCATCTCCCCATTTCCTAATCGGCCACCATTCAGATAATAGTCTACTTTCCTGTTCTTGCCACCAAAGTGGATAACCTCACATTTATCCACATTATACTGCATCTGCCATGCATTTGCCCACTCACCCAGCCTATCCAAGTCACCTTGCAGTCTCCTAGCATCCTCCTCACAGCTAACACTGCCCCCCAGCTTTGTGTCATCCGCAAACTTGGAGATGTTGCATTCAATTCCCTCGTCCAAATCATTAATATAAATTGTAAATAGCTGGGGTCCCAGCACTGAGCCTTGCGGTACCCCACTAGTCACTGCGTGCCATTCTGAAAAGGACCCGTTTACTCCTACTCTTTACTTCCTGTCTGCCAGCCAGTTCCCTATCCACATCAATACTGAACCCCCAATACCGTGTGCTTTAAGTTTGCATACTAATCTCTTATGTGGGAGAGGGGAGAGGAGGGAGTGGCCAGGATGTGACGTCCTTGATTATGCTGTTGGCCTTGCTGAGGCAGCGTGCAGTATAAATGACCTCAGGTACTGTCTGTGTGGAATCTGCACATGCTCCCTGTGAATTCGCGGGATTTCTCTTTTCAGCCCATCGACTTCACACTGAGCATCAACCACCCATTTTGCATTGACCCTACCTTAACCCCATTTTATTCTCCCAACATTTTATTCATCTCCCCCGCTCACCAGCACAGTAGCGGCAACTTACAGCATCCAATTAACTGATAAACCCGGACATCTTTGGGATGTTGCGGGAAACCAAAGCACCTCTAGCGGAACCCCACATGGTCACAGGGAGAATGTGCAGATTCTGTACAGACAGCATCCAAGGTCAGAATCGAACCTGGAACACTGAAACTGTGAAGTAGTAGCCCTACCAACTGTACCACTGGGCTTTCTAACCAAGTAATTTCTATGGAGAATGGGGTTAGGAGGGAGAGATAGATCAGCCATGATTGAATGGTGGAGTAGACTTGATGGGTCGAATGGCCTAATTCTACTCCTATCACTTATGAACTTACGATCCCATTTTATACGTCCCAACAATAATAAGAAATATTTTCCTTTGTGTCTGTCTCTGCTGCGCTGTTACTCCAACTTATCCTCATGTCCAATATGTCTTTGCAGGATATTGTTCACCACCAGTGTAGTGACACATTCACTCATTCAGTAAGAAACAAATACTTGCCATTTCCAATTAAAGACAAAAAGTGCTGGAGTAAATCATCAGTGGGTCAGACAGCATCTCTGGAGAACTTGGACAGGTGACATTTCAGGTCGGGACCCTTCTTCAGACTGCTTGTGTGGTTGGGAGGAGAAGGGTGGAAGAGAGGTGGGGGGCAGGACTAAGCCTGGCAAGTAATAAGTGGATGTAGGTGAGGGTTGGGGGGGGAGGGGGGGAGGGGTGGTTGAGAGGTGCAGGGTCGGTTGGACAGAGATGAAGATACATAAAGTGTGAGATAGGGATAGAAGTGCAAATTGTGAAGCCAGAGGAATACAGGTGGAAAGGGACAGGGGAGGGAAAATTGGTATGAATCTATGTGGGGCACAGGGAAGAGCGGGGGTGGGGGTTGGGGGAAGAGGTGTGGTATTTAGTAGGTAAATTGCCTGAAATTGGAGAATTCAATGTTCATACAGGAAGGCTGGTTCCATCCTGGGGGTGGAGTTGGATTCATGGGAGGTGGTCCTGAAGGGGAGGATGCTCCTTAAACTGCGGAGCATCCTGGATAATACAGCTCACCCCCTCCATGACGCACTGAGGAATACCTTTAGCAACAGACTGGTTCCACTAAGATGCAGTACGGAACGCCACAGGAGATCCTTCTTCCCTGTGGCTATCAAACTGTAGAACTCCTCCCCCTTCTGTCATTTGATAGACTGAGACTTCCCTTCTCCCGCCACCCCAATCTTTGCGCATCCCCAATCCTGTCCACTCGTCACTTTAATTTCATGTTTCATGTATTTTGTGTTTTTATGACTGTTGGAAGATCAATTTCCTTCCTGAGATAAATAAAGTTCTATCGTATCATATCATATTGTATCGTATCCCATTAGGTTGTAAGCTACCCAAGCTGAATATGAGCAGCAGTTCCACCCATTTGCATGTGGCCTCACGCTGGCAATGGAGGAGTCCTAGCGCAGAAAGGTCAGTATGGAAATGGGAAGGGGAGTTAAAATGGTTAGCAACTGGGAGATCCAGCAGGCCTTGGCGGACCAAGCGCAAATGTTAAGCAAAACAGTCGGCTGGTCTATGCTTGGTCTTGCTATTACAGAGGAGGACACATCGGGAACACCAAATGCAGTAGATTGAAGTAACTGGAAGAACAGCACATCATATTCTTCTTGGCTGCTTACAACCTGACTGTATAAACATTGAATTCTCCAATTTCAGTTAACTAACCTACCAACAATCCACCCTCTTTATCCCCCATACCATCTCTTCTCTGTTCCCTCCCTGGGTTCACAATCATTTCTACCCTTCCCCCTCCCACCCATATTCCTTCCTGTGGCTTCACAATTCATACAGCCCTAGTCTTACCTCACACGTTTTGTCTCTTCATCTCTGGCCTTTGTCTAACCACCTACCTACCCCCACCCCACCCGTCACATCCACATCAATCATTTGTCAGGCTTTGTCCTGCACCAACCTCTCTTTTAGCTTTCTCTCCCCCCACCACAATTAGTGTGAAGAAGGGCCCCGACCCAAACCATCCATGTTCTCCAGAGATGCTGTCAGACCTGCTGAGTTACTCCAACACTTGTGCCTTTCTTTGTAAACCAGCATCTGCAGTTCCTTGTGCCTGCTATTTTGATTACATTTGTACAACCATTACTTCAAGTTGGCCTTGATTTATGAATGCACTGATCTGCAGAAAGTGTTTAATATATTGAATGTAGTTCAGAGATGGTATATTAGACTGATGCCTGGAATAAGCGGGCTGTTTTATGAGGAAAGATTGGGCAGGCTAGGCTTGTACTAACAAGTTTTGAAGAGCAAAGGGGTTAAGGGGTTAGACCATTTCAGACTGAGATGAGGAAAAACATTTTCACCCAGAGAGTTGTAAATCTGTGGAATTCTCTGCTGCAGAAGCAGTGGAGGCCAATTCACTGGATGTATTCAAGAGAGAGTTAGATTTAGCTCTTAGGGTTAATGGAATCAAGTCATATGGGGAAAAAGCAGGAACAGGGTACTGATTCTGGATGATCAGCCATGATTATATTGAATGGCGGTGCTGGCTCGAAGGGCCGAATAGCCTACTCCTTCACCTATTTTCTATGTTTCTACGTTTCTAAATAGGATTTGATTGGAACATGTAGTCTTTCCAGGGTGGATGTGGAGAGGATATGTCCTTTCATGGTAGAATCTAGAACTAGGGGTAACTGTTTAAAAACAAGGGGCTGCCCCTTTAAGTGAGCGACGAAACAATTTTTGTTTTCACAGATGCCGGTGGCTCTCTGCCTCCAAGGACAGTGGAAGCGGAGCCTTTGACTATTTTTAAAGGTGGATAGATAGATTCTTGGTAAGCAAGGGAGTGTAAGACTGTTGCGTGTAAATGGGATATAGATTATAATACAATAGATTATAGAAATAAAGCGAATCACTCTATCACCTGGAAAGAGCGTTTGAGGCATCAGAAGGTGGAATAAAAGAGGAATAAAGTATTTGTAGGAAGAAACTGCAGATGCTGGTTTAAACCGAAGATAGACACAAAAAGCTGGAGTAACTCAGCGGGACAGGCAGCATCTCTGGAGAGAAGGAATGGGTGACGTTTCGGGTCGAGACCCTTCTTACATCACCCATCCTTATCTCCAGAGATGCTGCCTGGCCCGCTGAGTTATTCCAGCATTTTGTGTCTATCTTCAGACTGAAGCATTGTTTGTCTTGTGAAAATTATATGCTTGAATTGTAAAGGATTTGAAAGAGGAATCAGTGATAAGCAGACATAATTTTAATTTTAATTTTAATTGGAGGTAAGCAGACATAATTTTAAAATGGAAGCTTGCCCATTGAGAGAAAAATCACCAACCATTGTTCCACAGACCATTTGATTTGTTTCCAGTAATGCCAGGGATAAATATACAAATTTGAGTTACAGATAAGCTCTGATCAAATTGAATGGCAATATGAGACTCGATCAGGAGGAGCAGCTTTCTAATACTTTTAATGCCCGCAACAGAGAGTATATTCCAGGAATAAGTGATTAAACACAAAATATCAGAACAGCAAGTGGAGACAGTGAAACACAACAGGGTCCTCCACCTGTGGTAATGGGGCAGCAGCAGTTTTTAAACAGCATTTAATCCTCCAACATTTCATTTAGTTTTAGTTTTAGAGATACTGCGCGGAAACAGGCCTTTCGGCCCACCAGGTCCGCACCGACCAGCGATCCGCGCACATTCACACTATCCTACGCACACTAGGGACAATTTTACATTTGCCAAGCCAATTTACCTACATACCTGTATGTCTTTGGAATGTGGGAGGAAACCAAAGATCTCGGAGAAAACCCACGCAGTCACGGGGAGAACATATAAACTCCGTACAGATAGCACACGTAGTCGGGATTGAACCCAGGTCTCTGGCGCTGCAAGCGCTGTAAGGCAGTAACTCTACCGCTGCGCCACCGTGACCGCTGATTTAGGCTGGCACGCTGACCATGTCTATCCTGGGTAAGACCCACAGATGAAAGGCCAAAGCCCCTAAGGTAATTTATTCAGGAATTCCCAGATCACCTGTAGGATCCTGTATCAGCACTTTCATCGACATTAATCCTTTGGTCATGATCACTAAAGGGCCTGTCCCACTTACGTGTCCTTGGCACGCAAATTACGTGACCTCGTGGTCGCGTTGAGGCGTACGGGCATCGTATGGCCGCGCGGGGCCGGTCCCACTTAGAAGCGCGGAGGGGTATGTAGTTGTGAACGAAATCTTCGCGCGCCAACGGCCTGTCGCGGAACTGACGGCCAAAGTGGGACAGGCCCAAGACCCTGGCGCGATGCAACGTCTCACCTTCAACAGCAACAGAAGCAGGCAAACGATCGCCGAGCTCGGCCTGGGGCTCACGGCCATTGCGGTCCGGATCCGCCCCCACTTCTACTCCCAGAGCAGGGCCACGAAAATTGAAGATAGACACAAAATGCAAGAGTAACTCAGCGGGACCGGCAGCATCTCTGGAGAGAGGCAATGGGTGACGTTTCGGGTCAAGACCCTTCTTTTCAGACTGAAGAAGAGTCTCGACATGAAACGTCACCCATTGCTTCTCTCCAGAGATGCTGCCGGTCCCGCTGAGTTACTCCAGCTTTGTGTCCATCTTCAAATGATGTCACACGCTCCAGACGGCTGTGCGTACGCATGTAATCGCGCCCGACCTTCGCGTGACCATCGCGGCTCAACGCGACCACGAGGTCGAGTAATTTGTGTGCCAAGGACACGTAAGTGGGACAGGCCCTTAAGAAATTAAATCTATGGATCTTCTCGCATTGCTGCCTGTGGGAGCATTCCATGTCCACCCCATTATAACATGACCTCACCACAAAGGTTCCATTGAATGTGAAGTACTTTGAGATGTTTTGAGGTTATGAAAGGTATCATTGCAAACATTTTCCTTTTTGCTTTATTAATTTGGAGGTGTCGAGGTACATACAAACAGAGAGCACAACCTTGATTCATTCCAGGTACAGTGCAGCCTAAACTGCAGACATTTAAAGCTCTTACCATTATGGGGCCAAGAGAAACTCTTTTGTTCCTGGGACCGAAGGAATCTCTCATCCATTGTTACCCTGTGTGAAGCTGTCCCTCCACTCCCTGTTGGCCTTCACCCCTGATGTAACTCCATCTATTCCTACCTTGGCACAATAAAAGAGGCACAGGATGGCACCCATTTGTCCCACAACTCACCCTCTGCATGTCAATACTCACCCGCCTCAAGACAGTTTAAGCCTCAAGGTTGCAACAGTGGAAGGGTATTGCATGGACTCTGCTCACAGTCTGACCATTGTGCATCCAAACTTTGCTTCTCACCACTATCAGAAACAATTTAGTCTTAGGTTATTATTTCCAGTGTATCAATGTAAAGTGTAGAGTCATAGAGGCATAGAGTGATATAGTGTGGAAACAGGCCCATCAACCCAACTTGCCCACATTGACCAACATGTCCCATCTGCACTAGTCCCACCTGCCTGCATTTGGCCCATATCCCGCTAAACCTATCCTATCCATGTACCTGTCTAAATGTCTCTTAAACGTTGCTATAGTATCTGCCTCAACTACTTCCTCCGGCAGCTCGTTGCATACACCCACCACAAATTGTGTCAAAAGGTTATCCCTCAGGTTCCTATTAAATCATCCCCCTTCTCATCCTAAACCTATGTCCTCTGGTTCTCGATTCCCCTACTCTGGGCAAGACACTCTGTGCGTTTACCCTATCTATTCCTCTCATTATTTTATACGCTTCTATAAGATCACACCTCATCCTCCCACACCCCAGGGAATAGAGTCCCAGCCTACTCAACCTCTCCCTATAGCTCAGGCCCTCGAGTCCTCATAACATCCTCATAAATCTTCTCTGTGCCCTTTGCAGCTTGACAACATCTTTCCCATAACATGGTGCCCAAAACTGAACACAATACTCTAAATGTGGCCTCACCTACGTCTTATTCAACTGCAACATGACCCCCCCCCCCCCCCAACTTTTATACTCAAAGTGAAAGCTTTGTTTTGCATGTTATCCAATCAAATCAGATAATACTAGATAATGTCAGATAATCCAACAATCAGGCCAAACTCAAGTACAATAGGTAGAATGAAGGAAAAGATACAGGATGCAGAATATAGTTCTCAGCATTGTGGTGTAACAGTGCCAGAGACAATTTGGTGAAGTATTGAATAGCCGAGGTGCCTGCATTGTATGCAGCCATTCATTTCCTGAGTCTCCAAAGTTTCCTTGAAAATGCAGCACACAAACTGCTGCTGATGGGAAGATTAGTCAACATGAACTTACAGACGGGTGTGATGTTAAGCCACAATAAGGTGACAACTTTGCCTGCAGAAATGAGTTGCAAATCTCTCTGCCTGGCAAGATGCCTTGTACTCAGACAAGAGACGCTCAAACAAATACTGCTGACAATTTCCAATATGTTGGCCAGCAGGGAAATGCAATGACTGTGCAGACTCATCCAATTACCCCTTGTAACTTTATGCCCTAATAGATCAAAGTGAACGAGTGAAAACACCAACAAAAAGGAAAATATTGCACGCCTCACATCTTCAGTACCCAACAATCTGTGCATAGTGAGATCCAGTGACTCGAGTCTCTTCCTCAACCCAGATCTGTCTGTGTGGAGCTTGCACGTCCTCCCTGTGAACGCATACATTTGCCCTGCGGGCTCCATTCTCCTCCCAGACCCCAAAGATATATGGGTGGCAGGGTTAATTGGCCACTGTAAATTGCCCATTATGTGCAGGCAAATGGTAGCGTGTGTGAAGTGTGGAGAAAATAAGACTGGTGTGAATGGGTGCCTGAAGGTGGGAGCAGACTCGGTGGGTGCAGAATCGGTGGGCCAATAGGTCTGTTTTAATGCTGCATAACCAATGATTTAATATGTTTGGGAACAAATATAAAAGAGAGCTGCAGGAAAAAGCTCAGCAGATGGTGGCAAATGGGCAGTCAATGTTTTGGCTTGAGACCCTTCATTTGGACTAGTTGCTCCAGTTTCAAGCATCTGCAGTCCCTTGTGCTCTCATACGATGTTTGGGTCAATGGTTTTATGCTGGCATTGCAAATAAAAGCCTCCTACACTTCTCCAAAATTATCCCAAAGGTATTTTCATCCATCTCCAAAAGACGAGACACGATATCTGTTCAATGTTTCATCTCAGAACCAAAGCCCTCAGTATTAAATCATTGGACCATGATTTGAGCCCAACCCCCTGCCTCTTGACTTTGAAATGAATATTTCCAGCTGAGCTTAGGCTGAGAATTACCACTTTGTTATTTTTCATACTTGATTGTGGTCTTTTCAAAATGAGTCTGGTGGTCAGTGAAAATGAACGTAAAATGGCAGAAATAGGTTTGCGCTAATGTAGTCTTCGATCGTTGCCAGAGGTCCCATGGAGACAGGATGATTTTTGTAGATGGTTCATGCATGCAACCAATAATATAGCTACCTCAGTACCACTAACCACGCCTTAGTTATCAAGTATAATAACTCTCTCTCTCTCTCTCTCTCTCCCCCCTGGTTCCAGCACGGTGATAGACTGTGTGCAGTCAGTGCTGGAACGTGTCTAACCTGTGTGATCATTAAACATTAAGTAAAGCTACAAGTGGGTCAGACTTAACTTCTTTACAATTTTGATGATGCAACTCCATTTTATGACTTTTCTTCTTTGAAGATCAAGCTGATTTGTTGGGGTAAGAGGTCATCAGTTAAATTATTGATATAAATTCACGGATAAATCCCGGGAAAGCTTTGTCAGGGATAGTGGTGGAAGTAGAAACAATAGTGGCATTGAAGACACTTTAAGAAAGGCACATGGATATGCAGGGAATGGAGGGATATGGATGGACTACAGGCAGTGGGGATTAGTTCAACTGGCATCATGCTTGGCATAGACATTGTGCTGCACTCTTCTATGTTCTATACCTTTTTGTGATTAATCATCAAAAATCACTTTTAGAGCTCTCGTCCCCATTGAGGATATTGCTGCACTCTTTGAAGGCTGTCTGGAATATGCCACATTTTCCCTTAAACTCAGAAAAAAAGCTCAGCGCGCGATGAAAAATGAAAGATAATGGAGAGCCCCTCCAAAGAATCAGCAACGCCAGCTTTCTTGGAGCTTGCCATTACTGAAATGTGCCTGCCAAATGCGATCACAGCAGACAAACTCTGCCTTGAGCCAACATGTCAATTATCTCACATCCCTTTAAATAGGAGCTAACTCTGATGCTTGCAGATCTAAGCTCAGAAACTGACAGCCTAAACTGTATCATCTCAAAGGCAGCTGCAGCTGTCTGGGTGGAGGGAAGATGCAGTACAACACATTGGTTGACCGTTTACCAACCATCTAACCAAAACAATACAACTCAAGTTAAGGGATGAGCAAATGCTGAATGTGTTGATCTAAATAAAAATGATTAGAGAAAAAACAATTTGGGATAATGCAATCTGTCTTTGAAATAAAGTAGAAGGCAAATCACCAGAATGCTGTAAGAAAAAAATCATTGCGTTCATTTATTTAACAGTTGGGTGAAGAGGGCTGACCTTAAGTATTAAATAAAGTGTTGAGATTGGCATATGGTTGCAGTTATTAAAAAAAAGTTGAGATTCAATTACTCAGCACTGGAATGCGAAAAGATATGATGATTGCTGATGATGGCTCATCAGAGAATTAACTCGTCAATCACGGAGTTGCTGGCAATGTTACCTTCAGTTTATCTAGTTCTTCAAAGGACAATGTTTCTTTTGAAACTGATATAATGACAGTGGGGGGGGGGGGGGGGGGGATTTCTGCAAAAACAACAAAAATCCTCCTGAATTAACATCTTGCAAGGGTTATAATGCGACTGTCTTTGGAACACACTGTTTATAATCAAGTCACAATATTTTATAGACAATAGACGATAGGTGCAGGAATAGGCCATTCGGCCCTTCGAGCCAGCACTGCCATTCACTGTGATCATGGCTGATCATCCACATTCAATACCCCGTTCCTGCCTTCTCCCCATATCCCCTGACTCCGCTATCTTTAAGAGCTCTATCTAACTCTTTCTTGAAAGCATCCAGAGAATTGGCCTCCACTGCCCTTTGAGGCAGAGAATTCCACAGATTCGCAACTCTCTGGGTGAAAAAGATTTTCCTCATCTCTGTTCTAAATGGCCTACCCCATATTCTTAAACTGTGGCCCCTGGTTCTGGACTCCCCCAACATCGGGAACATGATTCCTGCCTCTAGCGTGTCCAATCCCTTAATAATCTTATATGTTTCAATAAGATCCCCTCTCATCCTAAATTCCAGGGTATACAAGCCCAGCCGCTCCATTCTATCAACATATGACAGTCCCGCCATCCCGGGAATTAACCTCGTGAACCTACACTGCACTCCATCAATAGCAAGAATGTCCTTCCTCAAATTTGGAGACCTAAACTGCACACAATACTCCAGGTGTGGTCTCACCAGGGCCCTGTACAACTGCAGAAGGATCTCTTTGTTCCTAATCTCAACTCCTCTTGTTATGAAGCCCAACATGCCATTAGCTTTCTTCACTGCCTGCTGTACCTGCATGCTAACCTTTCATGCCCAGTCTTTTAACTTTGATTACAATTTATAACTTCAAAATTCCAGAAGGTGCATTTCCACTCATCACATACTTAGAATGAGCCTCGTCTGCATCTAAGTAGACTGCTTCAAGTCTACTTGAAGTAAGGGACATTTATTTGAACACCTTGAAGTATGCATGAACTTAATGTACGTAACTTACCTCAGGCAGTCAGTTAGGGTCAAGGCTGACTTACTTCCATTCCATTTCTGTGGCTTCTATGATGGCTGATGATTCCAACATGGGAGGACTTGCTTGATGGGAAGTTGAGTGTATAGTATTGGATGAGATTCGCTCTTTTATCCTATTCTCTGGGGCTCGCAGTTTCTGGAACCCCAAGTTTCTCCTTGCCTTTCCAGATGCTCCTTCTCCATTTTGATCAGCCATGGGCCAGGTATTCCAGAGAGGTATTCCAGGTATTCCAGTCTGATGAAGGGTCTCGACCCGAAACGCCACCCATTCCTTCTCTCCAGAGATGCTGCCCTTTCTCTGAGTTATTCCAGCATTTTGTGTCTATCTTAGGTGTTCCAGAGAGTTGACTAGGTTGTTTTACTTTCTCAAGGAGTTTTTGAGACATTTCCAAAGCATTTCCTCTGCCCTCCTGTTAATCACTTGCCACAACGAAGCTTGGAATAGAGACCTGTTGTGGTGTCAGGCATCCAAACCATATTGACCATTTACAGGAGCTGGCTGAGTGTGCTGAGATCCTAGATCCAGGAAAGGTTGGATAGTATGCTGAGGTTGCTTTAATGGATTTGGATGAGATTGCAGGTTATTATCTATTATATATGGCAATATTCATTGTTAAAAGCACACATTTCATTGAAAACTCATTGTAGATGAAGGGCAATTTATATAACTACAGTAGGCCTTATGAGGATAACTATGTTCAAAGTTAAATACATCACATTCTGTGATGTACAGGCAATGCTATTTTATAATGGAAGCTTGAATTTATCTACACAGCCAGCAGTTTTCCATAATTCACTCAAACTGCTTTCTAAAATTGAATTAAAGCACCATTTTCCCTTCAGTAACGGAAACTTCCAAAACCAAAATGTGACTTTAAATAAAACATAAATTCACATTCCACAATAACAAATCCATTTAGTTATTGACTTCCCTTTTCTTTCCGTATTTGAATGCTCTCACTGCATTTACCAGTGGAAGAACAAGGGAGGGGAGATTTACGAGGGACTAATGGAGAGGATGGGGACTGAAGACATGTGCTGATGACTGCCGAGGACCTTCCTTCGGTGATGAGACCAAATGGTGCGCCATTTTGCCCAAAGAAGGAAAATAAAACTGAGTGAAAAGCAAAAAGAAAAAGAAACAGTCAAATCAGAGAGAAACAGAGACACCAGGAATGACAGTGAGGAGGAACTCGACAAAGGAATTAGAGACAAGTGCCATGGGCAATGTGGCAGACTGACTAATAACCATAAAATTTCAGAAGTTGTCTTTTGCAAATATTTTCATCTTGCAGTGATATACTGTAATTGTACACATAAGACCCATGCTATGAACCATCAGTATTTAACCATGGTATAAATGATTTCCATGTGCTGCTTGATGATTAGGAAGAGGATAAAAAAGTAATATATTGTAAATCAAATTCGTGATAAAAAAGTGGGTTGTCTTTCATTTCTGACTTTCAGATTGCATGATTTTGTAACCTATCTTTTTGGCATTCATTTCACAAAAAAATATGCATTTAAATAGCAACTTAATGTCTGATTGATTGAAAGATACAGCATGGAAACAGCTTCCTTCAGCCCACCATGTCAACACCGACCATCGATCACCCATTCACACTCATGTTACACCACTATCGCATTCACTCCCTACACACTTAGGGCAATTTACAGAGGGCCAATTAACCTACAAACCAGCATGTCTTTAGGATGTGAGAGGAAACCGGGGCATCTGGTGGAAACCCATGCAGTCACAGGTAGTATGTGCCAACTCCACACAGACAGCACCAAGGTCAGGATCGTACCCGGGTCTCCGGCTCTGTGAAGCAGCAGCTCTACCAGCTGTAATATTGTGCCATCCATATGTTCCTGCAAGGTGTCCTAACGCATCTTCAGCAATTTAAGTATCTTACCAACTTCTAGCGATTTTATGTAAAGGATGGTATCAGATCAATTGGCCATCAGACATCCTCCCTGATATTCTTTTCCATTGATTTAATGTCTCCAACTTATAAGCAATTCAGTCGCCCAATATCACAATTATGCAGAAAACCATGAACAACTCCATGGAGACCTGCAGCATTTTTTAATAATTTTCAATCGTTTAGGCAGTCCTGCGTCCAGACATCAAACAAAAGACAGATTGGTTTCTTATGGGTTGGGACTGGTCATTTCTATGCAGTTGCAGCCAATTTACAAGTATCCCTCACCAACAGCAATTAACATCTCATGGACCGCAGGATATCAGGAGGCCTTAAAGGGCCTTAAAACAAGTCAAATTAAATACAGCTGTGCCTTAGCGACAGAATAACCTACTTTGTGTTTTGCAGTGCTCTGCCCTGTGATTAAGCAGTATACCATTGGCTTACAATGTGCAGCACCAAAGAAGATAAACAAACGTTGATATGCTTTCCATAAGTTGTCTTACTACAGGGACGAATGGTTAAAATAAAGTCAAATAATATTATTTTGCAGCTAAAACTATTAGATTTTAGAGAACAAATAAAGGTAAAGGCCACAGCGAACAATGGCCTGTTCCCTTGATCATCATTACTTTTTTCCATATCTTTCATTCATTTGTTCTATATCTCTCTATATCACCATCTTCATCTCTCGTTTCCCTCTCCGCTGACTCAGTCTGAAGAAGGGTCTCGACCCAAAACGTAACATATTCCTTTTCTCCAGAGTTGCTGTCTGACCCGCTGAATTACTCCAGATTTTTGTGTCTACCTACGGTAAAGGATCATTCAGTTTGCTGCTACAAATTTAGAGGGAACACCATATACATCTGGGTCAGATAGAAGAAAGATTTTGTGGATGAAAAACAGAAACGGTAATGAATTTTAACATGTATTAACAACATCAAATATTTGAATTAATAAGGTGATTTATTTCAGCCAAAAATTTAATTTAACATGGTAATATTTTAAGTAGCCGTGACTGGTTGCTATACTTCCCTAGTGTACCAACCCAAATAGACCAGTCAATGTACTCTGTGCAGATTTTCATCATTAGATCTATTACCAGTTCCATAGTAAGTTCATTTATTACATGTGTTTCAAAAAATAACACCCTGAACTTATATTTATTTATAACTCTGATAGACAATCTAGGCTGTTACAAATACTTTTTAAAAAGCTAGAAATATATATAAAAGACAATTAAATCAAAATATTGATGCTAAATCATAATTTTCCCAAATGTTTTTACTTAAGGGCCTGTCCCACTAACACGACTTTTCAGCGACTGTCTTCGACCTTCAAGCTCGAGGGCACTCGCCTGAAAAACCTCGAGCTGGATCGACCGTCAGCGATGAAACCACGAGCCGTATCGACCGTCTGCACACACACACACACACACAAACACATCGCAAAGGTGGGGGCCAGGGAAAGCGGGGGAACGCTGTCTGAAATTCACACCCGCGATTAACAGGAAGGTAAAAGACGGCTGGCACAGTTACGGTAAGTCCTTCAGAGAGCGCGGAGAAGGGGAGAGAAGGGGAGAGAAGGGGAGAGAAGGGGGAAGAAGGGGGGGAGAAGGAGTTGGGACACTTTAAAGAAGCCAGACAACTTTTACTAAAGTTTAGTGGGCATTTAACATTACCGGTCGGTTTGCTTACCTTTTTTTTCTCAACGAGCTATTACCTTCGACTACCTTTGATTGCCTTCGACTACCTACGATAGCATTACGACCTACTACGACCTACCTCGACTAAACCTACGAGTAAAAAAATATAGATTTTTTCCATGGCGACCTTTTTTTACTCGCTGGCATTTTTCAGCATGTTGAAAAATACGCCGCGACCTAGCTGAGGCCTCGAGTACGCGGGGACTACTCTCGAACATGAAGGAGAGTTACATAGACCTCCTAGGACCTCGTGTCCACCATGCTGTGAGTATGCGTCGAGGGCAAACTCTTCTAAACTCGCGAATTAGGTTGCAGCAGTGGGACAGGGCATTAACAGATAATCCATTGATGTTTATATATATTCAAAATAAAGAAGCTGTGATGTGCTTGTGTATGTTTAAAAAAAATATCTCACAGAGTAATGCAGATTCATGTTGCTCATGTGAAATGTGTGATATGAAGTCATAGAATCATAGATTCATACTGCATGGAAATAGGCCCTTTGGCCCAACTCATCCATGCCGATCAAGATACCCCAAGTAAGCTGGTCCCACACCACCCTGGCCATGCTTTCATTTCACCCCTGCCATCGGGAAGAAGGTATAAGAGTATGAAACCATGACCTCCAAGTTCAGGAACAGCTTCTTTCCAACAACTATCAGGCTATTGAACACTACAAACACCAACCAAACTGAGGTGTGAGATTGCAACCTTCACGTTTAGTTGGTCCACCCTGTTTCGACTAATGCAATCAACCCGACGTGCACAAACAAATAGATGTAGTGTTTTGGCGTCTACAACTTTAGGCTGTGCACTCCATACGCAAGAAGACCAACTAAACTTCAAACTTGATGCACTAGGGACTTTTGTCTTGTTTTGCACGAATATTGTTTTTTTTATTATATATATATATATATATATTTGACTGTTTTATTATATTATCTATTGAGAATTATGTTTACACACCTGTTATGCTGCTGCAAGTCAAAATGTCATTGTTCTGTTTCAGTACATGTGATAACTAAACGCTCTTGTTTCTTGACCCATTTGCCTGCATTTGGCTCTTATCCCTCTACACCTTCTGTATCCATCTACCTGTCCAAGTTATATGAAGTTAGTCATAGTGTCATACAGCATGGAAACAGGCCCTTCAGCCCAACTTGCCCATGCCGACCAAAGTGCCCCATCTATTCGTCACACCTGTCTGCGTTTGATCTTTCTAAACTTTTCCTCTCGAGAAACCTGTCCAAATGTCTTTTAAATGTTATGATAGCACCTTCCTCAATTATTTCCTCTGGCAGCTTGTGCCTACCACTCTTTGTGTGACAAAGTTGCCCCTCAGGTTGCTATTAAATCTTTCCTCTCTCACCATAAACCTATGGCCTCTGGTTCTTGATTCCCCTACTGGGTAAAATACCCTGTCCCTCTCTATTCCTTCATGATCTTATACACCTCTATAAGATCACCCCTAATCCCCCTGTGCTCCAAGGAATAGCCTGCTCAACTGTTCCCTATAGCTCTAGCCCTCATGTCCTGGCAACATCCTCATAAATCTTCTCTGCACCTTGTCCACAGTAACAACATCTTTCCTATAACCAGGTGACCAAAACTGAACACAATACTCCAAATGTGGTCTCACTAATGTTTTGTACAAATGTAACATAATATCTCAATTTCTATACTCAATACTGATGAAGGCCAATGTGCCGAAAGTCTTTTTGACCACCCTATCTACCTGTGAAACACTTTCAAAGAATTATGTACCTGCACGCCTAGATCCCTCTGCTCTGCACCACTCCCCAGAGCTACGCAAGTTAAATGCATGCATTTTCTTATGAATGTTGTATGGTGTTAGGGCATATTTGTCTTGTCTTTCTTCCTCAACCTTGTTCGGTCTCTTTTAAATTCTACTCGCAGTCGGGTTGTTGAATGCCTTATGCAGAGTTCATCAACTGTATTCAAGAAAGTGAACATGAGAGCAATCATTGTTTCTTGAGCAGCTTACAACCCAGCGGTATGAATATTGATTACTCTAACTTCAAGTAACATTTGCTTTCCCTCTCTCTCCGTCCCTCCCCCACCCTAGTTCCCCCACTAGTTTCACTGTCCTCCTGATTAATTTTACTGTTTGTATGCCTAGTTGTCACCTTCCCCTCAGCCAACAATGAATCATTCCACATTTTCTTGATCATCGTCTGTTTTGATAGTAAAATTAAACGAGAACTTACCAGTTTGAAGTTTGATCTGTATTTTATGAGGAGTTACGATGAGGGATTACGTGAAGAACCCGTCCAGCACGCATGCGCGACATACTTCAAAGCAGCGGTGTGGAATCACAGGAAACACAATAATTGAAATAAACATAGTAAAGAAAAGGAGAACTAAGATACCTGTTGATCTCTATAATTGAGGGTGGGAGCGGAGGGCACGTAATCCCTCATCGTAATGCCTCATAAAATACAGATCAAACTTCAAACTGGTAAGTTCTCGTTTAATCTTACTATTTTACTTCGGAGTCACGTGAGTGACTACGTGAAGATTTTAAAGCTCTGTGATTTCAAACCGTGTAACATTTCATACTTCACTCGCTGCTGAAGTCATTCAAGGGAGGAAGTATGTTATCGTAATCAACCATGAATCTGTTTGTAAACAATAATGGTATCTATTAAACAATAACAAAAGACAAAATGCTCCCCCGGGCTTAAATTATATATTTGCAGATTCTAAAACTCTTTCTGCGAATAACACAGGTTCTGCTAGCGGCTTGTTGTAGAACGTTTGGAACGTTTTCTCCATGGACCACCCCGCTGTAGCCAGGATGTGGTCCAGTGGTACGTCCATCCTTTTAGCCTCCGATGTGGATGCTGCCCTGGTGGAGTGAGATGTATATACATCAGTATCTACTCCAGCAGCTCCCAGTACCTGCTTGAGCCATCTTGAGATGGTTTGGCTCGACACCCGACCATGAGGTTTCTTATGGCTGACCCATAAGGCTTTTTCTCTCCCTCGGGAATCTCTTGTTGTGTTGATGTAAGTGAGTAGGTGAGTCATGACACACAACCGTGGTCAGGTGGGTATGCCCGGAAATCCATAACTAGGCCTGAAGTTCCTGGCCTGCTCTGCTTTACCAGCTCCTGAATGATGAATGAGACCCGGTCTGGTGTTATAACCATGTTGTCCAGTCGCAGTAAGTGGAGGGACTGGACTCTTTGTGCTGAGACTACTGCCATCAGCATGACCGTTTTCAGGGTTAGCTGTTCCAGGGTGAGAGACCTGGCTGGTGACCATCCCCTTAGGTATGTCAGGACCACACTGACATCCCAGATTTGGGTATACCTAGGTCTAGGGGGGTTGGAGTTGAATATACCCCTCATGAGTTTGATCACCAGCGGGTGAGACCCTATGGCCTGTTGTCCTGGTACTTGTTTTAAGTAGACTGACGGAGCACTTCTGGCAGTATTGATGGCACTGTAGCTCAGTCCTTCATTATGGTGAAGGCCCCCCAGGAACTCCAGTACATTGGTTATGGTTGCAGATGAGTATGTTGTCCCAGTAGTCGAGCAGTATCTTTCCCACTTCCTGATGCTCAATAGGTATTGTTTCCTGGTGGACATACGGTGGTACGCTGTCATCGTGTTGATGGTCCTGTCAGACAATCCCAGGCCCAGCAGTGGTCTTTTGATAATCTGCAACCCAGTAGGTTAATTTTGTCATGGCATGGATGACTTATGCCTGATACAGGGTGCGTCAATAGGTCTGGGCTACTGGGAAAGGTCATAGGAGTTTCGATGACCATGTCGAGGACCACTGGGAACCATGGCTGTGTAGGCCAGTTGGTACTATCAAAATACCTGAAGCAGTGTCCATCTGTATTTTGCGTAGTACCCTACTGATGCGGCAGAAGGGGGGAAAAGCATAAAATAAATAGTTTCCCCAGTTCAGCGCGAATGCATCTATCGCTGCTGCCTCAGGGTCTGGTTCCCAAGCGACATACATTGGTACCTGGTGATTTAGTCTGGATGCAAAGAGATCGATATCTGGTGTGCCATATTGCTTTGTAATTTTAGCAAAAGTTCTAGGATTTAACATCCATTCGGTGTTATCATTGAATTTGCGTGACCTGGTGTCTGCCACTGTATTTAGCTTACCTGGTAGGTGTTGCTGATAGCCAAATATGTCTATCGACACACCATTGCCAGATTTTGTTGACCAAATTGTCACATGATATCGATTTTATTCCGCCCATATGGTTTAATATAGGCCACCACCGTGGTATTATCAATTTGTAACGAACATGCAAATGGTGCATATTCGTAGAATTTGCTTTTAAACCATAAAACGCACCCAACATTTCCAAATAATTTATGCCCAGTGTTTGTAGAAAAGATGATTCTAGGTTAGTCCATCTACCACCTGTGCTGGATATGGTATTAGTTGCTCCCCAGCCTTGAGCACTGGCATCTGTTTGTATAGTTAACGTTGGGTTATTGATGATGATAGGGCTGGAACTATGCCAAATGTGCTCTATCCACCACTGTAACTCTGATATAGCTTCAATGGGTAATTTCATGGTCCGGTCAAAGTGACCTGCATGTCGTTTTAACGCCTGTACTTTTGCCCTTTGTAGGTTTTGATACTGCAGGGTCCAAATTGTGTAGCTGGAAATGCTGCTACCATTTTGCCAATTACTCTTGCCATTTGTCGGATGGTTGGTCGATTGCTAACCATTAAATTGTTACACGTCTGTGCCAATTCTGCTGCTTTATCTTTTGGCAACATTACAGACATGTGGACTGAGTTAATTGTGAATCCCAGATAGTCCATAGTTGTGGATGGCGTCAACTTAGATTTATCTGGATGTATGACAAATCCCAGGATTTCAAACAATTGTTTGGTAGCTAATACAGCTGATTTAGCCAACTCCATGGTTTTGCCTACTATTAGAATATCACCAAGATATGCCATGACAATATGTCTCTGTTTTCTTAATGTTGCCAAGGCTGGTTTTAATTTCTTGGTAAATAGTCTTGGCTGATGTTAACCCATTAGGCAACGCTTTAAACTGCCATAGTTGCCCCATCCAGGTAAATTTCAGGTATCTGCGATGACCCTTTTGAATGGGTACTGTATAGTAGGCATCTTTTAAATCAATGCTTGCCATAAAGTATCCTTTGGAAATCAGTTGTTTGGCAGTTACAAATGTTTCCATTTTGAAATGTACATACTTAACAAAGGTATTTAGCGAGGTTAAGTCAATGATGATGCGACATCCACCATCTTTTTTGTCTTTGGTAAATATATTTGAGACAAATTCCAAAGGTTCATGTTTGGATTTCTCAATGATACCCTTTGTAAGTAACCTCACCAGTTCTGCCTGAGCCTCTAGTTTTTCTTTGACTGAGAGGGTAAAGACCCTTTGGGGTACATGCTGAACTGGTGGCATATTTTCTTGAATTAACTCTATTTTTTATCCACGAATACTGTTAAGTATATAACTATCATTCGTGACAGACCTCCATGCTTCAATGAACAGGTGTAATCCCCCCCCTGTTAGTACAGTTCCCCCACTTTTTATATGCTGGTAGGAACCAGACCCACCTACCTCCATAATTGTGGGAGTGTTCCTTTCTTCAGTTTCTTCATCCGTCGTTGTACTGCTGGATGTACTGCTGGTTGGGGGTGGCGCATTTTCCATGGGGTCCGCTCTGGGCCCTGGCCTAGAAAAGGCTTTCGGGGATGGTATGCGGACCCCGAGCTTTCACCAGTCCCATAAGTTTGACGTCGACCAGTGGACGCGGTGGGGTACTGCTGTCTGGGTTGTGTGGGTCTGCTCGTTCCGGGGCCTGCCCTCATGAGGCCAAATGCTTTGGACTCTTCCTCCAGGTCTTTCACTTGTTTTGTCAAGTCCTTTCCAAATAACAGGATCTGCGGCTCTGAGGCCGGTGTTTTACACAGTCCTGCATATTTGGGATTGAGGGCAGGTCTTATTCTCTCCTTGCGGAGGTTGTTTATCTCATATTGAGTGTTGCACAGCAGAGCCAGGGTGTCTTGCTGGTTGGTGGTCATATCCACCCCATCCACGGAACGAGCATAGGATGCTATCCCTGTCGTCAGGAGCCTGAGGATACGCTGTAATTTTAGCTCCTGGTTCCGGATACTCTATCCAACATACCCCCAGATTTGCTGTTCTTGTAGGGGTTTGAGGGACAGGTGGTTAATGCTGGCCGCCAGGTTTGGCTGCAACAGCCGCCCTGCTCGTGGTGTAGCCACGTAGCGATTCTCCACACCCAGCAGCTCTTCCTGGTCCTGTACCCCAAGCGTACACCCAATATCTTCGGCCAATGACCCCTGTTCCTGACCAGCCCAGCCCTGGTCGCCAACGCTGCCCCCGGCTGAGGGGGAAGCGATAGCCAGTGCATGGTAAGGCACTGATGTGGGAGTGCCTGAATTCCCTTGGCGAGACTGCTCCAGCTCCCGAAGCAAGTCTCGCTGGAGCATTTGCTCCATGAGCCTTCCATGCGACTCAGGCGTCTACCTCTGCCGCCTCAGGCGGAGAGTCCTCCTCATCGGAGTCAGATATAACCGTCCTGTCAGTTTTTTTTGTCTTGATTTACCTCCAGCCCGCTGCTGTTCGTCAGGCTGCGCTAGCGGTACTGGGCTCGGCTCAGTCTCAATGATTGTGGACCGCAGCATGTGCGGTCCAGGTGCCGCCTCTCGCCCCCCACTGATGGGATACTCCCGTTCTGTTGGAGTCGAACGGGGGGCGGTCTTGTTCCCTTGCCGTGCTTTGCTCATTTTTCCAGCTTGTTAACCTGGAATTCACAAAGCAGAGCAAAGCTTCTTAAGTACGACCTCAGAGTAAGTACTTACCTGATGGTCCGCTTTTTAAACTTGTAGTGGGAGCGCCTGTACTCCCGTTCATCGCTGTTGCACTGCGTGAACGCTAATGTCGCGCATGCGTGCTGGACGGGTTCTTCACGTAGTCACTCACGTGACTCCGAAGTAAAATCTGTCATTTTCACACCATACATTCTCTTTGTACCCATCCATATCTCCAATTTCCCGGGTATACACAAAATACTGGAGTAACTTAGCAGGACACACATCTCTGGAGAGAAGGAATTGGTGACATTTCGAATCAAGACCCTTCTTCAGACCTCTCCCTTGACTCTCGTCTGAAGATCTCCTCAAGGTGTGTCTACTTTGAAGAAGTTCTCCTCTCTCCGCTGAGAGTTCAGCAACATCCTACATTTTAGCTCTATACTGCCCACTCCTCTGACATCAGTCTGAAGAAGGGTCACGACCCGAAACGCCACCCATTCCTTTTCTCCAGAGATGCTGCCTGTCCCGCTGAGTTACTCCAGCATTTTGTGTCTATCTTCAGTGTAAACCTGCATCTGCAGTTCCTCCCTACACAGTGTTTCTTGTCTGCCAGGTTGGGTATGTAATCAGGGGTAAATGCCAAATCATGAGATTGCAAATTTTACGCAAGTGCTTTTTTATCACACGTAAAAGGCCGTTGAGAGCTTGAACCTTGAGCTGGCCTTATATATTTAAAAATCAAAGACAGTGATCGTTTAATCCATGGAAAATGTTGCACAGAGAGCAACTAATTGATTACTATGGAGGGAATTCAAAACAGGAAGCAGATTCA
>JAXLNO010006126.1:0-82280 GCA_038087875.1 Malacoraja senta | reverse complement strand
AAACCCCTTACTGCAGACTGAAAGTCACGGGAAAGGGAAATAAGAGATATAGACAATGATGTAGAGAGATATAGAACAATGAATGAAAGATATGCAAAAAAGTAATGATGATAAAGAAAACAAGCCACTGTTAGCTGTTTGTTGGGTGAGAAAGAGAAGCTGGTGCGTATTGGGTGGGGGCGGGGTGGAGAGAGAAGGAATGCAGGGGTTACTTGAAGTTAGAGAAATCAATATTCTTACCACTGGGTTGTAAGCTGCCCAAGCGAAATATGAGATGCTGTTTTCTCCAATTTGCATTTAGCCTCACTCTGGCAATGGAGGAGACCCAGGACAGAAAGGTCAGTGTTGGAATGGGAAGGAAAATTAAAGTGTTTAGCAACCGGGAGATCAGGTAGGTCCAGGCGGACCGAGCGATGGTGTTCAGCGAAACGATCACCCAGTCTACGTTTGGTCTCGCCGATGTACAGTATAAGAAATCACACCTTGAACAACGAATACAGTAGATAAGGTGCAAGTGACCCTCTACCTAACCTGAAAGGACTATCAGGGTCCCTCGACAGAGTCAAGGAGGTGTCGAATCTTCTGCGGTTGCAGGGGAAGGTGCCTGGGTAGGGGACAGTTTGGGTGGCAAGGGATGAGTTAACCAAGGGGTGGAGATGGGAAGATGTGACTAGAGGTGGGATCCCATTGGAGGTGGATTTTGTGTTGTATGCGTCGGCTGATGGGCTGAAAGGTAAGGATTAGGAGGACTCTGTCCCTGTTACGAATAGGGGAAGGGGGAGCAAGGGTGGAGTTGTGGGGCACCGAGGAGACATGAGTGAGGGCCTCATCTATAATGGAAGAGGGGAACCCCCATTCTGAAAGAGTGAGGACATCTTGTATGGAACACCTCATCTTGGGTGCAGATGGAGGAATTGGAAAGAAGGGGATGGGGTCTTTGCAGGAAGCAGGGTGAGAAGAAAATGTAGTCGAGATAGTTATGGATTTGTAATAGACGTCAGTCGATAGTATTATCTCCTGTGATGGAGACTGTGAGATCAAGAAAGGGGAGGGTGGTGTTGGTGATGATCCAAGTGAATTTGAGTGGCAGGATGGAAATTGATGGTGAAGTTAATGAGGCCCATGAGTTCTGTATGTGTGCTGGAGGTAGCACCAATGCAGTCGTTCTGCATTTGTGTAGGACGTAGCATTGATGCATAATAAGAATTTAATTGTTCCCCATCCCGATGCATATTGTGTGTGTGTGTGTGTGTGTGTGGTGTGTGTGTGTGTGTGTGTGTGTGTGTGTGTGTGTGTGTGTGTGTGCGTGCGTGCGTGCGTGCGTGCGTGCGTGCGTGCGTGCGCGTGCGCGTGTGTGTGTGTGTGTCTGTCTATATTTATTTATTTGTTAGTGTGTGATCACATTTAATCGGAAGGAACGATGCGCTAACAGGAAAATGTTTAGATATTCCGGTAGAGATTATCCCCTGGAGTCAAAAATCGGTTTACCTGAATATTTTGTGCATTATTTTCTTCAGTTATTATTAAAAATGTTCAAGAATCTGAAATGTCTTTGAAAATAAAACCGAGCGGCTTTGGCTGATGACATCTCAATGGCTCTGCGTGTTGCGGACTCTGCGTGCTGCGGGCTCTGCATGCTGCGTCTGCATTGCGAGCAGACGTCCCCCCCGAGAGCTGCTGCCCCCACCCACGCGAGCTGCCGCCCCCACTCCCGCGAGCTGTCACCCCCCCCGCAAGCTGCCACCCAACCCCGCGAGCTGCCGCCCCCCCCGCGAGCTGCCGTCCCCCCCCCGCGAGCTGCCGCCCCCCCCACCCCCGCTAGCTGCCACCCAACCCCGCGAGCTGCCGCCCCCCCTTGATGACCAATATCTTAGCTGAATGACTGCTACGGCCCAACCAACGGTCCTTTGGTCAACACTCGCTCGCCCGCTCGCACCCGGCTCGGTATCTCCTCCTCTCTCCTCTCTCCCTCCTCCCCTTTCCTCACTTCCCCTACCCTCTCTCTTTCTCCTCTCTCTTCTCTCCTCTCTCTCCCCCTCTCTCTCTCTCCCCTCTCTCCTCCTCCCCTCCTCCCTCCCCCCTTCTCCCTCCCCCCCCCTCCCTCCCCCCATCTCCCCCCTCGCCCCCACCCTCCCGTTCCCCCCTCCCCCCCCCCTTTGCCCCTCTCTCTCTCCTCCCTGCCCTCCCCCTCCCCCTTCTCCCCCCACCCGGCTCTCTCTCCCCCCTCCTCTCTCCCCTCCGTCTCTTTGTCTACGCCCCCTCTCTCTCTGCCCTCACTCTCTACCCCTCCTCCTCCCCCTCCCTCTCTAGACGCGCATGTGAGTTGGGGGCTATGCATCAGTGGATAGGGTGGGGATGGGGCAAAAGGAGCCAATGAATAATATTAATATAATATCAACGGGGGTGGTTAGTGTGTGTGGGGTGGTTAGTGTGTGTGTGATGAACGTTTAGTGTGTGTGACTCGCAGGACCGCCCCCCCCTCCCCCGACCCAACAGGTCCCACTTGGTCTGGTAACTGTTAAACTCTCCTGAGTCTCTTGACTGTATGAAGAGAACCTTGTAAAATATTTAGGTTTTAGGTTTATTATTGTCACGTGTACATGAAGTGCAGTAAAAAGCTTTGTTTTGCATGCTAACAAATTGTTGTTTTGTTTTGCATGTTATCAAATCGGAATAATACTATACATAATACTACATAAACATACTATGCATAAATGCAGTCAAGACTAACTCAAGTACAATGGGTAGAGCGAAGGGAAGTACATAAAGTTAAGTATAAGTATTGGTCTAAGTATCAATGAAACATCTTAGATACATTATCATTTTTTTCTATGTCGTGTGCGAAAATTTACCGCAAAATGGCTGCAGCTTTGCCAACTTTGTTCCTTTAACTATATTTCAAAACCATATCATTCTGTTAGGACATCCTGAGGAATTGAGACTTGCTGCATAAGCACAGTTCTCACTTTCTTAACCATTCCAACAACAGTCTGAGGAATTTGAAATATCTGAAGAAAGGCCTCGACCCGAAGCATCACCCATTCCTTCTTTCCATCGAAGGAACTCATTGAAACATATAAGATTGTTAAGGGCTTGGACACGCTAGAGGCAGGAAACATGTTCCCGATGTTGGAGGAGTCCTGAAACAGGGGCCACAGTTTTAAGAATAAGGAGTAAGCCATTTAGAACGGAGACGAGGAAATACTTTTTCGCACAGAGAGTGGTGAGTCTGTGGAATTCTCTGCCTCAGAGGAGGTGGAGGCAGGTTCTCTGGATGCTTTCAAGAGAGAGCTAGATAGGGCTCTTAAAAATAGCAGAGTCAGAGGATATGGGGAGAAGGCAGGAACGGGGTACTGATTGGGGATGATCAGCCATGATCACATTGAATGGCGGTGCTGGCTCGAAGGGCCAAATGGCCTACTCCTGCACCTATTGTCTATTGTCTATTGTCTCCAGAGATGCTGCCTGTCCTGTTGAGTTACTCCAGCATTTTGTGTCTATCTTGGTGTATTAATGAGTTCTTCATAGTATCGCACAATGGAATTTTTGATATGTGTCTCACAATATTACATGAATGTTTGATACTTCATACACCTCCACAGTTTTAGCTGTCAGCTGTGCTCACTAGTAGCATTCCCCCCTCCGAAGCTGGCAAGTTTAAACTCAAGGTCTTCTCCAGACCCTCTGGTGCAATTCTGAAGGATGCTATCCTTCAGAGGAGACAGTAACCCAAAGCCTCACCTGACCTGGCGGGTGCAGCAGCATCTATGGAGCGAAGGAAATAGGCAACGTTTCGGGCCGAAACCCTTCTTCAGACCCGCCCGAAACGTTGCCTATTTCCTTCGCTCCATAGATGCTGCTGCACCCGCTGAGTTTCTCCAGCATTATTGTGTACCTTCGATTTTCCAGCATCTGCAGTTCCTTCTTTAACACCTCACCTGACCCTGTCAGGTGGATAAAAAGGAATCTCATGGTGGACGATTCTTTAGTATAATATCCACTTGATCACACAGACAACTTTAAGGGCATATATGAATATCTGGTGATTGTCACATTGTATTTTGTGGGACTTTGTCGAGTGCAAATTGGCTGCCACATTTCCTACGTTCCAGCATTTCAAATGTACTCATTAATAGAAGGTCACCTTATTGTCATGAAAGATTAGGCTGTGACTACAAAATCATTTGTGACCATGTTACATAATTGAATTAGTATTCACCATTTTATCATCTGTTCCTTTAATAGAATTGTTTGACCGCTTTTTTGATCCATGGCTGGGAATCAAACTATTTCAGTGCACTCAGTGTTACTCAAAAACAAGATCAAAAGCTTCAGACAATTTTGTGGGGCATGTTATTATTTTTTTTATTTCCATAATGAAGAAACTCATCCTAATAAACCGCTGCTTTGAGGTCAGAAACATGTGAAACACTCACAGAGAAAGGCCAACCACCATTACCTTTATGGAAAGAAAACTCATACTTAACCTATTACAAACCTATCAAAAATACCCTGCGGTGTCTAACCATAGAGAATAGCTTTCATTCCCCTCTGCTTGGCCGACAACACTTTCCATTTAGACGTGGCCACAGAAAAACAGAAATGCAAGCTTTTTCTGTGGACATGATATTAGCAGATATTAATTATTAATTGAAGTCTAATCGGAGCAATTGTAAGGTGTTTCACTTTGGGAAGTAATAAGGGGTAGGCCATTTAGGACTGAGAAGAGGAAAAACATTTTCACCCAGAGAGTTGTGAATCTGTGAAATTCTCTGCCACCGAAGGCAGTGGAGGCCAAATCACTGGATGTTTTCAAGAAGGAGGTAGATTTAGTTCTTAGGGCTAATGGAATCAAGGGATACGGGGAAAAAGCAGGAACGGGGTACTGATTTTGGATGATCAGCCATGATTATATTGAATGGCGGTGCTGGCTCGAAGGGCTGAATGGCCTACTCCTGTACCTATTGTTTCTATGTCGAATGTATGAGAAAACTATACGGTAAATAGCAAGGCCCTCAACAACATTGATGTACAGAAGGATCTTGGAGTGCAAGTCCATAGCTCACTAAAAGTGGAGACACAAGTCGACAGAGTAGTAAAGAAGGCATATCATCGTCTGGGCATTAAGTACAAGAGTCAGGTGGTCATGTTGCAGCTTTATAGGACTTTGGTTAGGCCGCATGTGGAAATGTTGTGTGCAGTTCTCATCACCTCATTACAGGAAGGATGTGATGATTTTGGAGATGGTGCAGAGAATGTTTACAAGAACACTGCCCAGATTAGAGGGCATTAGCTATGAACATAGATTGTACAAATGTTTTCTGTGGAGCATCGACGGCTAAAGGGTGTATGTAAAATTTGTGAGAGGCATAGAAAGGGTAGAACACATAGAGCAGACAGCGTAGATAACAGAAACTTTTTCTCAGGGTGGAGATGTCAAAGACTAGAGGCAGATAGCTTCGAGGTGAGAAGGACAACATTTAAAGGAGATGTGTGGGACAATGTATTTTTACGCAGAGAGTCGTGGGTGCCTGGGACACACTCCATGGGAGGTGGGGAGGCAGGTAAGATAGGCTGTTGGATAGGTGCATGGATATGCAGGGAAAGAAGGAATATGGATCACGTGCAGACATACAAGATCACTTCAA
The DNA here is from genome assembly GCA_038087875.1 of Malacoraja senta. Lineage (NCBI taxonomy): Eukaryota > Metazoa > Chordata > Chondrichthyes > Rajiformes > Rajidae > Malacoraja > Malacoraja senta. The sequence continues at coordinate 76,632 of JAXLNO010006126.1, read as the reverse complement.
CACAACTTCATGTTCGGCACAGACATTGTGGGCCGAAGGGCCTGTTCTTATGCTGTACTGTTCGACATTTTATGTTCTTTGTTCCATTAATCATTGATCGGGGTTCACCTGATCAATCGTTTAGAAAGGTGTTAAAGTGAGATTATAAATAGCTACTAATTGCGAGGGTGGCCTTGGCAATGAAAAATTGCAAATTCTCATTAGCAGATGTATTTTCAATTATTTGAAACAATGCTGGAGTAGTCTTATGTTCTTGTCGTCAGACCACACCACCATAAACTTTAAATTAAATACCTCAGAACAGTACTGTGCATACAAACGTGAGAATAACAATGAGCGCCGCGGGAGAAAGGATCTATTATCTTGTGTTTACCCAGCTTTGTTTTGATAGAAATTCAAGCGTCGGTTTGAGGGAATGAGGGAGGATGTGAATGTGTGTAATTTAGGCTGTGAAGTGGTAAATTTGTAACCTGAGGCAGAGATATCAAGATAGCCTTTATATTTGAATAAACCTATTTGCAAGGATATCGTCCTAATAAACACAGTGGAAACATTAATGAAAGTAATTGCACACAGTTACAGCTAAGATACAAGCAGGGGTTGTGGCGAGATATGGTTGGTTGGGCACAGTTCACTTATTCCATCTGAACTGTTTATCCCTAGCACCCCATTGAAGTGTTTACTCTTCCTATGTCATGATGTTGATAGCCATGCTGTGTGATCCCAATACTTTTGTTTTAATTTCCACTGTGGCTCAGTTGCCTTTGAGTCAGAGGGCTGTAGGTTCAAGCTGCTCTCCAGAGACTGTAAAACAAGGTTTCTTCGGCAAGGAGTCCACATCCCACCCCTCACAACCATCTCCACTTCTTGTGGCTCCAAATCCCCCTTCCTTTTGGACACCCCCTTCTGGCCTCTCACCGCCTCTTGTGTCTCCAGCCTCCCCTTTCTTTTGGATGTCCTCTTCTATCCTCTTACTAGCCTCTGACCTTTTCAGATTATCTGTAATTTAGGTATAATTTACGTTTGTGTGTTGTCTGAGTCAATGTGCCTGCGATGTTGCTGCAAGCAATGTTTTCATCGCACCTGTACCTCTCCGTGCTTGTACACAGGACAATAAACTCAACTTGACTTCACTTCACTTTGCCAACGCAACACCACTCTGAAGAAGGGTCCCAACCCAATTTATCACCTGTACATTCCCTCACCAGTTGCTGCCTGATCTGCTGAATTCCTCTTGCACCTTGTGTTTTCCAGCATGTGCAATCACTTGTGTCACCATTATACAGCTCCACTGTGAAATTTGCTCAAGATAGGTTACTTTGAAGAAGTTCTCATCCTTTCTCTGATGGAATATTGTGTTTGATCCTCTCTCACTGTCTCCCGCTCTGTAACTCCTGCTGCTTTCCTGTTGATCGACCATGTTCTGACGCAGCACTAGTCTTTGTCGCTATCTTGTCCCACGTGGCTTCCAACTCTGTTTCTAGGCCTCCCAGTTCAGGCACAACCAGGGTCTAAGGTATCTGCACTCCATCCAACTCGTGTCTGAAGAAGAATCTCAACCCGAAACATCACCTGCTCGTTCCCTCCCCAGATGCTGCCTGAACTGCTGAGTTCTTCCAGCACTTTGCATTTAGTGTAACATCGACTGCCTTGCCTTGACTTCTGCACTTCCCTCCCTATTCCAACCTCACCCACTCTGAACGTGCAGCACTCCATTCTCTTTGCCCCAATCTTGACCTGGTCATTGAACCCATGGACAGGGGTGGTGTCGATGTAGTCGAGTGGGGGCCACTCTACCTTCATAAGTAGGAAGGAACTGCAGATGCTGGTTTACACCAAAGATATATACAAAATGCTGGAGTACCACAGCGGGACAGGCAGCATCTCTGGAGAGCAAGAATGGGTGACGTTTTGGGTCGAGACCCTTCTTCAGACTCAAATGGGTGACGTTTCGGGTCGAGACCCTTCTTAAGTCTGAACAAGGATCTCGTCCTGAAACATCACCCATTCCTTCTCTCCTGAGATGCTGCCTGTCCCGCTAAGTTACTCCAGCATTTTGTGTCTATCTTAATGAGGCCAGACAACAGCGGTGACATCCCGTCAAGAACAAATATATCTAGGTTGATACTCCAGAGCAGTGAACAGAAGGAACTGTGGCATTCGAGGTGTTGTCTTTCAAAAGAGATACCAACTGCATTCTCAGATAGAGGCAAAGAATGATTGTATAAGCATTTCAGAACAGAGAAAGACAATTTATCCCACATGCCCTGGCCAATGATTATCCATTAAACAACGTTACTGGAGCAGGTCATATGGTTATCATCTCGCTGCGCTTTGTGGAAGTTTGCTGTGCATTTCAAAACATAACTCAAGGATGTCAGGAAAGATCCGTAATAACTCCAAGATTTTTCCGTTTTTACAATTTCAGTCTTTACTACTGACAAAGAAAACAAATAAAACTGCAGATGCTGGAACATGAATTCAAGTGATAAAGTGTCATTCGTTCATTTATAAAGGCATGAGGTGTAACACAAGAGATGATATGGAGATTGGTTAAGACAGTTTTTTTTATTCCCAAAAAAACTTTATTCCAAATAAAAAATATATACAAAACAAAAACTGTATAAATTCTTTATACATTCCCAGTGTCTATATATTCAACAGTGTCATAGTCACTGGTTTTCACACCTATCTTTAAACAAAACACCCTTGCCACACATGTGGCACTGGGGTGATATATCTTCCGTTGTTTGAGGGTATCTATACCATACTCAATGTCTGGCAGCAGAAGGACTGTGGTCTTCCCCAACGGAGCTTTCGTGCAGGCTTCACCAAGCTTCAGTGCGATCCTCAGCACGTACTCCTGCAGTCTGGAATGAGCCAGTCAGCACCATTCCCTGATGGACATCTCGCTGTGCTGAGAGTCCAACCAGTTTCAGACCACGGATGAATGAAAGAATGAATACGCCAAAGAGCGTCTTTCACCGAGCTGGTGGTCTTCCAGCAGCACTTTATGACCGTCTCCAAATGTGTCTCTGGTAACAGCCCGTAAATCGGAGTGTCCGATGTTACGGAGCTGTTCGGGATGAACGGTGACAAGTCCCTTCCTTCGTTATCCAGACCCTCTTTGCAAACAGATGAGGTGTTAAGCACGGACTGCTCGACCTGTCCAATCTACCGCATTCGGCATTCACAATGTGGTCTCCTCCACATTGGAGAAATCAAACGTGGACGGGGCATTTGCTTTGCAGAACACCTGAGCTTCCTGTTGCCACCTTCAATCTCAATCCCACTCCCATTCTGACCTGTCCATCTGCAGCCCCCTCCACTGTCATAGTGGGGCGCAAAGCAAACCAGAAGAACAACATCTTATCATCCGACAAGAGACTTTGCAACATTGAATTTTCCACATTCAGGCAAAGTGCTCTCTCATCGCATACCGTTATCACACTTATGTTCTGCTCTTGGAAGGGGGGAGAGAGTCGATCTCGGTTTATAGTGCTAATATTTGAGTTTGTCAGCCACTAATTGCGTTCACATCCTGATATATGGCATTTGTATCGCAGAATAACCACATTTTGGATGGGAAATACACTGCGCAGATGCTAATTTATATGCATGATTCTACTCTATTATTGTTTATTTTGGTTTGGGTTTCTATCCATAGATTGCAACATATAAGCAATTGCAAATCTGGCTGAACCTCACAACTTGGCCAACCCTCGATGGAAACATTAAACCCATTGCAGAAATGAAACACAATCAACTTCAAATGCAAAAGCATTCAAACCCTCGAACAGGAAATTGTTAGGAGAAGGAACCCCGCTGAGTTTGACCTTCCAGAATGTTCAGTCTCAAAGCACTAACACGGCATTTAGAAGTAAATCATGATGTTTTTTAATAGTTGGAATTGGCAGACTGATCCCTGAAGACCAGACAGAACATGTTATGAATACCACAGTCACGTGGTCTTTTGTCACTTCTTCTCATGTGCAGTGTCCATGCTGTGCGGGGATGCAATAAGTGGTGCTGTTAATAGATTTCATTAATTCAATGTATAATAATTTTATAGCTATTTGCTCTGTTACTTTATTACTTGGCATATGTTTAACACCAACTGCGTAAATAAGCATGCAGTCAGTTTGAACATTCCACGGGAACATTTCATCTCTGCATGTAATATGTAACAACATTCTTACACGGTATGTAAAGCAATTTAATGTGACTTTATTGCAGTGAAAAACCTGAATGATAAAAACATTTTGACTGAGTAGTTGTCTTCAGTGCATCACATGCAGTATGCATTAATAAGCAATATAAACGAGACAGTGTTATTATAATTATCGTTATAGTGTGTATTAGCTGCATAGGTTAATGCCTGCTGAGTGATTCACATTATTGCAATGTACCTTTCATTATATTGTTAATAGCAATTGTGTGACTTAAATTAGTAGCATTAATATATGATGGTCACTCTACATTGGGCTGAAGATTAAGATGTATCCATATTCCATGCATAAGCTGGGATATGCTGGTGGTACCTTAAGTTCATTGCATTCAAGTGTCAATGAAGATGAGGCCCTTGTTGGACCGGGGCAAGTGAAGCCTGTATCAATGGGGATGGCCGATCATATTCAACCTGTATGAAATATAGTATGAGTCTGACAAAGTGTCCCGACCCGAAACATCGCTTATCCATGTCCTCCTTAGAGAAGAAGGGTCTCGACCCGAAATGTCACCTATTCCTTTTCATCAGAGATGTTGCCTGACCCGCTGAGTTACTCCACCTTTTTCTGTCTGCCCTCCAGAGATGCTGCCAGACCCGTTAAGATACTCCTGCACTTTGTCTTTTACACCAACTTCTAGCATCTGCAGTTCCTTGTGTCTCCATGAAATGCTCAAGTCATGTAGTGGCCCAGCAGGCAAGGCTAGCAATCCAGAGTCCCAAATTCACATCTCATCACTACAACTATGGGATTTTGATTGAGTTAATAGTTTGGAAAACAACAACTATTGGAAATGATATTTTGATGACTGCAAACGAATTGGAGGTTTACTATAAAAACCCATCTGGATCACAAAATGACCTGGTGTGGAGTAAGTCACCCGTCCTTGTGGAATTAATTGCCACAGAACACTGTGGAGGCCAATTCAACGGATATTTTTGAGGCAGAGATAGATAGATCCTTGATTGGTACAGGTGTCAGGAGTTATGGGGAGAAGGCAGGAGAATGGGTTTAAGAGGGGAAGATAATGAGCCATGATTGAATGGCAGAGTAGACTTGATGGGCTGAATGGCCTAATTCTTCTATCACTTATGAACATGAATTTATGAGTTTACCCATCTGGCCTGTATGATGACACATCTTATATGGCTGATTCTGTGTGCTCTCCAAAATGGCCAAGCAAGCCACTCAGTTTAAGGACGACTAATGATGGGTAATAAGTGCTTGTTGGTGATTTAAAAAAAAAACACAGGCGTTTACATGCAATTCTATCCACCTCATTATAGGAACAAACATAGATACATAGATACATAGAAAATAGGTGCAGGAGTAGGCCATTCGGCCCTTCGAGCCTGCACCGCCATTCAATATGATCATGGCTGATCACCCAACTCAGTATCCCGTACCTGCCTTCTCTCCATACCCCCTGATCCCCTTAGCCACAAGGGCCACATCTAACTCCCTCTTAAATATAGCCAATGAACTGGCCTCAACTACCCTCTGTGGCAGAGAGTTCCAGAGATTCACCACTCTCTGTGTGAAAAAGTTTTTCTTCATCTCGGTATTAAAGGATTTCCCCCTTATCCTTAAGCTGTGACCCCTTGTCCTGGATTCCCCAACATCGGGAACAATCTTCCTGCATCTAGCCTGTCCAACCCCATAAGAATTTTGTACGTTTCTATAAGATCCCCTCTCAATCTCCTAAATTCTAGCGAGTATAAGCCAAGTCTATCCAGTCTTTCTTCATATGAAAGTCCTGACATCCCAGGAATCAGTCTGGTGAACCTTCTTTGCACTCCCTCTATGGCTATAATGTCCTTCCTCAGATTTGGAGACCAAAACTGTACGCAATACTCCAGGTGTGGTCTCACCAAGACCCTGTACAACTGCAATAGAACCTCCCTGCTCCTATACTCAAATCCTCTTGCTATGAAGGCCAACATACCATTCGCTTTCTTCACTGCCTGCTGCACCTGCATGCCTACTTTCAATGACTGGTGTACCATGACACCCAGGTCTCGCTGCATCTCCCCATTTCCTAATCGGCCACCATTTAGATAATAGTCTGCCTTCCCGTTTTTGCCACCAAAGTGGATAACCTCACATTTATCCACATTATACTGCATCTGCCAAACATTTGCCCACTCACCCAGCCTATCCAAGTCACCTTGCAGTCTCCTAGCATCCTCCTCACAGCTAACACTGCCCCCCAGCTTAGTGTCATCTGCAAACTTGGAGATGTTGCTTTCAATTCCCTCAACCAGTTCATTAATATAAATTGTAAATAGCTGGGGTCCCAGCACTGAGCCTTGCGGTACCCCACTAGTCACTGCCTGCCATTATGAAAAGGACCCGTTTACTCCTACTCTTTGCTTCCTGTTTGCCAGCCAGTTCTCTATCCACATCAATACTGAACCCCCAATACCGTGTGATTTAAGTTTGTATCCTAATCTTTTATGTGGTACCTTGTCGAAAGCCTTCTGAAAGTCAAGATACAACACATCCACTGGTTCTCCCCTATCCACTCTACTAGTTACATCCTCGAAAAATTCTATAAGATTCGTCAGACACGATTTACCTTTCGCAAATCCATGCTGACTTTGTCCAATGATTTCACCACTTTCCAAATGTGCTGCTATCCCATCTTTAATAACTGACTAGCAGTTTCCCCACTACCGATGTTAGACTAACTGGTCTGTAATTCCCCGTTTTCTCTCTCCCTCCCTTCTTAAAAAGTGGGGTTACGTTTGCTACCCTCCAATCCTCAGGAACTACTCCAGAATCTAAAGAGTTTTGAAAAATTATCACTAATGCATCCACTATTTCTGGAGCTACTTCCTTAAGTACTCTGGGATGCAGCCTATCTGGCCCTGGTGATTTATCGGCCTTTAATCCATTCAATTTACCCAACACCACTTCCCGACTAACCTGGATTTCACTCAGTTCCTCCATCTCCTTTGACCCGCGGCCCCCTGCTATTTCCGGCAGATTATTTATGTCTTCCTTAGTGAAGACGGAACCAAAGTAGTTATTCAATTGGTCCGCCATATCCTTGTTCCCCATGATCAATTCACCTGTTTCTGACTGCAAGGGACCTACATTTGTTTTAACTAATCTCTTTCTCTTCACATATCTATAAAAACTTTTGCAGTCAGTTTTTATGTTCTCTGCTTGTTTCCTTTCATAATCTATTTTCCCTTTCCTAATTAAGCCTTTTGTCCTCCTCTGCTGGTCTCTGAATTTCTCCCAGTCCTCTGGTATGCTACAAGAGGATGCTTGTAGGTAAAAGTTAGTTGAATGATTCCAAATGGGCAATTTTAACTGTAGGAGCAGACTGGAGAAGTTGATTGCCCTCCTTGGAGCAAAGAAAGTTTGGTTCAGCTCAGTTTAGAGATACATCATGGAAACAGGTCCTATGACCCTCCGTGTCTGCGCCGACCAGCGAGCACCTGTGCGCCAGGTCTATACTGCACAAAAGGGACAATTTACAGAAGCCAATTATCCTACAAACCTGCACATGTTTGGAATGTGGAAGGAAAATCCATGCGGTCACAGGGAGAACGTATAAACTCCGTACAGACAGCACCCGTATTCAGGATCAAACCTGGCTCTCTGGTGTTGTAAGGCATCAACTCTACCTCTGTGCCGTTTTGCCACCCTGTTGAGAGATGGTGGAGATGTACAACATTTGAGTGGTTTAGATAAGGCTGATAAATCGAAGTTGCTCTCATTAGAAAAAAGGCTAGGGAGCTCATTTGAGCCAAATGGCACAAGACTAATGTGGGGAAAATCATGAACAAAGCTCATGCCTCAAATTACCATCACACCGCTTTTGATATGTGTAAACAGCCAAACATAAGATTCGAGTATATGCACTGAACAATGAAATTTTCTGTCCCCAGTAGGACAGGTTGCACAATTCTGGCTGAAATCTGTGCACTTTCTCCACAATTTACAAGGGAATTTTCGTTGGCTAGTTATTGTCTAAGAATCGGAGGCTGAGTGACTAAATTCACAAGTTATTCTCCAGTAGAAACTGTGATTATTGCTGAAACTCAAACTGCATCATAAATAATAAATTCATTTGCTTCAAGCCAGCTTTTGTTGTGATGAGAAATTCAAGGAAAATTATTGGGACATCTTTGATCGTATGCCAACAAGCACTGATTAGACAGCATAATCTACACATAAGCAATCGTGCAGATTCTTGGACTGCTGCTTATCACATAGTGCACAGAGTTACTCTGATGTAAGTAAAGGAAAGCCATTAAACTGGAGCTGGTAGTTTATTCGCAAACAGTAATGGCTAAATAACAAAGATCCATAAAATCAAAGAATGAGTAGCACAGGCAAAATCCCTTTCTTTCTATAAATATCTTACCATTTACTTTGAAACTATTAACAAAGCATTAACCACTAATGAGGAAATTACAGATGAGTGGATGGAAATAATGGACCTGATATTCAACGTACTGCATAGAAACCGGATGATCATGGAAGTGCAGGAGGTGGCAGTGGTTAAAGGCTGCGCCTGAATCAGTCTTTAATCAGGGGATGGTTTAAATAAAGAAGTGTAGAAAAAAGGAACTGCAGATGCTAGTTTACAATAGAAGAGAAAAAGTGCTGGAGTAACTCAGCAGGTCAGACACCATTTCCGGAAAACGTGGATGGGTGACATTTCGGGATGTGAAGATAGACACAAAAAGCTGGAGTAACTCAGCGGGACAGGCAGCATCTCTGGAGAGAAGGAATGGGTGACATTTAGGGTCGAGATCCTTCTTCAGATGGGACGTGATCCTTGATGCAAGACTGAAAGGGAGCTGAAATGTCTGAAGTGCAGTCTTTTGGGTGACATGTTGAACCAATGTCTTATCACCTGCTGCAAACTGTCCCATGACAACATTGGGAAAAGGGCAGGAATAGCACCATCAAACTGTCCGATCGTTCCCTGAATGTGCTTCAGGCAGGGCTTGGGAATGTTCGGGTCATCCGCAGTAAGTTTTACAAAGAAAACTCTCTTGGTTACTTGCACACACAGGAGATAGAAGCATTCGTGCCTGTGACATTTCCACACCCTTGAATCTGCTTACACACGCAGTCAGGGTTGTAGGGAAGCTGTAGCCTTAGAGCCCGATCATTATAGAAACATAGAAAATAGGTGCAAGAGTAGGCCATTCAGTTCATGGCAGTTCATTCAGAATCAGCACCCCGTTCCTGCTTTCTCCCCATATCCCTTTATTCCATTAGACCTAAGAGTTCTATCAAACTCTCTCTTGAATACATCCAATGAATTGGCCTGCACTGTCTTCTGTGGCAGAGAATTCCACAGATTCACAACTCTCTGGCTAAAATCGTTTTTCCTCATCTCAATCCTAAATGGCCTACCCCTTATTCTTAAACTGTGACCCCTGGTTCTCTACTCCCCCAACATGAGGAGCGTTTTTCCTGCATCTAGCCTGTCTAATCTCTTAAGAATTTTATATGTTTAAATAAGATCACCTCTCATCCTTCTCAATTCCAGAGAATATAAGCCCAGTCGATCCATTCTTTCATCATATGTCAAACCCGCCATCCCGGGATTTAACCTGGTGGACCTACGCTGCAGTCCCTCAATAGCAAGAATGTCCTTCCTCAAATTAGGAGACCAAAACTGCACACAATACTCCAAGAGTCCTGTACAACTGCAGTAGAACCTCCTTGCTCTTATACTCAAATCCTCTTGCAATGAAGGCCATATATCATCGGGGAGAGAAGGAGAGCAAAACCAAGAAAAAATTAAGAAAATATAAAGCTGAAATGACAATTGTATTCCAGCCAGCCAAACTGGAAGGTACATAGAGAGCATGACACCCGGATGGCAGAAAATGCAATTATTTAGTTGAGGGAAACATCAACGTTAAATATGTTTGAAATTCACAATTGAATTTTTATGTGGAACTAAGCCTCATTACTTGTTTCTTGTGCTTTGCTATTTAACCACTGGACTGGACACAATCTCCTAGTTTAAATTTTAGGCCATTATATAAGGACATACTCATATGAAGCTTGCACTGACACGGTTTATTGAACCATTCTTCTTCTTCTTGCGTATGGCATGCACAGCCAAAAGTTGTAGGACAACTTGTTCTATTTGATCTTATTTGATCGTGCACACCGGGTTGATTGCATTCGTCGAAACAGGGCGGACCACGTGAAGGTTCCACCCCATTGAACCATTGAAAGATACTGCATGGAAACATGCCCTTCGGCCACACCAGGTACACACGGTGTACACATTGACCATCAATCTCCATTTTCACACTGGTTCTATGTTATCCCACTTTTTCCACACACTCCCTACACAAGGGAAATTTACTGTGGCCAATTAACCTACAAACCCTGCAAGTCTTTGGTATGTAGGAGAACACTAGAGTACCTGGAAACCGACACAATCTCAGAGAGAATGTGCAAAGATGGCTCTTCAGTATTGATGTGCTTTTTGACCCCCATAACAGGTCTGACTGCTCTTTGCCAGTGAATTACCAGTTCCAGTAAATCGGTCACAGGATTGTAAACGCACCTCCTGCAATTCCTACTGTCGTGGAAAGCCTCAGAATTCAAAAAATACAAATGCAATTCTGTGCCATAGGAAGGCAATCCATTACCTTCAGAAGCAAAACACAAAGTGCTGGAGGAACTCAGCGGTTCAGGCAGGATTGTGGAGGGAATGGACAGGCGACGTTTCAGGTCGGGACCCTTTCTCAGCCTAATTGTAGTAGGGGGGATTGTAATAGAGACTCTTCTGTAATCAGTCTGAAAAGGGATCTCAACATGAAATGTAGCCTGTCCATCAACCTCCACATATGCTGCCTGAGCCATTGAGTTCCTCCAGCATATTTTATTTCGAAGTCACATGAGTGACTACGTGAAGAAGCCCGCCAGCCCGCATGCGCGTCAATACGTCTAACGCATGGGGAGCAGTTCAAACCGCTCTAGCAGGCAAGTCAATTTCTTTCCAGCGGGCCGCTCTGATAGCGGGCCCGAAGTAGCAATGGAGGCGGCCGGGGTTTGGGCCATCGTGAAAGTTCCATAAGGAGCTAGAGTACTATTTTGCGGGGCCGTCGAGCTCCGCACGGGAGCAAGCGGCCATATATGCAGTCCGCTGTGGAGCTCCGTAGGAGCTGGGGTTTGTGGTGACTACCGCTCGAGCTCCGACTGCCGCTCGAGCTCCGCACGGGAGCAAGCAGCCGTATTTGCAGGCTGCTCTGGAGCTCCATAGGAGCTAGGTTTGTGGCGTTTGCCATTCGAGCTCCGACTGCCGCTCGAGCTCCGCACGGGAGCAAGCGGCCAAATTTTGCAGGCCGCTGTGGGGCTCCATAGACGCTGGATTTGCGGCGGCTGCCACTGGAGCTATGAACTAGTGCAGGCAGCCGAAATTGGAGGCGGTGTTTGGCTCCATAGGAGCGGGAGGCTCCGTAGGGAGCTAGGATTCATAATTGCAGCAGGAGGTGAGTTACAAATAGCCGCAGGTAAGCTCAGCTGCCGTAGCACCGACAGCTATGCTGCAGCAGCATATAGTGTATGTTTATTTCAGGAATATAACAATATATCGTATACTAATAAAGTTTATATTAAAATGATAATTACACAAGACGTTTTTTAACATGTATACCATGTGAAATTGGCCTTGCCAGTACAAGTCCAGAGCTCCTGGCTTAAGAAGCCTATCAGACACCAGTGGGAACTACACATAGTAATTTCCGCTTACTGGAGGGGACTGTTGGAGATTCTTTATAAAAGATTTCAACTATCTGCATAACGATAAGCAGTTGAATGTCTGATTTAATGGCGATATGCTTCTTTTAATCATATGAACGTAATTGCCTATGGCAACACCTGGCAGGGTTGCAGTATTTCTCCCACTCTGTCTAGCGGTCTATCAGGAAGAGGTGACTCCAATTATAACGCCGGCTCATTTGAGTCATATGAAAGCCAGAGGCGCTCCAGTCCTTCTCTGTAATACACCGTTGGAGCTCCAGAAGGGAATAAGGACTCAGAGTCACTAGCAGGTGCAACCTGTCTGGTAAGTTAAAGATGATGCCAACAGAGCACCTATTTGCACAGCTAGTCCCGGTCGACTGTTGAAGGAAGTAGCCTGACAACCGCAAGTCGGGGCAAAGTCAAAGCCAAGTCTGTGGGATAGGTCTTGTCGGATGATTTGATTTGGGACATCTATGGAAGGCATGTCAGGCAGCAGCTCCTGGTTCAGTGTTGCAATATTCCTCCCACTCGTATGAAAAGAGTGGTGGAGATGGTGCCAAAGTATATGCACATATTGCCTGAAGCAGCTCCTGGTTCAGGGTTGCAATATTCCACCCACTCGGATGAACGTAGTGATGGAGATGGTGCTAAAGTATATGCACACATGCCTGAGGCAGCTCCTCGTTCAGGTTTGCATAAGTCCTCCCACTCGGATGAATGGAGTCACGGAGATGGTGCCAAAGTTATGCACAGGCCTGAGGCAGCTCCTGGTTCAGGGTTGCATAAGTCCTCCCACTCGGATGTATGAAGTGATGGAGATGGAGCCATATATATTATGCTCCGTGTTACGGAAGCATGCACAGACAGTCCGAGGCATACGGATATGGCAACGCCTGGTGCAGGGTTCAAGATATTGCTGATGGCTCATTAGCAGTCAATACAATGAATTTCCCTTTCATCATACAGCATGAGGTTTACATAGTGCAGGTTACTAAATTATAAAATTTGGTGGAATATGTCTGGATATTTGCAGATAGAATTATGCACATTGTTGCATAAGTTATTGTCTAACTCAACAGTCTATTGGGACTACAGGCCAGTTTAGAGCAATGGCCATGTATGCAAGTTAGCATCATGATATTAATAATTCATGTTTTTCCTACCAATAATGGTTTATAAACAGATAAACAGATTATGTCACTGCATGAAACCACAGAGCTTTGAAATCTTCACATAGTCACTCACGTGACTTCGAAATAAAATAGAAAGATTAAACTCGAACTTACCGTTTGAAGTTTGATCTTTATTTTTTGAGACGTTGCGATGAGGGATTACGTGCCCTCCACTCCCAACCCTATTCTCATAAAGATCATTCGGTAGTTCTAGCCTTCAATCTTTCTATAGCTTAGGTCAGCAACTATTCTGTGGTTCCATACAGCTACTTTGAAGATTGATGCGCATGCGGGCTGGCGGGCTTCTTCACGTAATCTCTCATCGCAACTTCTCATAAAATAAAGATCAAACTTCAAACGGTAAGTTCTCGTTTAATCTTTCTATTTTCTTCACGATTCCGGCATCTGTAGTCCTTTGTGTCTCCATTGCTTTCCATAGCAAGAGAACTGATTTATTCAGAATGCTGTGTCATGGCCCAAACCTTTTCATCGGTCCTATTGTTGGTGTCACTTGTCAGCCTCTCACCTAATAATTGGAGAAAGACTTTCACACTTTGTAAACTATCGTTTCAACATTATCAATTGGCTCGATAATATTTACACAGGGACATTCCTCACTTCTTTGGAGGCTAACGACCCACAGTAAAAGGATTTGGAGGATTGTAATGGAAAGGCTCATTCAGTAACATCAAAGGAAAGCTTAATATTCTCCATGATTGTAATCATGACCTCACATTATGCACGTGAAAATCTTCCAACCAATTTATCTTGCTCCATCTCACAGTCGCTGGCTTACTAGGCGTGACAGCATTGTATTTCCCTCTAAACTCATTTCATTTGCATCCGTGGGAAGCACAAAGATCGTCAGCCAGCCATGTCAGTGGATAAAAAGCCTACTCTGGATTGCTTCTATCAGCTTGTCTATAAATAAACCAGTATAATTTGTTTGGGGCTTGTAAACATAAAAAGCTTGTTATCTGAATCACTGACTGCTTAGCAACAAAGTGAAGCCATATACAAATAATTAACTAATTAAATGGCTTGGAACATTGTTGGCCAGTGTGGGCAGGTTGGGCCGAAGGGCCTGTTTCCACACTGTATTTGACTCTATGACTCTAAAAATCAAAAGAATTTAGAAAACGCTCACAACCACATTCCATTGTGTCAGGGTTGATCTCATGCAAGCTGATGGCCTACAACTTGTGATTAATTGCTTATAGATGCTCATTTGTGGTAACACGTTATACTTTCCCCAATGGTGAAGCAGCTCCAGATGGCACGGCCTATTGGTGGAAACTGCTCTGGTGTGATGAACAGAAGTTTGGATTCCACTGTGATCGAAGCTCTTTCCCATCCCAAAAGGGTTGGCTGTCAACACACACCTTCCAAGCTAAGATGTGTAAAATAGCAACTAAAGGACTGCTGGCAACAATGGAAGCATTGCTCAGCATTAGTCTGCACAGATACAAGTGATAGGTGTGTCATATTTCAGCTGGGACAATAAACAAAAGTCTATCATGCAGCATCTCTGGAGAGCAGGTATGGGTGATGTTTCGGGTCGAGACCTTTCTTCAGAGGAAGACCCTTCGGTGGAATGGTCTCGACCCGAAATGTCACCCGTTCCTTCTCTCCAGAGATGCTGCCTGTGCTGCTGAATTACTCTAGCATTTTGTGTATTTTCGGTTTAAACCAGCATCTGCAGTTCCTTCCTATATCTAGCATACTTGCCTTTGGAGTCATAGAGTAATACAGTGTGAAAACAGACACTTTGGCCCAACTTGCCCACACCGACCAACATGTCCCATCTACAATAGTTCCACTGCCTGCATTTGGCCCATATCCCTCTAAACTTGTCCTATCCATGTACCTGGCTAAATGTTTCTTAAACGTTGCAATTGTGTCTGTCCCAACTACCTCCTCAGACCGTTCCATGCACTCACCAACCTTGTGTGAGAAAGTTACCCCACATATTTCTATTAAATCTTTTCCCCCTCACCTTAAACTTGTGTCCTCTGGTTGTCGATTCCCCTACTCTGGGCAAGAGACTCTGTCTACCCGATCTATTCCTCTCATGATCTTGTACACCTCTAGAAGGAGTCCTAGCCTCCATCCTATCCCCCCTGGTCTAATCTCTCCCGACCTATATCCAAGATACCTCACATGCCCTTCATCTCTTTAATGACTTCCGCTTTCCGAGCCCCCACTACCTCATCTTTACTATGGACGTTCAGTCACCCTACACCTCCATCCCCCACTAGGAAGGCCTTAAAGCCCTTTGTTTCTTCCTCAACCGCAGAACCATCCAATTTCCCTCTACTAACATTCTACTCCGCCTAGCCGAGCTGGTCCTCACCCTCAACAACTTCTCCTTTGATTCCTCCCACTTCCTCCAAGTCCAAGGCATAGCTATGGGCACCCGCATGGGCCCCAGCTATGTAGGGAACGTTGAACAATCCCTGTTCCAGGCGTACACTGGCGCTATCCCTGAACTATATCTCCGTTACATTGATGACTGCATTGGTGCTACCTCCTGCACCCATGCAGAACTCATGGACTTCACCAATTTCACCACCAATTTTCATCCGGCACTCAAATTTACTTGGACCATCTCCGACACCTCCCTCCCCTTTCTTGATCTCACAGTCTCCATCACAAGAAATAGATTTTTGACTGACTTCTATTACAAACCCACTGACTCCCACAACTATCTTGACTACAATTCTTCCCACCCTGCCTCCTGCAAAGACTCTATCCCCTACTCCCAATTCATCCGTCTACGCCACATCTGCGCCCAAGATGAGGTGTTCCATACAAGAACATCTGTGATGTCCTCATTCTTTAGGGAACGGGGATTCCCCTCTCCCAACATAGATGAGGCCCTCACTCGTGTCTCCTCGGTACCCCACAACTTCGCCCTTGCTCCCCATCCCCCCAGTCGCAACAGAGACAGAGTCCCCTCTAGTCCTTATCTTCCACTCCATCAGCCATTGTATACAACACATAATCCTCCGAAATTTCCGCCACCTCCAACGGGATCCCACCACTAGCCACATTTTCCCATCGCCACCCCTTTCCGCCTTCCGCAGAGACCGTTCCCTCCGCAACTCCCTGGTTAACTCATACCTTCCCATCCATACCTCCCCCACCCCCCTCCCCCGAGTACCTTCCCCTGCAACCGCAGAAGATGCAACACCTGTCGCTATACCTCCCCTCTCAACACTGTCCAGGGACCCCGACAGTCCTTTCAGGTTAGGCAGAGGTTCACTTGCACCTCCTCCAATGTACAAGATGCAGACTCCTATACATCAGCGAGACCAAACGCAAACTGGGTGATCATTTCGCGGAACACCTTCGCTCAACCCACGTGATCCAAACTGATCTCCCGGTTGCTGGACACTTTAATTCTCCTTCTCATTCCTACACAGACCTTTCTGTCCTCGGTCTCCTCCATTGTCAGGGTGAGGCTAAATACAAATTGGAGGAACAACATCTCATATTTCACTTGGGCAGTGGAATGAATATTGATTTCTCTACCTTCATGTTAAGGGCCTGTCCCACTTTCACGACTTAATTCAAAACCTCTGCCGAGTTTAAAGGACCTAAAAAAAAAAATCAAGATGGTGGTAATCTACGAACTCCTACGACCTTCCACGACTATGTTCACAAACTCCTACGAGCATGTCTACAAATTCCCACGACTATTTCGATGCCCTCCTTACGAGTAAAAAGTTGCAATTTCTTTCATCCCGACCATTTTTTTACTGAAGGACATTTTTTATCAGGCTGGAAAAAACGTCCCAACTTACCTGATGCCACGAGTACCTACGGCTGGCATAATGGGCTGCTGCAATATATCTACGAACTCCTACGGACTCGTTACGAACATTCTGCGAGTTTGAATCAAGGGGAAAACTTGGGAGAATTCGTGAGTAACTCGTGAAAGTGGGGCAGGCCTTTAACCCCGGCATTCCCTCTCTCTCTATCCCACCCCCAACCAAGTCGCACTGGTTTCTCATTTTCACCCTACAAACAGCTTACAATGTTTCCTTTATCATTGTTACTTTTTTGCATATCTTTCATTCATTGTTCTTTATCTCTCCACATCACCGTCTATATCTCTCGTTTCCCTTATCCCTAACCAGTCTGAAGAAGGGTCTCGACCCGAAACGCCACTCATTCCTTCTCTCCAGAGATGCTGCCTGTCCCGCTGAGTTACTCCAGCTTTTTGTGTCTATCTTCGGATTAAACCAGCATCTGCAGTTTCTTCTCATACACCTAGCCGGCTCAACCTCTCCCTATAACTCAGCCCCTAGTCAAGAACTCTTCTTGCTGCTGTCCTACCTTTCACCCCACTTAAATATGTTCAGCCACAAACTGGGTGCCATGTTTGATTACAATATGAATGTGTATTTCAAAGGTAATAACCTTCAGTGAAATGTCTTCGGATTTCTTGAGTATATGGATGACCTAAATAGATCAGGAAGTTATATCTCTCATAAAAAGCAGAAGAAATTGTGTTAACAGTTTTCTATACAAAGGAAAATCTGAAGTTTGCAGTTGGAGCACAATGAAATTATGAATGGAACATCAGATATGGAGAAGATAGACACAAAATACTGAACTCAGCGGGTCAGGCAGCATCTCTGGAGAATAGGAATAGGTGACGTTTTGGGTCGAGACCCCTCTTCAGAAATATGTGAATAATGGTGAAATAAGTGACAAATTTAAATTTATGTTATTAAGTGGACACTTATGTTTCCTGATTAACATCTCTATATTTTTGGACAAGAAAACGTTGATTTTATCACAATCATTCTTCAATCTGGGGTCTCGACTTCAAAATAATCATACTTTCAAATGGTCACTGTCAACAGGCAACATCAACTCTGTTCACCTTATTGCTTAATTGCCAGTGGCGGTGGTTGTTAGGGAAGTGATATTCAGCCTTATTTCCTCAATCCTCATTTCATTGTTAGTAATTGAGCTGATCTTTAAAAAAAAGGGAATGCAAACCTCGAGCCCAGGCTGGCAAGAGATGGAATTCATGTGGTCTGCAGAATTTCATTACACACCAGGTGTTTAATTCTATCAAGATCAAACAAATCATAAAACACAAATTAAACACACGCACATGCAGAAAATGTCCTCTCAGTGATTAATGGGACATGGCAGTTGGCAAAATGGTTTTCAGCAGGACAAATAGCCAAAGTTCACATATATATCTTTCAATGGATTTGCATAAGTTGCTAATAAATATTTGTTCTACCACATATTAAGTGTCTGTGCCAGAGGTTTATGGCTCACAAATTGGTTGGCAGGTGGATTGTCAGTGTGAGCAGATTACTGTAACTGACCGGAGTGAGGATAAGCATTTTACAATGGCTGCCTGCAGTGGCCCATTGACAGGCCACTGACCATGCCACAGATAGACCTCAGTTTGCCTGAACATAGCCAGATCTGAGTGGATTTCATTCTGACCAACACAAACTGGCAGGAGGCTCCCTGTTGCCAGTTGCAAAGGTATCATGCCGTTTGCGAGTTTGACAGCACTGGGCCTGTCCACGCTGGAGTTTAGAAGGATGAGGGGGGACCTCATTGAAACTTACCAAATAGTGAAAGGCATGGATGTGGAGAGGATGTTTCCACTAGTGGGAGAGTCTAGGACCAGGGGTCATAGCCTCAGAATTAAAGGGGGTTCCTTTAGGAAGAAGATGAAGAGGAATTTATTTCATCAAAGGATGGTGAATCTGTGGAATGCATAGCCACAGAAGACTGTGGAGGCCGTCAATTGATATTTTAAAGGATGTCAGGGGTTATGGGGAGAAGGCAGGAGAATGGGTTAAGATGAAAAGATAGATCAGCCATGATTGAATGGTGGAGTAGACTTGATGGGCTGAATGGCCTTATTAAGCTCCTATGAACTTTGAGCTTATGAATACCCATTCCAGATCCAGGCTTGTAAATCTCCATTATGGCCTCCATGACCCTATCAAGTGGGGCACTTACAGAACAGAATGTGCATGCACACTGACCATGTTTACCCACAGAAAGTTGGCTTCATGATATTGAATTTCCGGCCCAATATTGTTTTTATATTTCTTACATAATGTCATTGTGTCACAGGTTTATGTTGTTTCCAGAATCCAATAAGCACTTTTATGATCAATAATGCAAAGCCACAGACTTCTTTCATTCAGAATCCAAATATTCTTCTGTAGATCCAATAAAGTTGGGGCAATTTTATATGATCAACAGAATAATGGCTTCATGGCACAAATGAAGCGCAAATTTAACATTAATTGGTCAGCTAATAAGGAATAATGCAAATGAATTAGAAAGTTTCTCAGTTTTTTGCCCTACCATGTTAATAGTTCAAGACTTCCCATCAGATGGATGTGGACACCCATTTCCATTACATACACAGTTCTCCAGGATCCTATTCTAGGCACCTGCCTCCACCAACATCTTAAACAGCCCTGAATGTTAACTCCTACTAAACCTAGGAAGACAGAACTGTTGTACTCTGCACAAATACCTCTTGTGGAAAACAAGTGTTATGTTGTGAATTCAAAGCCAGCAACTTTGCTGGAATAAAACAAAGATTACGAATGCTGAAAATCCCAAAACAGAAATACAAATTGTGGGATACAGTAAGCAGGTCGGGCAGCTTCAGCAGCTAAAGAAAGAGGCCATGTATCAGTCCGAGAACTCTGCAGCCGAACTGGAAATGAGAGAAAACTAGCCTGGTTTAAGTTGTAGAGAGGGCTGATGAGAACAGATGGAACATCTGTGATAGGATGCAGTCTAAATTGTCAAGGTAACAATTACATTAAAAGCTGGAAGAGGCAGAAATGAAAAAGAAAGAATCAAATACAAATAGAAAAGTATAGTTGAACCTGTGGATAAAAGATGGTTACACTTGCGACTGCCGATGCTGGAACCTGGAGCAAAGAACTAACTGCTAGAGGAAATCAATGGGTTCAGGCATCATCTGTGGAGGCAAAGGAATGGTCAATGCTTCAGGTTGAGACCCTGTAAACGGTCTGAGAGTGTAGAGGGGAGATAGCCAGCATAAAGAGATGCAGGGCAGGGGAAGGGGTAAGACAGAGGCTGGTAGGTAATAGGCAGAACCAGATGAAGTGGGAGCTGATGGGCTAATGGAGCCATGTGGAAGAGATGGGGGGGGAGGGGGGGGTTGAAGCTGAAGGCAGGGGTGATGGGCAGAAACAAATCAGGAAGAAACGTTGGGCAAATGGAGAGGGGAGAGACAGAGGCTGATGATTACCTGAAATTCATGTCCAATATTAAGCTTGATTGTAATCACGTATAGAATTCCAGCTGTGTAGGAAGGAACTGCAGATGCTGGTTTATGGCTGGAGTAACTCAGCGGGACAGGCAGCAACTCTGGAGAGAAGGAATGGGTGACATTTTGGGTCGAGGCCCTTCTTCAGACTCTTCCGCTGACTGGTTAGCACGCAACAAAAAGCGTTTTGTTGTACCTCAGAACAGGTGACAATAAACTAAACTACTTCAATGATACAAGTGAAAGTGAAGTTGGTGCGGTAACTGCTGCCAATGAGAAGAGTACTTTTGAAATTAAACAGCTCTGACGCTCGGCATCGCTGGTCTCTCATTTTAATATAAATACCTGAAAGAAGATGGCATAACCAACAACAGAATGAACGTCAGCAAATGCCTGAAGAAGGCTTTTATGTAACCAATTGTAACAGAATGATGATTCTTCTCAGGTGCTGACCTACATTGCACACTTCTGTGTGTTAAAGGATAGGAATGTAACCGACCTTGGACCAAGAGAGGTGGCAAAAGGAAAAACAGCACACAGCTTACAACCCAGCATATGAATGTTGATTTCTCTAACTTCAAGTAACCGTTGCATCTCATCTCTCACCATCCCATCCCTACCCCAGTCATTGTACTAGTTTCACTGGTGTCCTGGTGAGTTTCATTTTGTCTGTATAACTGGTTTTCACCGAGCCCACAACTAACAACGGACTGCTTTCTTGATCATCGTTACTTTTTTGCATATCTTTCATTTCTTTGGTCTATATCTCTCTATGTCGCCGTCTATATCTCTCGTTTCCCTGTCCCCTGACTCTCAATCTGGAAAAGGGTCTCGACTCGAGACGTGACCCATTCCTTCTCTCCGGAGATGCTGCCTGTCCCGCTGAGTTAATCCAGCATGTTGTGTCTATCTTCGGTGTAAACCAGAATCTGTATTTCAGTCCTGAACAACCTGTGTGCAGGTTAGCTGTTTGTTTACTCTACACTGAGCATCGACATTCAGGAGTTCTTGATCTATGGTTTTCTTTGCATATGGATTTTGAAATCGGGTTATTTTGTCATGTTTAAAAACAAACGATCCTCGCAGAGGCTTAAAAGAAAACACAAGCGTCAGGCATGGAAAAAGTGTAATGAATCTAGACGGGTCAGTTTGTCATAGCTGGCTATCCATTTCAACCTGATTCAATAAGAGTCAATGGTCTTATCAAAGCCAATTAACAAAGATGACCCCATTCACTTTGACAGTGGTAACATTCTGCTTTTAAACCTACACTCCTTTTAGGATTGATGAAAGGTAGCTGCTTCTATATCGTCAAATCACGTGCGGGCGGAAGTTAATGACATAACCTTGCACTGGCTGGTTCAAGAAGACAAGGAAAACCCGGAGAGCAAGAGTGGACGAAATGTGTAGGAAGGAACTGCGGGTGGTGGTTTCAACCGAAGACAGACACAAAATGCTGGAGTAACTCAGTGGGACAGGCAGCATCTCTGGAGAGATGAAACGGGTGACATTTTGGGTGGAGAGCCTGAGGACTGTGGGTGCAAAACTAACATAAATTTGAGGCCAGGTTCGAAGTCTAAATCTCCAACCATGCTCAAAGGTACTTGTAATCAATAAAGTGTTTTTAAAATGTGGTCAATATAGGAATATAGCAAATAGAACAACATGAACACAGGTTTTGGAATGTTAATGCAAAAAAAACCATATTATTCAGCCCATGAGATGTGTAGATGATGCGGTGTATTACCTGTCCACACATTTTAACAGAGAGGGAAAAGTGATGAGGCTCATTGGAATTAGTTTTGACTGTCGCTCTGCATGTATATCCATTGCAAGACAAACACGTACCTTGAAGAGAATTTGCATTCTTATTTGGACAGTCATGCGAGGTTGCTGTTGACTTGCTTCCTCTCCAAATTTGTGATGGCTGATGAGACCAACATTGGTTCTTCAGACTCCACCACAGGTTGGGGCAGGGGGTGTTTGGTGAGGTAAATAGTGGGTAGAATGGGAGCTGATATGCTGCTTCCATAGTTCAACATTCAAACCACTGGGCTCCCCCACCCCCCACCCCACAGTGTAGTCACAACAAGGAGCCCTGTTCTTGGTATCGTCCGAGTTCCTCCTTCTCCATGTTGAGCTCTCATAGGCCTGGGATTCTCCTGTATGGATGAGGATGTTATGCTTTTTCAAGGAGGTTTTGAGAACATCCTTGATTTTTCTTTCTCGAGTCCTTGAAATAAACGTTGTCATGGCAGAACTCAGGGTTGATTGTCTGTTTTGGGAGTGTGGTGTTTGGGCATGTGAATGATATAGCCTGACCAATTTAGCCAGTTGAGTGTAATTAGAGTCTATCTGCCTGGGATCTTGACCTTGGAGAAGATGCTAACATGACTTCAGTGATCCTGCCAGTGGATTTGGAGGATTTAGTGGTCATGGTGTCAATTGTATCTCTCCTGACATCCTATCATGAGAGGAATAGATCGGGTAGATGCACAGAATCTCTTGCC
Source organism: Malacoraja senta (assembly GCA_038087875.1). Taxonomy (NCBI): domain Eukaryota; kingdom Metazoa; phylum Chordata; class Chondrichthyes; order Rajiformes; family Rajidae; genus Malacoraja; species Malacoraja senta. Next base: position 53,681 of record JAXLNO010006126.1, on the reverse strand, counting down.
CAGAATAAGGGTATCGAGGACCAGACGACATAGGTTCAGGGTGAAGGGGAAAAGATTTAATAGGAATCCGACGGGTAACTTTTTCACACAAAGGGTGAAAATGGAACCTGCTGACAGAAGAGATAGTTGAGACTGGGACTATCCCAACGTTTAAGAAATAGTTAGACAGGTACATGGATAGGACAAGCTTGGAGGGATATGGACCAAGCACAGGAAGGTGGGCCGAAACGTCACCCATTCCTTCTCTCCAGAGATGCTGCCTATCCCACTGAGGTACTCCAGCATTTTGTGTCAATCTTCGGTGTAAACCAGCATCTGCAGTTCCTTCCTACACATTTTGTCTGCTCCACTGCAAAATCTCCTCAAGGTATGCTTACTTTGAAGAAGTTCTCCTCCTCTCTCCGATGAGAGTTCTGCAACACCCTTTCTCACTGCTGCCCCTTTGTGTCTCCCTCTCCCCTGACTCTCAGTCTGAAGCAGGACCTGACCTGAAACATCACCCATTCCTTCTCCCCAGACATGCTCCAATATTTTGTGTATATCTTAACTTGCTCTGTCACCCATATCTATTCTCCACAAAGTATTATGTGAAATTTTATTCAAGATTCCCAGTTCAAATTCCCTTGAGTCCAAGTCAACCACTAGATGAGGTGCAATTTAAAATTTAGCTGGATGAAAATGTAAATATAAATGGCAGGAATGTATTAATTTGGAATGGAGTTCCTGCTTTGATTTCAGTTGGTAATCAGGATGCAAATTGTGCAAAAATTGCACATTATCCAATGTGAAACGTTTTCCTCGAGTTTCTGCGGCGTCATTTGAAAATGCCCATATGTGAAATCATCATGACTTCGCAAAATCAGACCGCATTTTTTAATGGAATACTTATTAAAATTGCATATAAAATCCTTCTTATTATATTTAATGCTGGAGCTATTTGGTTGATACAAAAAGATAATCATTTTTATTAAGAGTGCCGAGCCTAGCTATTTATTAATCTAATATTGATGAACAGAAAATTATCTTTAGAACTATTCAGAAATATTTATTGATGCATATATTCAGTTTCTTGTTAGTTTAAATGGTCTTTGATACTTCAAAGGGTACTATTTAGAGTCCTTACATCTATAGAGGAATAATTTTAAAATTTTCAGTAAAAGTCTTCAAAGGAATAGTTGGCTAAAATGTGGCACTGTGATTCATGCCATCTAGAGTCAGTGAACACACTAAACAGTTCTGTTTACACTAATTGGTTGATCTTTTATAATAACATGGCCAATTTTGGACAAAATGTCCTGTTTGAAAACTTGAGGTGGTGAAAGGTACGATGTTATTTTTCCTTATTTAGTTCAGTTTAGTTTATTTTTGAGCTACACGGCAGAAACAGTCCCTTCAGCCCACCAAGTCCGCACCGACCAGTGATCCCTGCACATTAACACTACCCTACACACACTAGGGACAATTTTACATTTATAGCCAAGCCAATCAACCTACAAACCTCTACGTCTTTAGAGATGAAGATCTCAGAGAAAACCCGCGCAGGTCATGGGGAGAACATGCAAACCCCGTACAGACAAGCACCCATAGTTAGGATTGAACCCGGATCTCTGGTGCTGTAAGGCAGTAGCTCTACTGCAACGCCACCGTGACGATGCTTTCTAAAGGCAAACAGTGATTTTTAAAGGCAAAAAAACTGCTGATTGTGTGATTCCGAAATAAAGCAGAATATACAGGAAATACTCAGGGGTTAGGCTGCCTCCAGAGAAAGGGGAACAGAACAAATGCTTCACATCAATTACTTTTTATTGGAACTGTTCCTAAAATTGTTTTTAAAAAGGGATTGAGGGGATGGTCCAAGTGGGACTGAGGCATGGAATCAAAAGGACATAAGGTGTGAGAGTACAGTAACTCAGCAGGTAATGCAGCATCTCTGGAGAACATGGATAGGTGACGTTTCAGGTCGAGACACAAAACATCACCTTTCCACTTTCTCTAGAAATGCTGCCTGACCTGCTGAGTTACTCCAGCACTTTGTGTCCTTTGTGTATTAACCAGCATCTCCAGTTCTTTGTTTCTACCCTGAGAAAAGGAATGCTTCACATATCTCATAAAGAGAGAGACATCGCATTGATCTAAACAAATTCCCAAGGCTACATCTATTCAGTGACAATCAATGAATTAAGGAAAATATTTTTCAACATGTGAACAAGTTTAGCTGTGGGAAGGAGTGTGGTGGAAGGGCATGGCTGTGACTCTGTTTGAGGAAGAAGCAAAAACTTATAGGCTACCCTAATGTGTGAAATAGAGGGACTAGACATCACTGGTGTGAAAGAACTCTGGGAAGGGCACACTGAAGTCTGAAGGGCCAGGTATCACCACACTGTTGGCCTTCTGCTCAAAGAAAATTAGGTCAGCAACCGTCTGAAAATATATAGTCCGATGTTCTGTGGTAGAGTAATAATCCAGAGAGAGGTACAAGGTGGTGTCAGAGATCCCCTGCAAGGTAGAGGTCATAGTAGGCTATATAACAACAGCACTGGAGAAGGATACAGCACTTTAGAGGGATATGAGTCATACACAGTCAAATGAGACTAGCCTACATGGGAATATTAGTAGCCATGGATTAGTTGGGCCAAAGGGCCAGTTTCCATGCTGTATGACTCTATCACTCCATGACATGGTCCATATGAGTAGGTTTTCTGACAATGTTGGGGTTGGACTGCTAAGTGTTCTGAGCAAGATAAATTATAATGAGAAATACCGGTGAGAATGGAGAAGGCTTACTCACATCCCAAGAGGGTAGGAGACCAGGAGAGATCCAAACGGACCAGGGTTGCTGAAGATGAGAGAAAGGGTCCAGTTGGGGGTGAAGACTCCTAGCCAAAGAAATTGACTCGGGTCAAGGCAGCAAAAATAGAGCTAAACACCGTGTCAGCATTGGAATTCATTGAGATGGTGGAGTAAGAGAATGAATATCCCTTTTTCTTTCTTTCAGTGCAATTCTTGGGCATAGTTCCTTTTAGTTGAGGCATGTGGTTGTGAAGATTTGTCATCTACAGTGGTTACACCGCGTAGCCCATATCTCCGGAGGATCTGCCATCTGTCATTCTTTCTCCTTCAAAGAATCATGTCATGTTTGATTACTTCAAACTAAATTACCTGGGAAGCAGGTGTTAATGCATATTATTTTCTGGTGGATGCTGAATACAATTTGTATGTTGAAGAAATGAGAGGCTGTTTTGTCCATATAAATATTCAAATATATTCTAGGTTTCGCAAAGACAAATGTTATAAGTAAGAAAAAGTTACATTCCTAAATCATTGATACTTAGCTTCTTGAAGTCACCAATTCAGGGAAACCTATTATTTTTAACAATGGTGTGGCTACATAAAATACCTTTTCAAAACATACATGGGGGCTCAAGGATAAAAAAGGTTGTGGGTGATGGTACTGTTCACGGGCAGTGAATTTAAGATCATAAGATCATTAGTGATAGGAGCAGAATTAGGCTATTCAGCTCGTCAAGTCCACTCTGCCATTCAATCATGGCTGATCTATCTCTCCCTCCTAACCCCAATCTCCTGCCTTCACATAACCCCTGACACCCCTACATCACAATGTAGATCCTTGTAAATGAGCCAGGCAGTAGATCTTTGTCAATCATCCCCACTAAGCCCAAGTTTCATTGTTCATTGACCCTCCATCAGAACTGATTTGAAAATTCCAGTGAAGTCGATCGAATTCTTCAATGGTTTAGCCTGCAATTAGTTGGTCTCCAGTGCCCTCTGCTCTGCTGGGCCCTGCGACTTTCATCTTCGCTCTACTGCATTACAAAACAGATGCACTGAGTGAAAAAAATAATCTTGCAATATAGTACTTAAAGCATAGTGCTGAACTGTTAAATTCTTGCTTTTTATTTTGTATGTCTTGACCTTAGTTGGGATGGGAGTGCATGTTCTTTTGTCACATCTCTCCTCCTGCGGAATCCCACACCATTTTTCCAGCTGGCCTTACATCTTACAGTCAAAGAGAAGTGATCAGTGGTCCTGATGCAGGCAAACTCAGCAATCCCTCTCCAAGCCTTGCATGCCTGCTTTTTTCAGGATCTACCTAGCACGGTTTGCAAAAGGTAACCCCACTCCACACGCTGCCCTCTCCGCCATCATGATTCTCAACACCGCCCTTGTCAGCAGGTTTGATAACAATGTCAGGGTTAGTCCACAAAGAGCTGACAGGACAGACATCCTGAGGACTTGCAACTAATGCTGATTCAGTTACCTCCGCAAAACCAAGGATGCAACTTTGACTTAAGAGTTTAATATCTCACTACAGATTGACGCCTAGTAAACCTCAGCATGGGACTCTGGATTTGAGCAGCATCACACCTGATTTCTGGTAGATAAAAATGTTGGAGAAACTCAGCGGGTGAGGCAGCATCTATGGAGTGAAGGAATAGGTGACGTTTCTGGTCGAGCCCCTTCTTCAGACTGATGTGGGGGTGGTGGGGGCGGGAAGAAGAAAGGAAGAGGCGGATACAGTGGGCTGTGAGAAAGCTGGGAAGGGGAGGGGAAAGAGGGAGAAAGCAAGGACTACCCCAGCGGTATGAACATTGACCTCCAATTTCAGGTAGTCCTTGCTTTCTCCCTCTTTCCCCTCCCCTTCCCAGCTCTCCCACAGCCCATTATCTCCGCCTCTTCCTTTCTTCTTCTTGCCCCCACCACCCCCACATCAGTCTGAAGAAGGGTCTCGACCCGAAACGTCACCTATTCCTTCGCTCCATAGATGTTGCCTCACCCGCTGAGTTTCTCCAGCATTTTTATCTACCGATTTTTCCAGCATCTGCAGTTCCTTCTTAAACACATGATTTCTGAATCATTTTGAATGAATTGAATTGAATTGAATTGAATGCTATTTATTGTCATTCAAACCAAGGCTTGAACGAAATTTCATTACTACGGTTTTTTACATTACAAAAAAACCCAAGACCCACACTTAACACAGTTTACATAAACATCCATCACAGTGAGTCTCCAACACCTCCTCACTGTGATGGAAGGCAAAGTCTTATCTCTTCCCTTTTATTCTTCACCCGCGGTCCAACAGTCCAACTGCAGCGTCTAGGCGAACTGGGGCTCCGGTGTTAAAGCCCCTGGTGGACGATGGTAAGTCCTGTGGGCATTTAGCCACGGCGGGCGATGCCAGGCCCCGGCTCCGTGTCCTTTAAACCACGCGGTTCAAGCAGTCCAACCCGCGGTCCAACTGCAGCGTCTAGGCGAACTGGGGCTCCGATGTTAGAGCCCCCGGCGGGCGACGGTAAGTCCCGTGGCCGCCAACCCGCGCCGGGCGATGTTAGGCCTCACTCCGTGTCCTCCAAACCCCACGATTCCAGCGGGAGAAGTTTCCATTGCGGGAGCTCCGAAAAGCCGTCTCTCACCAGGGACCTGGAGCTCCCGATGTTCCTGTCCACCGGGCCCGCAGTCGGAGCTTCCGAAACTCCAAAGTCGGGTCGCAGCCGCACGCCACCACAGCTCTCCCCGCTCCGAAGCCGGCCAGCTCCACGATGTCAGGTCCGCAGGCTCCGCGACTGGAGCCCTCAGGTTGGTCCCGGCTGGAGGCCGCCGCCATTGCTCCACGATGTTAGGCCCAACGACATCGGAGATCCGACAGGGAAAAAGTCGGGTCCCCGTACAGGGAAGAGACTAACGGTTTCCCCCGCATCCACCCCTCCACCCCCCACATATACACAGCTAAAAAATAATAAAAACTAAGCTCAAGACATACATTTAACAAGACAAAAATTTAAAAAAAGACGGACGACTGTAGTCGAGCCGCTGCCGTTAGGCGCCGCCACTCCCACTATTGTAAAGGCCCTGTCCCACTTTCCCAAGTTACTCACGAATTCTCCCGAGTTTTCCCCTTGATTCAAACTCGGAGAATTACGGTAATAGCCAGCCATAGGTACTCTGGGCTATTTTTTTTACTCGTGGACATTTTTCAACATGCTGAAAAAATGTCCCGACCTACCTGATGCCCCGAGTACCTATGGCTGGCATTACGAGCCGCTACGAAATATCTACGGACTCCTACGGCCTCCTACGGACTCGCTACGGACATTCTCCGGGTTTAAATCAAGGGGAAAACTCTGGAGAATTTCATGAGTAACTCGGGAAAGTGGGACAGGGGCTTAACTGTCTTGCACTGAAGCCCACAAATTGAAATATCTGTCCTATGGTGCATAGGACATGTTTCTCATCATCCTGCTGAGTCATGATTTTTAGAAATTGGACTGGAAGATCCTGAGAATTGATAAATAAACACAATTTACCTTAAGTTGAAGGAGTTCCCAAGATATTTAGCATATAAAATGCTGAAAGCCCAGATGTCACCATTATTATTTAAATTCTCAAAATTATGAATGATCGCTGTGTCTTTGCATCGTGAAGAAAATATATTTGTTTGTTCTTACAGCTGTGTTACTTGTGGCAGGTGTTCAAAGTCACCTAACATTTTATTTAATGTCTGTGTGGTGTCATTTATTGTTTGGTGATAGCTGTCTGCTGGAAAGGCACTTTAGGTGGCTAAATGTGTTTTTAAATGTTTCATGGCAAGAGAGTGGAAGATTTACCATTAAAATATTCAGATATTGGTGCCTGCAACAATATATTGCATGATTTTAAATGTGCAGCTGCATTAAGATCAACTTTCTGAGAAAACGTTATGATATATTTATAGGTAGACACAAAATGCTGGAGTAACTCAGCGGGTGAGGCAGCATCTCTGGAGAGAAGAAATGGGCGACGTTTTGGGTCAAGACCATTAATTTTTTACTATTAATGTTTAATGTTTTATGTGTCATTCCTAACTGTCACTGTATGTCATGTTGTCACTTATGGGCGGAGCACCAAGGCAAATTCCTTGTATGTGAATACTTGGCCAAAAAATTATTCATTCATTCATTCTTCGAAACGTCACCCATTCCTTCTCGCCAGAGATGCTGCCTCACCCACTGAGTTACTCCAGCATTTTGTGTCTACCTTCGATTCAAACCAGCATCTGCAGTTCTTTCTTACACATGATATATTTATAGAAAGCTTAGATATGTTAAAGTTAACATGAGGCCTATCAGTTTATAATTTTAGATATTGGCATTATAGGATGGCACACAGGAGCAGCGGTAGAGTTGCTGCCTTACAGCATCAGAGACCCGGATTTGATCCTCACTACGAGTGCTGTTTGTACGGAATTTGTACATTCTCCCCGTGACTGCGTGGGTTTTCTCCGGCTGCTCCGGTTTCCTCCCACGTTCCAAAGACCTACAGGTTTGTAGATTAATTGGGCTCTTATATTGTCCCTAGGGTGTAAGATATAGAACTAGCATATGGGTGATCACTGGCCGGCACAGACTCAGATGACCAAAGGGTCTGTTTCCACGCTGGATCTCTAAACTCTAAACTAAACTGAACTAAACTTGTGATCATGGGTTTCAATGATTTGTTAGGATTTTTATTGGACTAAATAGAACATTTGTACTTTTTTGATTATCCCACTCAAATCTCCCACAGACTCTGGCACAAAGAAAAGAACTTGCATTAAGTGTGCCACCCACTAGAATATCACCTGCTGTCTGGTAAGGGAGCCATATGTGAGGAGGTAGATATTACAGTGAGGTGTCAGAAAATGCCATCATCTGTTACTACAGCAGTTGTGGCCCAGTGCCAGGTTACAATGGTCTTTGCCTGTGACCATGGGAATTTACACTTTGAGCCATTTTAGGCTGTGGTACATAGAACTGAATTTTGTCAGACTCATAGGGCGGCGGAGTGGCACATCTGGTAAACCTGGTGCTCCATGGTAACAGAGACCCCGGGTTTGATGCTGGGGTCTCTGTTTATTTGGTGTTTATTTGGAGTTGACATGATCTCTGGTTTGTCTGGTTTCTCCGTTATCCTCCCACATCCCAAAGACGTGCAGGTTTTTAGGTTAATTAGCCCCTGTAAAATTGCCTTTAATGTGCAGAGAAAGTGGGATAAAATGGAGCTAGTGTGAATGGGTGATCGATTCATGCGTGGACTTGGTGGGCCAAAGGGCCAGTTTCCATTCAGTATCTCTAAACTAAACTAAACAGTCAAACTGTGGTACATCTTTACATCAAGAAGGTGCTGAACATGCTTCTCATCAAAGACGATGAATTTTGGCCAATTCCTTTGGTAGTAAGTATGTGGAACAGTTGGGTGGGGATATTGACATCAGCAGGATCACAGGCTTCCACCATAGGCAGGGCATTATCCAGAGCACATGGAGACCTTTATGTGCACCGACTCAGGAAGCCAACCAGTCTGTCTATAAATATAAGAACACTAGACTAAGTGGGACCCGTTGGGTCCCATGTTCACACGGGAGGGCTGGTCCCCCAACGCAATATTCCACCTCTCCACCAATTCCAATATTGGTGGCCAGTGGGGGGGGGGGGGGGTCTGGAGCGCTGGTATGGGTGTTGTGGGCTGAAGGGACTGGTCTCCAGAGGGCTAGTATGTACGTTGTAGGCCAAATGGATTTTTGGGGTGGCAGCTCAGGCCCTCAACCCTGATGTGCTGGCAGCTCACTCACGGCTGGTGGGCTGGCAGTTCACCCATGGCTATTCCTTGAAATTCCATTTCACGCAGGGTGCAAGGCCACCAAATTCAAATCCATTTTCCTACCATTTCAAGCAGGGTGCAAGGCCACAATTCAAGTGCAGTTTCTTACCACTTCAAGCAGGGTGCAAGGCCACAAAATTCAAGTGCAGTTTCATACCACTTCAAGCAGGGTGCAAGGCCACCACATTCAGGTGCAGTTTCCTACCACTTCAAGCAGGGTGCAAGGCCACCAAATTCAAGTACAGTTTCCTACCAAGCAGGGTGCAAGGCTACCAAATTCAAGTGCAGTTTCATACTATTTCAAGCAGGGTGCAAGGCCACCAAATTCAAATGCAGTTTCATACCATTTCATACAAGGTGCAAGGCCACCACATTCAAATGCAGTTTCATACCATTTCATGCAGAGTGCAAAGCCACCACATTCAAATGCAGTTTCATAGCTTCAAGCAGGGCGAAACCACCATAAAACCACCATAAAACCACACAAAACACCACACTCACAGTTCAGTAGACATTCAGTGTGTTCAGTTGATTCACAGCTCAGACAGTCATGACCTCTCCCTCCCCCATCATGCAGAGACTGAGCCACACCCACACTTCCGGGTTTTATAATCCCGCCCCCCTCCCACCGGAAAAGGTGTGGCCTTCATGGCGTGATTAACAGGAGAGAGATTCTCAACATTATTTAAACACCAATTACACTTTTATTTTTAATTGATGGGAAGAATCCTCTGCACCTGATGAGCGGAGGGGGACTGAGTAAGATGGCCAAAAATCACAGCCGTAAGTGGTAGCATTTTATCTAAAATCAATATACAGTGCAAACAGGAAGTTGTCAAGTTTAGACCACCAACCATTTGCAGTGCTTTAACTCAGGGCCGGATTTACGTATACTCTGGACAAGTTTAAGCTTAGGGCCTCGAGATCTAGGGGTCCTCGCAGAGCCGGATTTACCACTGGGCTTCATAGGCTGAAGCCTAGGGCCTCGAAATCTAGAGGGCCTCTGGCCAAGGCAGGACACCTGCCGTTCAACTCTGGGCGGGCCCCCCTCTCTATCTCTCTCACTCTGTCTGTCAATCTCCGTCTCCGCCCACCATCCATATCCGTATCCGGGCCGCCGGGCTCCGCTCTCCGTTCGCTCCTCATCCGCCGGCACGGCAGGCCGCCTTGCACATGCGCATTGCTACGGCCAGCACGTCCTCCCCCTGCACATGCGCACAACCACGGCCCGCACATCATCGGCCGCCCTGCGCATGCGCACTGCCACGGCAACTGGTCGGCGCTGGGTACTTTCTCCCTCGCTTTGAATTGTGGGAGATTTAGCCGCCATTGCTGTCCAGTCGCTGCTTCGCCGCAACCACTGAAAACCAACGCAGAATCACTCCCTGACCCTGGATCAGGAGTAACTCCCTGGAGTAACTCTTGCTTCTAGTTTCCTGGTCCTCCATAAATATTCTAAATGGAATTTAAACTGGAGGTGGTAGAGAGCTGAACAATAACAGCCTATTGCATTTTATCTGTTTATTTATTGTGCATATATATATGGTCTATGGTATATAAACACACTGAACTTTTATCTCCTGTTCTGTATTATGTTCACATATTCTGTTGTGCTGCAGCAAGCAAGAATTTCATTGTCCCATCTGGGACACATGACAATAAAACTCTCTTGACTCTTGACTTGGACTTAAGCAAAAAAAGGTTCTTGGGGAAAAAAGAGGTACCTTAAATTTAGTTGCATCTGGTTGGGTAACTATGGTAGGGTGAAGACTATTCCATACTTTAATTGTGCAGGGGAACTCCATGGAGCAGCCAGCAACTCAGGATAGAAGAAATTGGGTGACATTTCGGGTAGAGACCCTTCTTTAGACTCCCTCTGGTTTTAGTGTCTTTAGTTTAATTTAAAGATACAGTGTGGAAACAGGCCCTTCAGCCCACCGAGTCCACGCCGACCACTGATCACCCGTATACTAGTTCTTTCCCACACATTAGCGGAGTAAGTCAAGAGTCAAGAGTGTTTTATTCTCACAGGTCCCAGTTAGAACAACGAAATCCTTACTTGCAGCAGCACAACAGAATATGTAAACATAGCAATGTAAACAATGTTATAAACGAGAAAACAAAGTGTATATTTATATATGAATATATAAGTGTGTGTGTGTGTGTGTGTGTGTGTGTGTGTGTGTGTGTGTGTGTGTGTGTGTGTGTGTGTGTGTGTGTGCGTGTGTGCGTGTGTGCGTGCGTGCGTGCGTGCGTGTGTGATATATATATACCCACACATACAATTTCCCTCCTGGGATAAATAAAGTTCTAAATTCCTTCCCATTAATAAAATAGGAAGGAACTGCAGATGCTGGTTTAAACTGAAGATAGAGACAAAAAGCTGGAGTAACTCAACAGGTCAGACAGAATCTCTGGACAAAAGGAAAAGATTACGTTTTGGGCTTGGGCTGGGTCTGAAATAGGTTCCTGCACATCTTTGGTACGTGGAAGGAAACAAGAGCACCAGGAGAAAACCCATGCGATCAAAGGGAAAAGGAGCAAACTCCATACAGACAGCACCCATATTCAGGATCAATTGCGGGTCTCTGGCACTTTTAGGCAGCAACTTTATGGCCAATGTACAGCCCCATAGTCTTGAACTTAATTAAAACGACAAGTGGTTGCAAGGGAATGTGCCAGGAGAGGGGGTGGTTTGGGTGGGAAGGGACGAATTGACCAGGGTGTTACGGAGGGAGCGGTCTCTGTGGAAAGCCAACAGGGGAGGAGATGGGAAGATGTGGCCAGTGGTAGGATCCCATTGGTAGACAAAAAAGCCGGAGAAAATCAGCGGGTAAGGCAGCATCTGTGGAGCAACGGAATACACGATGTTTCGGGTCGAGACCCTTCGTCAGATTGATGTCGGGGGGGGGGGTGACATGAAAAAGAAAGGAAGAGGTGGAGACAGTAGGCTGTGGGAGAGCTGGGAATGGGAGGGGAAGGAGGGAGAAAGCAAGGACTACCTGAAATTAGAGAAGCCAATGTGCATACCGCTGGGGTGTAAACTACCCAAGCAAATATGAGGTGCTGCTCCTCCAATATGCAGTGGGCCTCACTCTGGACATGGAGGAGGCCCAGGACAGAAAGGTCGGATTCGGAATGGGAACGGGAGTTGAAGTGTTGAGCCACCGGGAGATCAGGTTGGTTATTGCGAACTGAGTGGAGGTGTTGTGTGAAGTGATCGCCAAGCCTGCGCTTGGTCTCACCGAGATTGATCATACGCTGAATAATCCAACCATATTTTTGTTTGGAAGTGGAAAGAAATAATAGAAATTGCATTCATTGCAACGTGTAAAAAGAGTTGAGATACTGTATTATAATTTTGCTATATGTCATTGTGGTATATATCATGTCTTGATTGGTGCATATGATTAGTTTGTGGCTTTATTTCAAGCAGAAATTATATGTGAATGCTTAATTGAGCATAATTCCGACTGGTAACTACGCACTTCGTCCAAGCACATTATCGCACGCGTCATGCAAGCCGTCTTAAATGACCACCTAAACTGTCATTTGGCAACTTAAAATGCTGCCAAGGTTGCCCGGCTGACAACAGAGAAAAAAAATTCAGTGAGAGCCCTGCAAGGTGTACAATATTTTTGACACTGTCATAGGCCTTTCTTACATATGCTGTCACAGCGCACTGTAGTCTCTAAACAACTCTTCAGTAATTTTCCTTGCCCTCCATTTCAGAATAATAGTGTTTTAAGCCAATAACTTGACACTAGCACTGGCAATAAATAAATAAATAAAGCGCAACTTTCCAGCCCCTTATCTCATTGGCCACGCTTGGCTGCAAGTCTGTGTCAATCTGGTGGACCATCTTCCTCTAGTCGTGGGTGTGGGGGATTGGGAGGGGCCTCACAAGTGGAACAGCTTAGGGCCTCTCTTCATCTAAATCCGGCCCTGCTTTTACTTCAACCCAAAAACCCCAAACCAACCATTTGCTGTGCTTTTACTTCAACCCAAAACCCCAAACCAACCATTTGCAGTGCTTTTACTTCAAGCCAAAACCACACCCAACCACTTGAAGTGCTTTTACTTCAAGCCAAAACCCCACCCAACCATTTGCAGTGCTTTTACTTCAAGCCAAACCCCCACCCAACCATTTGCAGTGCTTTTACTTCATGCCAAAATCCCACCCAACCATTTGTAGTGCTTTTACTTCAAACCAACCACATTTTCATTTTCAAACCACATTAAGGGCACTCAAGGTCAGTAAAACCACACTCACAGTTTAGTAGACACGTGTTCAGTGTTATTCACAGCTCAGACTGAGAGACGTGACGTGACGTGACGTGATGTGACGTGACGTGACGTGACGTGACGTGACGTGACGTGACATGACGTGACGTGACGTGACGTGACGTGACGTGACGTGACGTGACGTGACATGACGTGACGTGACGTGACATGACGTGACGTGTCCCTCTCACTTCCTCCATCTTGCAGAGACTGACTGAGGCACAACACTTCTGGGTTTTATAGTCCCTCCCCCCTCCCACCAGCAGGGGCAGCAGAGAGAATGTCAACATTTTAAAACAATAATAACTCTTTTATGTTTCATCGATGGGAAAATTCCTCTTGTCCTGCACAGCGGAGGGGGACTCTGAGTAAGCTAACCAAAAATCACAGCCGTAAGTGGCAGCGTTTTTTTCTAAAATCAAGAAACAGAAAAACAGGAAGTGGTCAAGATCTTACTTTTAGTAATATAGATAATAAATTGGAGCAGGAGTAGGCCATTTTGCTCTATGAGCCAGCTCTGCAACTCAGTAAAAACATGGTTGATCTTCTACCTCAGCATCACATCCCTGCACAAATACCATAACCCTTGGAGTCACAATGTGCTTGCAAGTGACATTTAAGCTTAAGTCAGTATATTATAGCTATGTTTAATATTTCTGGTTTTTATCTGTCTGTACTTTGGAAGGTGGGATTTGATACATAGAGGGTGTGTCTACATCGGAGGAGACTAGCACAGACTCATAGTTTGGGAGTTTAGTTTAGTCTTGGAGGATGGTGAGAAAACAGTTTTTTACCACACGGTAACAACCACACGGTCACGACTGTATTGTCTGACGAAGAAACAGTTGATAAGAACGAAAAGTTATGAATTATTTCTTCGTTTTGTACTACTTCAATAAAAGACCCAAGAAACAGCGTTTGGAAGATTCGATTTTGATATCTTAAGAGTGCAGTGAGTGCGTAAACTATATCTCCACCATATCTCCAAGAAGTAATGGCTATCAAAGTTGTACTTTAAGAATGTATAAAAACTGCCATTATAGTGCCTTTAGTACTCTCTAACCTGGAAGATGGTTCACAATACCACTAACGTTACAACATTTGCACAATCTAAGAGTTGACCCTTAGCATATTTCTTCCACATCTATCTATTGAAAAAGGTCACAAAGTGCTAAAGTAACTCAACAGGCCTGGCAACATTTCTGGAGAACATGGATATTTTACTTTTTTGGTCAAGACCCTTCTTCCGACTATTCTTTTTTTCTATTGAAGAAAAGTGTTTATTGAAATATGTATTTGAAAAAGAAATCAGTTTAGCTCGTATAAAATAAGTGTTGAGGTTCAGAAAGTTTATTAGGCAATATAATCATACATTCACGTGATAGGAGCAGAATTAGGCCATTCGGCCCATCAAGTGTACTCCGCCATTCTCCCACCTTCTTCCCATACCCTCTAACACCCGTAATAATCAAGAATTTATGATTTCGTTTTCTTTTTTAAAAAGGCCTAAACCTCATGCTGCTATATATAGGTTTCCGAGGTGAAGTTGGAGGCAAATTTGTAGAAACTCTGCAAATACCCGGTGTTGTCATCAAATCGTCTCTCTCGTTGTGTATGAGAAGGTTGCAAAACAGCGCTTCCCGTGGGGAAACGAAGTGCACACGGAAATAACTTCGAGACACAAGGAACTGCAGATGCTGGTTAATAACTTCCTGTGCCTTTTCCAGAAAGTGCTGTCAGTTTCACTGCATTTAGTACTGGCAGCTTCACCGTCATTACAAACACATAATCTGACCCACTGTCTTCGGCTCAAGCGAAACAAAAACTGACATCGCCCAGAAATCAACATATTTCCAACTTGGTGCTTTTGTTCCCCTACTTTTCCATCTGTCTTTTTCAGGAATCCCCCCCCACCCCCCTCTATCTCCATTTCTTCTTTGAACGCCTTTCTTTAAACTAGCTTTTATTCATCCTTCCTGACATCTTCATCTGTCCCTCTTTGACTGTGATATGAAAATATCCCGAGGATAAGCCTTTGAATCTTTACTCTGTTAGTAATTCTGCATTAATACGGGTTGATCTGATCTTGGCCTACTCGATTAAGATCCAATGAAATGGATAGGGGCACGTGTAATCCAGGAGAATACACCATTCGTTCCGAAGCAGGGATCTGTCATGAACCACCTTTAAATGATTTCCCACGGTCTTGCTGCTGAATTTTGCAGCATATATTACGTGAAAAATTAATCAAAAGACTTGTATTTAGATGGCACCTTTCATGACCTCAATCTCGACGCCCCAAAGTGATTTGGAGCCGACGAAATACTTTTGAAGTTGTAAAGTAGGAAAGGGGGAGGAAAAAAAACGCAAGGAGCAATTATTCAAGAATGACTCAAATTTAGTTGCCCAGGGGATCAATATGGTCAAGCAGAGTGATTTAGATCACCGCGGATTTGGCACGGGATGAAAGAAGCAGTATCGTTCATTAATGACAGCGAACACCTCATTACTGAAAAAAACATATTAATAGTCTACATTTGTCAATCTAGGCTAGCATTTCCGTACATAGTGCGGTGGCAATGTCCGACGTCCTATCGACCTGCCTGGTAATTGTGAACGATTCCACGCCATTTTAAAGAGAAACGATGAACTTTCTGCCGGCCGTCCTGGGCACCACTTAACCTTGAAGTTGCAATGCTGAGCCAGATTAGTCTCACAGTGGGATCTTGCTGTTCACAGTTTGACCGCCACTGCTCCTGCACTGCAAGGCTTCGACGGTACCTTGGGAAGAGTAACTTTTCTCTTTGTGCAACTTTTGCTTTACTTTATGGACTTAAGAATAAACACAACACAAGCCCACTGATCTTACACCTTACATCGGGGACATTTCAAACTGTATACATTGTCTGAAGAAGGGTCTCGACCCGAAACATCACCCATTCCTCCTCTCCAGAGATGCTGCCCGTCTCGCTGAGTAAATCCAATATTTTGTGTCTATCTTCTGTGTACATTATAGCCCATTGCACAAAGTACATAATGTGTAGGGAGGAACTGCAGATGCTGGTTTAAACGGAAGATAGATACGAAAAACTGGAGTAATTCAGCGGGTCAGGCAGCATCTCTGGAAAAAATGAATGGGTGACGTTTCGGGTCGAGACCCTTCTTCAGACTGAGAGTCAGGAGAAAGGGAAACGATAGCTATATATGATGAAGTAGAGAGATATAGAATAAATGAATGAAATATATGCAAAAAAGTAAGGACTATAAAAGAGACAGGCCATTGTGTGGCCTAGGTGAAAGCATAGTACATAATACCCATTACAAAAATACCCTTCCCCCGAGATCTGCCTGGCAATTTCTGAGCTTAGCTTTCATTCCGTCCGCCTGCGCCGCCGATTTCTGAAGCTGTGCCATGAAAATATAGATCACGGCAATAAAACTTAATTGCATTTTTAATGATCAGTGTGAAGTGCGTAATGGAATTTTTAAAATGAAGCATCCGATGTCCCTTTGTCGCCGGCTGCAAACTCGATATCCGGGAGATGATTAGAATCCTTTTTCAAACCAAAGTTGTCCGACAGCGTTTATGCCGCTCGCTGTGTGATCGTGCGGCATAATACTTCTCAGCAACCAGTGGTCCAAATCAAAGACAGACCTCGTCGCTTTAAAGATCCTTCCTCGTGCTTCATCGCTCCTTCTCCCTTGATCTCGGCGAAGAGAAGACTGCGAGCCAGTTAGCGCTTCACCGCGGGATAAAGAGGATGCTCCGTGCAGACTTGCAAGGAGTGAAGATAGACACAAAATGCTGGAGTAACTCCGCGGGACAGGCAGCATCTCTGGAGAGAAGGAATGGGTGATGTTTCGGGTCGAGACCAGACTAGTTAGGGATCAGGGAAACGAGAGATATAGACGATGATGTAGAGAGATAAAGAACAATGAATCAAAGATATGCAAAAAAAAGTAACGATAATATAGGAAACAGGCCATTGCAAGTGCTTGTTGGGTGAAAACGAGAAGCTTTGTCTATCTTTGGTTTAAACCAGCATCTGCAGTTCCATCCTACATCTTGCAATGAGTGAAATGGACCTGATGTTTCATTTAACGCAACACCTCTAATCCAAACCGAAGCGAAGCCGAATGTGACAACTGAGCAGTATAACTTAACAGATGCAAACGGGCGGCAAAGAACTCAATTTCCTCGTATGTAGGCAAGAAATGCAGATGCTGGTTTAAACCGAAGATAGACACAAAATGCTAGAGGCACTGCCCCACTGAGTTCCTCCAGCATGTTGTGTCTATCTTCCATTTACTTTTATATGGTTTTAGTTTAGTTTAGAGATGCAGCGTGGAAACAGGCC
The DNA here is from genome assembly GCA_038087875.1 of Malacoraja senta. Taxonomy (NCBI): domain Eukaryota; kingdom Metazoa; phylum Chordata; class Chondrichthyes; order Rajiformes; family Rajidae; genus Malacoraja; species Malacoraja senta. The sequence goes on along the minus strand of JAXLNO010006126.1, from coordinate 36,402 downwards.
CTTCGGCCCAGCGAGTCTATACTGACCATCGATCACCCGTTCGTACACTCTAGCTCCACTCACTTCCCACACACTAGGGGCAAATTACAGCGGGCAAGTAACCTGGAAACCCACAAGTCTTCGGCATATGGGAGGAAACCGGAGCGCTCGGAGGAAACCCATGGGGTCACAGGGAGAACGTGCAAACTCCACACAGACAGCACCCGAGGTCATGATCGAACCCGGGTCTCTGGCGCTGTGAGGCAACAGCTCCACCAGCTGCGCCTATGCATACATACACTCTGAAATATTTATATTATTTTGGCGATAATTTTGTATATGCGTACATATTAAGCACGCCGCCCAATAGATGCTACTATGCGAAATTGAAACCTCTTAGATTGCCGATTAACAATACCTTTTTGAGTTTAATGTGTGATATGCGTTTACAGCAAGTTTAAAATCACTTAATGCACGCTTAATTTTGACGCTTGGGCACGCGAATCTTGATAGACATTTCCATCGTAGTATCTTTATAGTTGAGCAGCTTGCGGTGCGTAGTCTGAAGGTCAGCAGTCACACAAGCAAACACATCAGAACTCTGCTCATGGACCTCGGCGGATTTAGGGTTCACAATATATATTTCCTGACAATAAAATGCTCCGATTCATAATTCCCAAGGAAGAGTTGCGATACCGGACAAAAAAGTGGCATGAAAAATAAAGTGCCGTGTTCCCGTGAATTAGCGAGAGAGACACTGTGCCTCGAAATAACGCGTGTAGAACTTCAAAGGCAGCAGCAGGAAAAGCTAATTCCTTCATAAAAATTAAAAACATCTGTATCTCTTTATTGTTGCCGGTCTTTTTTTTTCTGGAGTTGGATATGTTTCAATGTGTCAAAGTACGAAAAGGAAATCCCCGGCGATTTCATTTGACACACATGTGGTCATTGAATGCCTTGGAGCATTGAAACTGTACTCTTTAAGGAAGTCGGTGATTTCCACAGAGGTAGCTCTGGCGGTTCAGACCTTTCAACGAGCAGGCTATGCCTCAGACTGGCAAATAGAGCCGAAGATAGACACAAAAAGCTGGAGTATCTCTGCGGGACAGGCAGCATCTCCGGAGAGATGGAATGGGTGCGTTTCGGGTCGAGACCCTTCTTCAGACCCTTCTTCGGGACTCGAAACGTCACCCATTCCTTCTCTCCAGAGATGCTACCTGTCCCGCTGAGTTACTCCAGCATGTTACGTCTATCTCCGGTTTAAACCAACATCTGCAGTTCCTTCCTACACACCTGGCAAAAATAGCCGCTATCTTTTCCCGAATGGCTGAGTAAGTGACGTGTGCGCAATTATGCCCTTCGAAAATGAATGGCTGTGACTTGTCCCTTTTGTTCACTGAGTCGTTCGAATCAGAGCAATAAAAGAGTTTCACAGGCACAACCCCTATTTTTTTTTTCATTTGCCCCACATATGACAATGGTATCACTTTTTTTTAACCTCTTTGGCGCTTCGGATTTCGAATACAAATTTGAAACGCTTGTTAAACAAAAGTGTAGTGGCAGATTTTGGCTTCTACAAAAAGTAATAGACTTTACGAAGAGACATGGATTGGCGAGGTTTTGGATCGGCACCCTTCTCCATCCACAGATGCTGCCTGGTAGTATTTCTGAACGTCGGTTGAGTGGTTGTATTGTCGCCTCTGTCATAAGATCTTAGGTCCAATTGGCACTTCAAAGATTGAAACAACACCTCTGCTAGTGAACTTCGGTGCAGTATTGAGATGGCTCTCTACTGCCAGAGGTTAAACTTGTCAGAGGGCACCTTCGTCCCTCGCATCAATATTGCCAATAACGGAAGAACACCGTTTCCAAGAGCCTCAAAACACGTCTGATGCTTCATATGTAAAAGAAAGTGCTGGAGTAACTCAGCGGGTCAGGCAGCATCTGTGGAAAGAAGGAATAAGTGACGTTTCGGGACGGGACCTGTATTCAGACTGATTGTATTCCTGCTCCCCGCCCCGATCAAGCGTCGCCGGCTCCAGTGCCTTCTCTGCACAGTTCTCCTTTAATTTCCGCTACACTGCAACAATTTACTCTAAAATAACAAACATGTAAAACGTTGAGCGACGTCCTGAAATGTTAAAGGCGTAATATAAATACAAGACTCCTTTATTATCCACGCGTGTATTTAGTGCTTGTTAAAAGTTAACTGGATCTCCTTGATAAATTTTACGGCTGATGCTGTGTAACGCTGCACTGCTGAAACATTGACTTTCAGAAATAGCTTCAGAGCAGCACTATTTTTTTTCTTTCCAAACCCCGACACATGGTCGAAAATACTACATTTGACTTGGATGTTTCAAGTCTAGTCTGTATGATGCATTTATTTTTGCGGTTTATGCGACTCTACAGCAAAGAAGATGTTTTGTTTTGACGATGAATATATCAGTTTCTACATATGACTACTTCCAACTTTGTTTGCCCTTTTTTATTTCGGATTTCCAGAATCCGCAGTGTTTATTCATGCTTTTGTTTTGCAGTGTTTGGCAACTCTTTGTGTACTCCCTAGGCGAAGTATGTCGTATCACCGGCTTGTGCGCAAAACAAAGTATTTCACTGTACATGTGGCAGTAAAGTATAATTGAATAATTCAGTCCTTTTTTTGTTCGCTCATACATAGACAAATGTGCCTCAAATGCACTTGGCACGGAGTGGCAAGAAAATCATACCTGATAATCATGGTTTGATGACACAGGGAACTGCAGAAGCTGGAATGTTGGGTACAACACAGTGCTGTAGTAACTCAACTAGTCAGGCAGCATCTGTGGAAGGAATGGATAGGCGACGTTTCGCCTCTGGACCCTTCGTCAGAATCAGAAGAGTCTCGAACCGCAGTCGCCTCTCCATTCCTTCCTCAGATGCTGCCTAAGCTGCTGAGTTACTCCAGAACTTAGTGTTTGAAGAAGGATTTCGCCCCGAAACGTCAGTCTTTTTCTTCAGAGGTGCTGCCTGACCCGCTGAGTTAAAGCAGCATCTGCAGTTCCTTCCTGCACTTAGTGTTTTGATTTTGATTTAATGTTTTCATCCACAATTCCCTTTTCCTCAACAGTGAGACCAAACACGGTGTGGTCTTAAATACAAACAATTGCAGGGTCTGAGTGATATAAATTATACATAGATACATAGAAAATAGGTGCAGGAGTAGGCCATTCGGCCCTTCGAGCCTGTACCACCATTCAATATGATCATGGCTGATCATCCAACTCAGTATCCCGTACCTGCCTTCTCTCCATACCCCCTGATCCCTTTAGCCACAAGGGCCACATCTAACTCCCTCTTAAATATAGCCAGTGAACTGGCCTCAACTACCCTCTTTGGCAGAGAGTTCCAGAGATTCACCACTCTCTGTGTGAAAAAGTTTTTCCTCATCTCGGTCTTAAAGGATTTTCCCCTTATCCTTAAGCTGTGACCCCTTGTCCTGGACTTCCCCAACATCGGGAACAATCTTCCTGCATCTAGCCTGTCCAACCCCATAAGAATTTTGTACATTTCTATAAGATCCCCTCTCAATCTCCTAAATTCTAGCGAGTATAAGCCAAGTCTATCCAGTCTTTCTTCATATGAAAGTCCTGACATCCCAGGAATCAGTCTGGTGAACCTTCTCTGCACTCCCTCTATGGCTATAATGTCCTTCCTCAGATTTGGAGACCAAAACTGTACGCAATACTCCAGGTGTGGTCTCACCAAGACCCTGTACAACTGCAGTAGAACCTCCCTGCTCCTATACTCAAATCCTTTTGCTATGAAAGCTAACATACCATTCGCTTTCTTCACTGCCTGCTGCACCTGCATGCCTACTTTCAATGACTGGTGTACCATGACACCCAGGTCTCGCTGCATCTCCCCTTTTCCTAATCGGCCACCATTTAGATAATAGTCTGCTTTCCTGTTTTTGCCACCAAAGTGGATAACCTCACATTTATCCACATTATACTGCATCTGCCAAACATTTGCCCACTCACCCAGGCTATCCAAGTCACCTTGCAGTCTCCTAGCATCCTCCTCACAGCTAACACTGCCCCCCAGCTTAGTGTCATCCGCAAACTTGGAGATGTTGCTTTCGATTCCCTCACCCAGTTCATTAATATAAATTGTAAATAGCTGGGGTCCCAGCACTGAGCCTTGCGGTACCCCACTAGTCACTGCCTGCCATTGTGAAAAGGACCCGTTTACTCCTACTCTTTGCTTCCTGTTTGCCAGCCAGTTCTCTATCCACATCAATACTGAACCCCCAATACCGTGTGCTTTAAGTTTGTATACTAATCTCTTATGTGGGGCCTTGTCGAAAGCCTTCTGAAAGTCCAGATACAACACATGCACTGGTTCTCCCCTATCCACTCTACTAGTTACATCCTCGAAAAATTCTATAAGATTCGTCAGACATGATTTACCTTTCGTAAATCCATGCTGACTTTGTCCAATGATTTCACCACTTTCCAAATGTGCTGCTATCCCATCTTTAATAACTGACTCTAGCAGTTTCCCCACTACCAATGTTAGACTAACTGGTCTGTAATTCCCCGTTTTCTCTCTCCCTCCCTTCTTAAAAAGTGGGGTTACGTTTGCTACCCTCCAATCCTCAGGAACTACTCCAGAATCTAAAGAGTTTTGAAAAATTATCACTAATGCATCCACTATTTCTGGAGCTACTTCCTTAAGTACTCTGGGATGCAGCCTATCTGGCCCTGGTGATTTATCGGCCTTTAATCCATTCAATTTACCCAACACCACTTCCCGACTAACCTGGATTTCACTCAGTTCCTCCATCTCCTTTGACCTGCGGTCCCCTGCTATTTCCGGCAGATTATTTATGTCTTCCTTAGTGAAGACGGAACCAAAGTAGTTATTCAATTGGTCCGCCATAACCTTGTTCCCCATGATCAATTCATCTCTTTCTGACTGCAAGGGACCTACATTTGTTTTAACTAATCTCTTTCTCTTCACATATCTATAAAAACATTTGCAGTCAGTTTTTATGTTCCCTGCCAGTTTTCTTTCATAATCTATTTTACCTTTCCTAATTAAGCCCTTTGTCCTCCTCTGCTGGTCTCTGAATTTCTCCTAGTCCTCTGGTATGCTGCTTTTTCTGGCTAATTTGTACGCATCATTTTTGCTTTGGTACTATCCCTGATTTCCCTTGTTATCCACGGATGCACTACCTTCCCTGATTTATTCTTTTGCCAAACTGGGATGAACAATTTTTGTAGTTCATCATGCAGTCTTTAAATGCCTTCCATTGCATATCCACCGTCAACCCTTTTAGAACTAATTGCCAGTCAATCTTGGCCAATTCACGTCTCATACCCTCAAAGTTACCTCTCTTTAAGTTCAGAACCGTTGTTTCTGAATTAACAATGTCACTCTCCATCCTAATGAAGAACTCAACCATATTATGGTCACTCTTGCCCAAGGGGGCACGCACAACAAGACTGCTAACTAACCCTTCCTCATTACTCAATACCCAGTCTAGAATAGCCTGCTGCCCGATATCCCTTTTCAATGAAACGAACTGATGAGATTCCCTTTGCTCTCTTTCGCTCGGTGCCCACACCGATGTGACGACAATGGCTTAAGGAGATAGGGGAGGAGCAGATGCTGGGACCATTCAACATAAATAAAATGCTGGATGAACCCAGTGGGCCAGGCAGCAGCTGTGGAGGGAAATGGATAAGCAACGTTTCAGGTCGGGACCCTTCAATCTGAAATGACCCGAAACTTCGGCTCTCCACTTCCCTCCCCAGAAGATGACTGACCCGCTGAGCTTTTCCAGCAGTTCGCTTTTTGGCATCCGGTTAACGCTGGCGTGACTTCTCGTTCAGCCGGTTCCCTTTACTCCCCAATGACATTGCACGGCTCTTACAATCCATACATATTCTCTCGCCTTGGCCTGGATCTGGATCCATGCCCTAGGGAATGGTGCCAGCGACCCCTTCCATTGTTTAATTCCTGTATTGCACTGTGCGTTTTATCGTGGAAAGAGCTTTGACGCACGAGCATGTGGGTGAACCTAAAGTATATCAATAGCGAATAGTTATCGAAGGGGTTAACGTTCTCCTTTGTACATTACATCCGCAATACAGCAAGAAGCAGTTCTATTCTGTAGCTGTGGCGGGATGAAATAAACCCTAGTCCCAGATAGAATTCCCAGGGGGAATTATTCAGTCTCTCTTTGTAAGGAGACATGTACCGACAACGGAACAATGAAACCCTTTAAACACAATAAACATGGATAATATATAATGCACAAAAATTCAATAAATTACAAACCACAATACTAGTGCACAAAAGTTCAATGTCCTTGGTGCAAAGTTCTTAGTGCAACCAAGGATAGTCCTTCGAAGTTCATAGTTTAGGATAGTGTTGTATAGTGGTCAAGAGCCTGATGGTTGGTGGGAAGAAGCTGTTCTTGAATTTGGTGGTCAGTGTATTCAGACTCCTCGACCTTCTTCCTGATGGTAGGAGGGAAATGAGAGTGTGGTGAGGATGATGTGGGTAGTTGTTGAGGCAGTGCCTCTCATAGATCCCGATAGATGGTGGGGAGGTGACTACCTGTGATGGACTGTAAAATAGACTACTTTAGAGCAGTGAAAATAGGAGAAAGGAAAAGTCGGATGCCTGGCTCCTGTGATTTCTCATTAGAATTGTGACTATTATTTAAATGTATTTCATTCTTTTCAACCCGAGTGTCATCGGAAAGGCCAGCATTTGATGCTCATCCTTAAATTCCCAGGAAATGAGTGGCTTCCTCAGTCATTTAAACGCCAACCACTATGGTGAGTGTGTATCAAATACAGGCAGATCAGGTAAAGATGGCGGGGTGTGTCGGGAGGAACCACAGATGCTGGTTTAAACCGAAGATAGACACAAAAAGCTGGAGTAACTCAGCGGGTCAGACAGCATCTCTGGAGAAAAGGGATAGGTGACATTTCGTGTGGAGACCTGAAATGTCACCGTATTCCTTTTCTTCCGAGATCTGAAACGTCACTATTCCTTTTCTCCAGAGATGCTGCCTGACCTGCTGAGTTACTCCAGCATTTTGTGTCTATTTAAAGATAGCAGAATCTGTGCCCCAGAAGGGATTTCATGATAACCCAGTAATTTTTGTGGGCACTTTTACCAATGAGTAACTTTGTGTTAAATTGCACATTATTAACTGAATGTAATTTCCACAGCTAATATGGTGGGTTTTAACTCAGATCTCTGGAGTGTTAATGATAGCCTCTAGATTGCTAATCCACCAATTTAGCAGCACACCTCCACTGTGCAACATCATGACACAGGATGTGAAAGATGCCATGAAAAATGTAGGCCTGTCTTTGTTGTTTAAATATAATTCATTTTGAAGTCAATGTAAAGACGTTGCCACCAAAATTAATTGTGCTTGGATCAACCTATACTTCAAAGCAATTTACAATTTTGCAGCAATCATGCAAGCCATATCTAAAATGTTGTGTGCAATTTCAGTTGTATTAAATTCCTTTGAAGTGAAGACATTCCCATTGAATTTTGTAAAGATGACTGAGATCATCTTGATCAGATAATGTGCCATTGCTTTAGCTGTACATATGCCAGTGTAATATGATGGCAATGGATTTGATGTGAAGTTTGCAGTTAGTCAAAGTTTCTAGCTTGGAGCATTTTACATTTCATCCTTATACCGTTTCATGTTAATAAGGAGTCAGCTGTTCCAGAGTATAATGCTGAACTCTTTTCAATTTGAGAAGGAGAAGGTTAAATCGGAAGTGTCAGTGATGCAGTTGAACAAAGGGGACTATGAAGGCATGAGGGAGGAGCTGGCCAAGGTAGACTGGAAAGGGATCCTAGCAGGAATGACGGTGGAACAGCAATGGCAGGAATTTTTGGGCATAATCCGGAAGACGCAGGATCATTTCATTCCAAAAAGGAAGAAAGATTCCAAGGGGAGTAGGAGGCAACTGTGGCTGACAAGAGAAGTTAGGGATAGAATAAAACTAAAAGAAAAGATGTATAACACAGCAAAGAGTAGCCGGAAGCCAGAGGATTGGGGAACTTTCATAGGACAACAGAAGGAAACAAAACGGGCAATAAGGGCTGAAAGGTGAAGTACAATGGGAAGCTGGCCAGGAATATAAAGAAGGACAGTAAAAGCTTCTTTAGCTATGTTAAGGGAAAAAGAGTAGCTATGTTAAGGGAAAAATGTGGGTCCCTTGAAGGCAGACATGGGTGAAATTATTATGGGCAACAAGGAAATGGCAGAAGAGTTGAATAGGTACTTTGGATCTGTCTTCACTAAGGAAGACACAATCTCCCAGATGTACTGGAGGACAGAGGATCTAAGGGGGTAGAGGAACTGAAAGAAATTTTCATTAGGCGAGAAATAGTATTGGGTAGGCTAATGGGACTGAAGGATGATAAATCCCCTGGGCCTGATGGTCTGCATCCCAGGGTCCTCAGGGAGGTGGCTCTAGAAATAGGGGATGCATTGGTGATCTTTTTCCAATGTTCAATAGATTCAGGATCAGTACTTGTGGATTGGAGGATAGCAAATGTTATCCCACTTTTCCATAAAGGAGCGAGAGAGAAAAGGGGGAATTACAGACCAGTTAGCCTGACTTCGGTGGTGGGAAAGATGCTGGAGTCAATTATTAAAGAGGTGATAATGGGGCGTTTGGATAGCAGTAAAAGTATTAGTCCAAGTCAGCATGGATTTATGAAAGGAAAATCATGCTTGACTAATCTTCTGGATTTTTTTGAGGATGTGACAAGTAAAATTGATGAAGGGGAGCCAGTGGATGTAGTGTATCTAGACTTTCAGAAAGCCTTTGATAAGGTCCCACATGGGAGACAGGTGACTAAAATTAGAGCACATGGTATTGGGGGTAGGGTGTTGACATGGATAGAAAATTGGTTGTCAGACAGGAAGCAAAGAATAGGAATGAACGGGTCCTTTTCAGAATGGCAGGCAGTGGTGAGTGGAGTGCCGCAAGGCTCGGTGTTGGGGCCGCAACTGTTTATCATATATATTAATGATTTGGAAGAGGGAATTGGGAGCAATACTAGCAAGTTTGTGGATGACACAAAGCTGGGTGGCACTGTGAACTGTGAAGAGGATGTTAGGAGGTTGCAGGGTGACCTGGACAGGTTGAGTGAGTGGGCAGATGCATGGCAGATGCAGTATAATATAGATAAATGTGAGGTTATCCACTATGGTGGCAAAAACAAGGGGGCAGATTATTATCTCAATGGGGTTAGGTTAGGTACAGCGAGACCTGGGTGTCCTTGTACACTGGTCACTGAAAGTTGGCGTGCAGGTACAGCAGGCAGTGAAGAAAGCTAATGGAATGTTGGCCTTCATAACAAGAGGATTTCAGTATAGGAGTAAAGAGGTTCTTCTGCAGTAGTACATGGCTCTGCTAAGACCACATCTGGAGTATTGTGTACAGTTTTGGTCTCCTAATTTGAGGAAGGACATCCTTGTGATTGAGGCAGTGCAGCGTAGGTTCACGATATTGATCCCTGGGATGGCGGGACTGTCATATGAGGAAAGATTGAAAAGACTAGGCTTGTATTCACTGGAGTTTAGAATAAGATAATACTATTGAAATTTAAACTTAATCGAATTTTATCGGCAAGAGTAATAAGATTATTCCAAATTACAAAACAGGAACATTTCGAATTTGGTGACAAGCCACATAAACTCTTAGCTCGTCAATTGAAAAAACAAGAAAAGGAAAATACTATCACTAAAATTAAATCAGAGAAAGGTGAATTACTAACATTACCTAAGGATATTAACAATAGATTTGCTCAGTTTTATCAAAATTTGTATACATCTAAAACTAAAATAGAAGATAGTAAAATTATAAATGTTTTAGATAACTGTAATCTTCCAAAACTTCACCTTTCAGAAGAAGAGGAATTATGAGCTCAGATTACACTTGAAGAAATATGTGAAACAATAAAATCGTTGAAAAATGGTAAGACGCCTGGACCAGATGGTTTTAGTAACGAATTTTATAAAAGATTTCACTAGATAACGGCTCCTCGCTTACTTAATTTATATACTCACGCCATTAAAGAAAATAAACTTCCAGAAACATTAGCTGAATCAACTATTACGCTTATACCAAAAAAAGATAAAGATTTAGATGAACCGGGCTCATATAGAGCTATATCACTTTTAAATACAGATCAGAAAATTTTAGCAAAGACCTTAGCAAGAAGATTGATTAAATACATTAGTAAATTGATAAATCCTGATCAAACGGGGTTTATACCCAAAAGACATTCATTTAATAATTAGAGACGCCTGTTTAATATAATGTACTCACATAAAACGGAAGAAGAAGATATATCAATTGTTTCTCTGGACACAGAGAAAGCATTTGATCAGGTAGAGTGGCAGTATTTATATAAAGTACTGCAAAAATTTAATATGGGAGAGAATTTTATTGTATGGGTAAAATTATTATATGATAAACCGACGGCAAGAATATTAACCAATAATATGTTATCTCCAAAATTTCAATTATCGAGGGGCAATAGGCAGAGATGTGCTTTATCACCTCTGCTATTTGCCCTTATGATAGAGCCCCTAGCTGAAAGTATAAGAATTCATCCGAATATTCAGGGATATAATACTAGGGACTCAAATAATAAAATTTCATTATATGCAGATGATATACTTTTATACATTACAAATTCACAAACGAGCATACCAAACTTATTAAATTTAATAGAGGAATTCGGTTCTTTTTCTGGATATAGAATAAATTGGAATAAAAGTGAAATTATGACGTTAAAAGCTCAAGAATCTACACACCTATTGAAATTCCCCTTTAAAATTGCAACAGAAAAATTTAAGTATTTGGGTATTCAAATTACTAGAAAATACAAAGCATTATTTAATGCTAATTTTATGCCTTTATTAAATAAACTCAACGCGTTGATTACATTCTGGAAAACACTTCCGTTATCATTAATAGGCAGAATAAACGCTATAAAAATGATCTTTTTACCACAAATATTATACCTATTTCAATCTATACCATTATATATACCAAAAAACTTTTAAAAAAAAACTAGACTCTAATATTACTAATTTTATTTGGGACTATAGATCACACAGAATTTAAAGAAAACACTTGTGCAAACCAAAAGACGTTGGGGGACTTTCGCTTCCGAACTTTTTGTATTATTATTGGGCAGTGCATATTAAGAATATAATTTACTGGTTGGACAGTTCTACCCAACAGACAGAATGGATAAGAATGGAGAAAGAAGATTGTTCTCCTTGTAACATACGAGCGATCCTCTTCTCCCCGATAAAACTGAACAACACAATATATAAGAATAACCCAATTATACATGATACAATAAGAATTTGGAAACAAATAAAATTATCTTTAAAATTAAGAAACCTATCATTGTTAATGCCAATAGTGAATAATCCTTCATTTAAACCATCTCTTATTGATAAAACATATAATCAATGGGAAAAGAATGGGAATTAAAAGGATCAGTGATGAATGAAATGGGAAATCTGTTATCATTCCAACAATTACAATTAAAATTTAAACTGAAAAATAACCAATATTTTAAATATCTTCAGATCTGCGACTTCATGAAGAAATACATACAAAGACATCAAACTATAACTTTAGACCCACTGGAAGAAGCAATGAATATTAAGGCTGACTCACAGAAATTAATATCATATTTATATAATAGCATTTTAAATATAGACCTACCATCGACAGAGGCACTTAGAGAAGAGTGGGAACTAGAATTAATGATAAAAATCACGAAGGAAACATGGGAAAAGCATTTGATATATATACACAAATGTTCTATTAATGTAAGAGATAATTTAATTCAATTTAAAATTTTACATAGATTATATTATTCAAAAACTAGATTGAATAAATTCTATCCAAATACCTCCCCCATTTGTGATAAAAGTATATCCCAAAATGCAACTATAACACACTCTTTTGTTTCCTGCATAAAACTTTATAAATTCTGGAGTGATATTTTTGAAATATTTACAAAATTATTCAAGATAAAAATGGAACCTAATACTGAAATGATTATATTTGGAGTAATGGAAGATGGGAATAAATTGAACTCATCTCAAAATTTATTTTTTAATTATGGGTTAATAACAGCAAAAGAACTTATACTTACATTTTGGAAAAAATACACCCATACCAACGCTTAAAATGTGGATTTCAAATATGTTGCACACCGCACATCTTGAGGAAATGCGATTAATGAGTTGGTCTCCATTTGTCGATTTTTTGGAAGCATATGGTGCAACAGAATCGTAGAAGCTAACTGTTCCAGGACTGGGTGAGGGATGGTCAAGAATATAAATAATGATCTCCTTAATCTCTTACTTTCTACTCTTTCTCTCTCTATCTTCTTTTCTTCATTTTTCTTCTTTCACCCTTTTCTCCTTTTCACACACTATATATCACACGTTTTTCTATCTTTTAGTATCCATTCTCTCTTTTTCTTTTTCATTAAAAAAAAGAAGAAGCTGTACATAAAATGTAACGTGTCAATATATATTAGGCACCTTGGTGCCATATTACTGTACTTACTTCTAATAAAGTTAAATTAAAAAAAAAAGAAAGAAAAAAAAAGAAGGATGAGGGGAGATCTTATGGAAACATATAACATTATAAAAGGACTGGACATGCTAGATGCAGGAAAAATGTTCCCAATGTTGGGTGAATCCAGAACCAGGGGCCACAGTCTTAGAATAAAGGGGAGGCCATTTTGGACTGAGGTGAGAAAAAACGCTTTTACCCAGAGAGTTGTGAATTTGTGGAATTCCCTGCCACAGAGGGCAGTGGAGGTCAAATCACAGGGTGGATTTAAGAGAGAATTAGATAGAGCTGTAGGGGCTGGTGGAATCAAGGGATATGGGGAGAAGGCAGGCACGGGTTATTGATTGGGGACGATCAGCCATGATCACAATGAATGGCAGTGTTGGCTCGAAGGGCTGAATGGCCTCCTTCTGCACCTATATTCTATGTTTCTATGTTTCTTGGCATGACTTAGATCTCCCATTTATTTCATTTGAAGCAATCTTGAACCGACACTTGTAGCGCAACAATTCCATAGGTGTTTGATCTCTAAATTAAATTGAGCTATGTTATTTATAGTTAGAGTCAACAAGATCTGTGAGCAGGCTTGATTTAGGTTTATGAATGTTATGTGCTAAAGGATAACATACATGCAAACAGATTATTCTGCCTGGAATATGCATTCCAAAAGGGTCAAAAATACATTAGCAAAGATTAAGATACATCAAAGTAAAGGGGTAAGAGTGGTTGCAGAAAAGCATTGTTAAATCAATAGGTTTTGAAGAGACTCAGTGTGAATGTAACCAAAATAAGGATTTGGAAGAAAGAATTGCAGTGTTTCTGCACCAATAAATTAATGCAGAAACATACTCTAGACACCTGCGCTTGAAAGGTACAAGTAGCAAGGTTCACTTTGAGGGAGTTGCTTATGTAATGGTGAACAAAGCCATGGAAGGATCCGAAGAGGAATGAGAATTTTGACATTACTGCAATGAAGAAAAATATGTCATTTTTAGGATGATATCTGTAGCATAGTGGGGAGTAGGATTAATATAGAAATACTTAACAATGCATCAAAGCTCAGGAAGACGCTCCTCAACCTATTTTATATGTGCCTGCTTGTCACTGAAACAATCAAAACACATCTTTCCATTTAAAGCCTTCAGCTTTTCTCTGTTCAAAATATTTACAAGTTTTCCTTAAAGTAAAGAATATTTCTGTTTTCTAAAGAATTCCATATTACAACAACCTTTTTGTAAAGGCTTTTATACTTTCTGTTTATTTTTGTAATAATAACAATTTTGTTTATGACATTTTGCCATCAACCCCATAGATTTTATTCCTAGTCATTATATGTAAAGCCTTATTTCTTTAATAGAATTGTATTAAATCTCCTAATAATTCCAGCACTCCAGATTCAGAGCCCTAAGTTTTTAAATATAAAACTGATAATGTTTACTGATATACTGTATGAATATAGGGTGGTGTTTGAAAGAGAATTTATTAAGTGATTAAGAAACACAATTACAAAAATGTTCTATAATTCTGAAGATGTGAAGATGTCACTAAAGCTGGGTAGGAAGAATGGTGGGTAATACTTTGGAAGCAGCGATTGTCATTTTTTCAGAAGGATTGGATGAAGGATTTATAACTCAACTAAGGTTAAGCAATATATTAAAGTTGTGTCACAAGAGACTGCAGGTGCTGGAAGATTGACCAAAAAACAAAGTACTGGACTAATTCATCAGATCAGGCAACATCTGTGTAGGGAATAGACAGACTGCGTTTTGGGCCAGGACTCTTCTTCAGACCGATGGAGTAGGGGCGAGAAAGTTGGAAATTTAATTAAAAAAAGCTGGCAAAAGAGATATTGGGATCGGGCAGAGCCTAGCAAGTGATAGGTGGACACAGTTGGAGGGGGGAGGGGTGTAGATTGGTAGATGGATGGAGATAGCGACAAAGGCCAGAGCTGAAAGTCAGTTGGTGTCATTGAGCTTGAGCGAGCATCAACAACATAGGATAGGATCAGAACATAAATTACAATTTATGAACAAAGATGCAGTATTGCCTTTATGTTCATTATGTGTTTAGGTGTTCGTTAGGTGTTCGTTAGGTGTTCGTTTAGGTGTTCATTAGGTGTTCATTATGTGTTTTTGATCTTAGCTTAATGCTGCATGGCAGTAATAATGGAGTTAAGCCCAATGAAGGATCTTACATGCAGAAACAAATAATGACCCAGTTCTTGTAGCTAAAGTCACAGAAATCAAGATGCAGAATGAATGAATGTGTTCAGCGATTGAGCTAACCACATCAGCAATGGAGAAAAACCTTTGGTATGATAAAACTTGAACCATGTTATAAACTACATCCATGTCAAATTGGCATAAACACCAGGTCTCAATAATGTGAACAATGAAAAAGCCAGAAAAAAAGGGATTTGAATACAAAACAGTTCCATAGACATGGATTGTGTTGTGTTGAGATATTTCAGGACCGTAGCAAGAGAAAAATGTTAGATAGAGCAGTAATTGAGGGATTGTACATAGACATTGTATATGGTTTGAAAAGGAAGAACAAAATCTGAGAAACTGAAGCAATGGTTGAGGTTTGAGCTGAGTAGGGATAATTTATTGCACAGATGCCAAGTTAGAAGATAGCTAGTGGTACTGGGTATAGTGAGCAAAATGAGGTTAGGGCTGGTACATACATGCAAGGGATATGTTTGCCATAAGGTCATAAGTAAAAGGAACAGAATTAGGCCATTCAGCCCATCAAGTCTACTCCACCATTCAATCATGGCTGATCTATCTCTCCCTCTTAACCTCATGCTCCTGCCTTCTCCCCATAACCCCTGACACCCGTACTAATCAAGAACCTGTCTATCTCTGCCTTAAAAATCTCCATTGACTTGGCCTCCACAGCCTTCTGTGGCAACCGTCTCTCAACATCGACAAATATGATGTACTATGGAGTTTAAATATTTGAATAATATGGGTATTGAAGTATAAATATTTGAATAATATGGGTACCGAGAAGATAAGAGCAGGTCATTGGGCCCTTCAGACCTGTTCACAGAACATAGAACAGCACAGGAACAGGCCCTTTGATCTACAATAGCCAATGCAAACAAGAAGCCAAGTTAAACTAATCTCCTTCGCCTGCATGTGATCCATATCTCTCAATTCCTTACATAAGCATGTGCCTATCCAAACTTCTCTTACATGCCACTATTCAACACGATTATCGTTATTGATTCACATCCATATTCTGTTTGGTCTTCTCCCTATATATAGAAACAAGGAACTGCAGATGCTGGTTTACAAAAGAAGACACAAAGTGCTGTCTAGTCCTGGACATGGATAGGTGATGTTTCAGGTTGGGACCCTTCTTCAACCTGAAACGTCACCTGTCCATGTTCTCCAGAGATGCTGCCTGACCCACTGAGTAACTCCAGCGCTTGTGTCTTCTTCTCCCTTTGTGCCTTGATTCCTTTGGCATGAAGATATATATCTATCTCCTTGAAGATATGTAATGCCTTGGTCTCTACTACCTTCTTTGGTAGATAATTCCATGTTCATAATCCTGTGATGAAGAGATTTCTCTGAATCTTGTTTATAGATGGTATACTCCATATCCTGAAGTGGTGACTCTTGGTTTGTGACACTCCAGCCATTGAAAACATTCTCCTTTCATCTAGTCTGTCTAGTCCTGAACAAAAATATATCAGGGAGAAAACATGACTATTTCTCTGATGCAAAATGCCTGCAAGTAAAAATGTACAATCCTTTTGAGGAGTTTGATATTACATGAATATTGAATTGGGATATTATGGAACTAAGTAGTTTAGTTTAGAGATACCGTGTGGAAACAGGCCATGAGTCCATGCCGACCAGATAGTGATGTGATATTATGGCAATTAAAGAAGAAACCTCCACTTTAAAGCTGAATAAATTCTTAGAACCAGTGCACATGTAAAGATTGTGCATCAGGGTACTTGATAGTGGTTCATTATGTTCATTATGGATCTTGCATATCATCAGAGGTCCAGAATGAGCCCCATTAGAAAGTGAATTTCTTTTTATGAAGTTGCATAGAGGCTATGTTCACCTCATTCGGTTGCACACTTAGCTTTTAATTAGAAGTTCAAGGTTCAAATTTCTCAGCAGGACCAAAGTACCTGTTAAATTTTCCAGCACTTTGCTTTTTGCTCAAGGTTCCAGTGTCTGCGGTCTCTTGTGTCTAGATACTTTGGTTACCTGTTTCAGTGCAGGCCATAGTGAGTGTTGCATCTTTAGTGGTGAGATGTGGCATTAAATCAAGGTTGTCACGAGCAGTTCAGATGGACGCACGAGGTCAAGGCACTACTGGAAAAAAAGCGCAAACAAATAGGGTCATTCATCTAATTGGCTTTGCTCGTTGTTTAAATTGACCGTTGTCCAAGTAGTGTCTCAAAGGTAATTGTTCAATGAGAAAGATACTAGAATTATTACTGAATGATTAAAAAAACGGAGCATCTAAAGGTGAATTTTAAAATAAATAGCGCGAATTACTAATTGCAGGGCCATACAGGGCGCGTTTTAAAGGACAAGTCAGTTGATGTGGCATATAAGGACTTTCACAAAGCTGCGTGAGATATACCGGCAGGTAATAGAGAATTATGCAGCTGCCTCAATAAAATAAATATTTAAAAATGTGTCAAGGATAGGCATTTAAATGGAAAATTTAATTCTAAATCGCAGCATGTCATTTAATTCCTGGAAACTTGTATAAATTGTTAACCGAGGCTAAATTTGCTAAAGTTTTACTTGATTTATGTTTTTACAGAAAGCAAAGGATTTCAAAACTTTTCATCAAGGAACAAGGTTAGTTGAGCAGAAACATAGATTATGCGTGACAATGGATGGTGACTTCAAAAGTGTTCTTTGGCCCACGGTGTCTGTTTTTAGCTGATTCCAGAATGAATTATCCGCGGATATACAAAAAAACATGCTTTTGAATTTTCTGTTCCTCATTTTTAAAGGTAATTATTTCATGTAATCCAAGTTCATCGCCCTCAGAGCTTATTGTATTGTATCCAGTCGGATGTTCCTTTAATTCGCCGTATCTTTGCATTTGATAATGTAGTCGGCTATTTTATTGCGAACTTTACAATCGTCCTAAGAATTGTGAATTCGTCCTCCCTATAATCTAATCCGATATTCTCGGAATACATTGTCCTTAGAATCTGGTTCTATTTCCCCAGAATTTACTGCCCACTGGTATCTGATCCCATGTACTTAGAATTTACTGTCCGCTGGCATCCAGCTTCAATTCCTGAGAATTTACTGTTCACTGTTATCTGATCCCATGTCCCCAAGAACTTGTTTTCCTTTGGCTATAATACCACGTCTTCGGGATTTACAATCCCCTGTTATCCCGTTCCATGTCCTCGGAATTTAATGTTGGCTGGTTGGTATCTGATCCGATGGCCTCGAAATTTACAGTTCCTGGTGTCCAGAGTGCATTCTAAGAATTTACTGTCCCCTTGTTTCTAATCCTTTGTTCTTGGAGACCTTAATGATCTTACAACCTTTGCATGGAACAATTAGCAGAGTTTTTGCCCCTTTTTCAGTTTTACACCTTCAGCATTTATTTTGTGACCAGGACCCCACCCGGTGGCTACACCGACGGCAGTTTCCTGGTCATCTAATACAATTCCCCCCAGCGTCCAGCGGTTAATACGCACTTATTTCATCCACTTTCCTGGGCGGCTGGGGTTTAAAAGGCAGTGAGGTTTCATGCGTTCTTTGCTATCTACCCCCCTCAGCGGGGGGACTGTAACTGTAGCAGTGCTGATGATAGACACGAAAAGCTGTGTCTATCTTCGGTTTAAACCAGCATCTGCACTCCCTTCCTACACATTTCGTCTGAACCAGTGCTGACATGAGTAACATCATTTTAACTCGCTCCCTCGGTGGGAGCGAGATCCGATGAATGTATTTTTAAAATCATTAATTGGTCTCCTCGCTATTGCAATCGAGAGAAATGTTGTAACTTCTGCTAATGAGAATGGCAAGGAGACGGTGTTTGAGTTTGGGCAGGGGGACTACATTTAGTCCGATGTAATCTGTGCCAATTCGGTGCAATGCAATGGGTGCAGTTTCTCAGACCTTGGGCCGGCGGAGAGGGGAAGCTCGGGGCTGCTGGCACTCCTTTCGGCAGCGGGTTAAAATGAAGCTGGAGCCGCTGAGATCCGATCCCATTCCTCTCGGCACCACGGCCCTTCCCTCCCCTCCCACCCCATGACTGTCCCGCATCCTGAAAATCCTGGGATCGGCGCTTGATGTTGGACGCCCCCCGTCCCTCTCCCCCCTCTCAGCGCCTGGTGCGATGCCGAAGCTGGATTTCCCTCCAGCCCCACGCCGACCCAGGGATGCAAACTGATGCTGAAACCTTGTGCCCTGTCCGGGCTGCAAACCCCGAGCCCAGCCCGGATCCCAGCTGGCGATCGGATCTTCCGACCGGTCCCCCAAGCTTGGAGCCGAGTTGAGCCCGGGTTGTGCATATAATAAACTCGCCCTGTCCCGTTTCGAAGCCCGAGTCGAGCCGAGCCTGGATCGTTGCTGCTAATGTACGGGGGGGGGGGGGGGTCTTCATGTCCCGTCCCCGACACCTAAACCGACTTGAACACCAGTGTCCATGCACCCCGCCGACCCTGAGCCAGCAAAATGATCGATGCTGCTGCTGCTGGGACACGCTGTCCCTGTGCTGGTCCACTCCCGGGGCCCGAGCTAAGCAGAGCCGAGCTCACCCCGGCTCGGTGCTGATGCTGGAGCCTGTGCTGCTCTTGGTGGCTGGCTGTGCGTTGCCAGCCGCCGGTACTGGTGCCATGGAGGGAGGGGGGGGGGGGTCGGGGGCGGGTCGCTTCGCACCCCCCCCCCTCCCCCACGTGATGCTACACGACCCCTCCCGCCGCTCCAATCGCAGCCGAGGGATGTGTCAGAAAAAGCCGGGGCGCGCCGGGCGCCCCATCAATAACAAGTTTCCCCGGGAGCGGTCGGTCGGTCCTGCAGACCCACGTTGCAGCCGGTGCACGGAGCCCGGACCAGCGCGACTCACCCTGCAGCCCAGCGCCTGCAGCCCGGACCAGCGCGACTCATCCCTGCTGCAGCCCAGCGCCTGCAGCCCGGGTAGCAGCGAGCCAGCCCAGTGCCGCCCGGTGCACGGAGCCCGGACCAGCGCGACTCACCCTGCAGCCCAGCGCCTGCAGCCCGGACCAGCGCGACTCACCCTGCAGCCCAGCGCCTGCAGCCCGGACCAGCGCGACTCATCCTGCTGCCGGAGCCCGGACCCCAGACCAGCGCGACTCACCCTGCTGCAGCCCGGTGCACGGAGCCCGGAGCCCGGAGCAGACCTGCCCCAGTGCAGCCGGAGCCCGGACAGCGCCAGCCCGCCCCAGTGCAGCCGGTGCCCAGAGCAGAGCTCCCTCCGAGCGAAGCTGTCTTGTCTGCGCCGATCCCAAGCCCGTAGAGGAGCAGGGGAGAGAGGGGGAGAGACGGAGGAGGGCACACAAGCGAGCGAGCGAAGCAGCCCCCACTGGCAGGCAGTGCGGCGCGCGAGAGAGCTGCCCAGCCCCGGTCAGCGAGAGCTGTCTTGCCCAGTGTGTGTGTGTGTGAGAGAGAGAGAGAGAGAGAGACGGAGCTGCAAGAGCGTGTGATCCAGCCAGCCCGGGAGAGATAGAGAGAGCTGTTACTGCTGCTGCTGCTGCTGCTGGGCTCGGGAGCTCACGGTGGACACATGTGGTGGCGTTGCTGCGCGCAGGATGCGTGATGTGCCCTGTGTAAGATGGTGGGGTCGGAGAACCTGCGATTGAGCCGAGGTCCGCGATCCGCCGCCTATCGTCATGGTGGAGTCCCACCCGCCAGGCTGGACACTTGCTATTCCTCCGCACTTTCTGCTGGCGATGCTGACTCTATGCACAACACTACCTGTTAATTCATCAGCCTACCCTACCTCCCTGAGTGACTGCCAGACTCCCACCGGCTGGAACTGTTCGGGTAAGGCAAGAGTCCTAACTGCGAGAGAGAGGGGTGTGTGTGTGATGAGGACTGGGAGCGCTTGCATTGCATGCGGACAGGGTCTTCTGTTTAACTCATACGGGCAGGGTATTCTGTTTAACTCGCAGTTGCAATTGAATATTGACACTCGTGCGAAAAGTTGGCGGTGATGGGTCCAGGTGTAGCGTTGCAAAGATGTTACAGATGGCACTTTAAAAAAAAATCAGAGGACGGGTTTCTGCCCGAATTCAGAGAAGTACATCGTATTCCACCATCTAGGCTGCTTGAGCTGTTTACAGCATTTTCTTGTGTGTTTGCATTCAACATTTTTTTTTGAGTTTGCATTTGCGCTCAGACTCAATTTGATTTATTCTGGGCATGAGATGGGGCGGCGGTAGGAAATGTCTGCCGCATCCCCGTGCATGCTCTTCTCCCCTTTACTGACCGAGATCCCGGAGTTGGACAGGGTGCAAAATTTTTTTTTTTAAAGCACGCCTCGGCATTGCCATCGAAAGTATCCGATCTCCCGCGGGCTGGTGTTCTTGTTGCAATATATTCAGCGAGCGTGCGCTGGAGGAGACGGAGACTTGGGGAGAGGGCGGGGTAGCGTAGTTGCAACACCAAGACTAATGCACCCCTTTGCCCAGCACCCCATCCCTCTTCCCTTTCCCATCATTTGCTTTTCCATGGTGCAATCCCAGGGAAAACTGAAGCCTAAAAGAAAAAGCAAAACAAAGCCCGGGGCTGCCTGCAATTTCAGTCTGCGGGTTTAGACTTGCGATGAAGAAAGATCCAGGACATCAATCTTTGCAAAAAGAAGACAATCTGGCAGCTAAAATGCAGCTCCTTTTATATTTGTTTGCAACTTCATGTCATTGCTCAAGTTGCCGACCTGTGAATGGGTTTTCAATATTTTATTTACCTATAAATATGCATAAGCGCGTGTGCATCTCCGCGCATGCAGAGGACGTGTACTCTACATATACATCCCTATATATTTTAAATTGTTAGCCGGACTAGGTGGTGGTGCAGAGCAGATGTGCAGCAGGGGGGGATGCAATGCAAATAGAGAGCGTGGGCTTCCCACTGAAACGGGTGTGAGCTTTATTTTGCAAAAGGGTGATTTCCTCTTGCAACACTTGTCCTCAGGGGGCAGGGAGCTAGCTGCACTAGGTGGCTGCGATCGAGCGGGGTTCCCGGACGCCACTCGTGCCCGGCCTTTTGCCACGTCTGAGGTTTCCCTCCCTCCAATCCCCCTCTCTCACTCGCCATCCCCTCTCTTCTCCTTTGTCAAGGTTTCGACGACAGGGAGCACGACCTGTTCCTCTGCGACGTGAATACCTGTCAGTTCGGCGGGGAGTGCTTGCGGATCGGGGAGACCATCACCTGCGACTGCCAGCTGAAGGTAAGAAGGGGCTGCTCTTCCTTTGGTCCGGGGGCGGCCAGGCTGCTGGCTGCCGGTGGTCGGGATACACGTAGCCTGGGGGGGGGGGGGGGGGTGGATCTTTTTGCGAATAGTCCCGGCGTGTCCGCCCCGGATCTTAACGACGACTCCGTTTCTTTTTAGTGCAGCACCGACTATATGCCAATGTGCGGATCCAATGGCAACACCTACCAGAACGAGTGTTACCTGCGGCAGGCTGCCTGTAAGCAGCAGAGCGAAATCAAGGCGCTGGGAGAAGGATCTTGTTCCAACGGTATGAACGCCACGATATGTTCTGCAACTGAGTGCTGCGTGTGAGTGAATGAGAGCGAGAGACACACATACATACACAGCGAGCGAGAGAGAGAGAAAGCGCCTTCAACCTCTTGCCTGTCACATCATTAAAATAAATCTGAGAATTACCAATTGGGAGTCTGTGTGCAAGGGTTTATAACCTAATCAGCCGGAGACAACGGGGACTGCTCGTTATCGGGTATCAAAGCTTTTATTGAAGCACATTGAACGGAAATGGGAACTAGGAGCACCCGAGACTGGACACTTAATCGCCATCCCAGCCACAATGAAAATACGTTCGTGTTACTTAAAGTGTCATGGCCCGACTTGCACATTTGTCTATCAGCTTGGGGCTCCCTCGGGACAATACAGACGGCATCAATAGATTTTAGCAATAGACCACAACCTGTGTTGCGAAGATGACAAGTTAAAAAAATATATTAATCATTCTTTATGCTATTGTGCCTTCTAATGCGATCTTGTCTCTCTACAGATATGGGATCAGGTTCTGGGGGTGGAGGTAAGTGCTTTTTGCAAATGCTTTTTTAATCTAATCATAGTACTGTGGTTATGGAAGCTGCCATGACATCTGCAAATGATGCATTCTATGATATAGGCATCTCAAGTTGTTTTTCCTCCTACACAATCTTCTCTTTATTTTCCTGCAGATTCTATTTCTTCTTTGGCAGCCTCCTTTTGCTATTGGGCATAAACATTTTGTACTGCAGCTTTTTACTCTGCAACAGTGGTGCTGTGTAAATGTGTGGAGAGGAATGGACTCGAATGGCAGAGTTCTGCTTTCCTTAATGCTCGGGTGTCGAGCACCCAAAATTAAAGTGGAGGAAGGATGCGTGCACAATTAGGATAATTCCTAATGACGTGCACAACACTTGGAAGTTAACCCTTGGCTTTCTAGTTGAGAGGAAGCCATTCTACCAGTCAGTTGCTGTCCAGTAAATGTATTTCATTAAGCAAGTGGAAAAAAAGCATGTAAAACTGCTCTTGCTGAACATGGTGAATTGTAGGATTTCAGATTTAACTGGAGTTGTTTGGTCACTGGAACATATTTGCTCCACTTCCTATTACTTGGCAATATTACCATGATGATACGAGACTGCTGTCATGAAACTAGACAGCAAGAAACAAGCCGTTTGATCTATTGTTCCTCTGCTGCTTTTTAACAATTCAATTAATTCTACCTTCACGTTAGAATGATCATAGTACCCAATATTTTGACAACAGAGGATATTTAGTTCAAGCACTAACTTGCATTGGACACACATAATGTTTCATTTTTTTAAATGGAGCATAACACAACTATGTGTAGGAAAGAACTGCAGATGCTGGTTATACACCGAAGATAGACAAAATGCTGGGACAGGCAGCATCTCTGGAGAGAAGGAATGAGTGACGTTTCAGGCCGAGACCCTTCTTCGGACATCTGAAGAAGGGTCTTGATCGGAAACGTCACCATAACACAACTATGCCGAGCTACACTCACCAATAGACATTTAAAATCATATGACATTTTGCTGGCTTAAATATTGATGGGACTTTGTTTTTCGTGCATGTGAACTGTGAGCATCTGATCTATACACACATTTGAAGCTGATAGGACAAATGAGAAATGAATTTCTAAGCTCAATTATAGAGATACAGACTAGAAAACATCTACAAACAAATTCTGGTTAACGCATTCATATTAAAGGTCAGTGAAAATTTACTAGCCTTTGTACAAGCATTTCAGTTACAGCACAAGCTTAATTATTTGCCTTCTGATGACATAAATTGGTTGTGTTTTTTTTCTTGCACAAAGAGCTAATAATGTTAAAGCTTTCAAGTGATTTCTAATTATTTCTTCTGTGATATGATTGGGAGAGTAATCTAAAAGTTTGTATGTGAATCAGTAGACATGTTGAAACTGTTCTACTTTGAAGGTAACAGCATAACTATGGTTAGAAATATAAAATAATAATCCCAATAATGGAAACATCTTTGTACATAGAATGGAAAATGTGGATTATGGTGTTGTATAGAGCCTTTAGGTACTTTGTATGTATGGGGATTTAATTAGCAAGGATTCAATGGTTATATGAAAGATGGTGAGTTGGTTTTGTTTATCTAGAATATAGGTGATGACAGAGACCAGTCAAGTAATCTGTTTCGGTGTGATAAATACTATGTAAAAATGAATATTTAGTTTTAATTTTAAGTAAGTTTCCTACAACGTTATTTCATTTGTGGAACAGTAAAATTACAAAAAACTGCAGAAGCAATTGGGATAATCTTTTAACAGTCTTCAAGCAGCTGTTGAACCACAGTTGTCATTAAGTGTTTAAAAAGGTTAATAACTCGGTTGTGAAATAGCTGCATAAATTAGGTGATAAGGTCTTTTTCTGGATGCAAGCCTCGTGCTTTGCATAATAGAAAAACGAAAGGGTTTGGTTGGGACTAGATAGCCCCTTCAAACATATCAAAATGTAGTTACATTAAATGATTTCTAAGGCATACGATCAAGTTTATATCATGGCTTCTGTAGCTGATGGCCTGCTCTATTCTGCAGCATTTCCACTTGCATCTTTTGAAATCTACCTCCAGTCTTGTGCAGGCTAATGTACCCAGAAAACAGCCAAGTATCCACCATTTTTGTACATCAGATTTTTTTGTTGGTAAAAGTTCTACATTTTTACCAGCTTTAGTCTACATTGCCTTGTTATTATCCCGACCTACGCAGGCACACTTCCACCTTCCTGTCCCATCAAAATGTTGATTGAGTATAAGGGTAGTGACAAAGGCAGAAATCTCTAAATATTGCCTTCAAGCTGTGTTGGTACCCAGAGTTTAGTGACTGCTGCCAGTGCCGAGTTTATAAAGCATCAATAATACTGATCACCCACTTGCTTCACCCATCCTGTTTTTAACGGTGCTAAAATGCCTTTTGACCCATGCTACAAGAAGTAGTGTAAAGTAAAGTAAGTACATTTATTTATATAGCACTTTTCAATCAATTTCAATCAAAGAAGCCAAAGTGCTTTACAGAGAAAATTATCCATATAAATAATAAAAAGAGGTAGAAAAAAAATGACACAACACACTATAAGAGATTCTACACGTACATCCCCCCCCACAGCAGAATCTACACTCTCCACTGTGAGGGAAGGCACTAAAATGTCCAGTCCTTCTCCTCTCCTAGTCCACCCGAGGTCGGGGCCAGTTTGAGGCCGCCGCAACGGCAGCCCGATGATTATAGGCCCACCCGCCGGGAAGCTGGAACACCGGCATCGGGTGGAAAAGTCCTCAGCGGCCTTGAAGTGTCTGGAGCGGCCGCTCCTTCCCCGGAGACTGCGACGCCCGTGGACTTCAGGCCGCGCCGGTTGGAGCTTCGACTCCGCGGTGTTTCTGATCCAGCGCCGCCCGCCCGCGGCGGGATGCCCTCAAACCGCAGACTGCAGCTGCTCGATGTTGGTGGTCGGCGGTCACAGCACTCCGGAGTGGCGACCCGGCAAGGCATCGCCCGCTCCGTGTTGGTGTCCCAGCGCTGTGCCGCCGAAGCTGTGGTCCCCGGCAGGAACGCCGCTCCAGCCCGATGGAAGGCCGCATGGGGAGATCGGATGGGGAGATCGGAGATGCAATTTGGAGGAAAACCGCATCTCTGACCAGGTAGGACTGGGGTTAAAACAGTTCCCCACCCCCCACATAGAAAGAATAGACTCCAAAAAAAATTTCGACAATAAAAGAGTTAGAGGACGGACTGCAGGCAGGCGCCCATACAAACGGCGCCCACTCCTGCACATCCGCCATCTTGAAAAAAACGTGTGGAGGAAGGAACTGCAGATAGATGCTGGTTTAAAGTGAAGATAGACACAAAAAAAAGCTGGTGTAATGCAGTGGGTCAAACAGCATCTCTGGAGAAAAGGAATAGATGACGTTTCGGGTCGAGACCCTTCTTCAGACTGAGAGTCAGGGGAAAGGGAAATGAGAGATATAGGTCATGGCCTGCTTCAATTTACTTGGTACCTTTACACATTTAAAAAGCATTTGTATGAACAAATGAATCGCTGAAGGATTGAAGGCCATAGACCAAGTGCTAGTAAATGTGATTAGTATAGATAGGTATTTGATGGCCGGCAAAGATATGGTGACTTAAGAGCTTGTTCCTATGTTATATGGCTCTGATTCTGTGAAATCAGACAAGTGTCCACAGTGTGAGGTGAGGCAGCAACATCGATATTTGTGTTAGTTCTGTGGTATTCAATTTTATTGAGACTAAAACCAAAATAAAAAAATTTGGAAGTTAAATTAAAAAGCTGGCAAGGAGGTGGGGAGGTGGGGGGTATTTTGTTTAGTAAGTTATTATCTATGTTTTCCTGCAATAATGGTGCAAGTAAATTTAGTATTACCTTTAGTATTACCAAGAGCAGGAAGGCAGATTGTTATCTGAATGGTGTTGTTAGGAAAAGGGGAAATACAACAAGATCTGGGTGTCCTTGTTCATCAGTCACTGAAAGTAAGCATGCAGGTACAGCAGGCAGTGAAGAAAGCTAATGGCATGTTGGCCTTCATAACAGGAGGAGTTGAGTATAGGAGCAAAGACGTCCTTCTGCTGTTGTACAGGGCCCTAGTGAGACTACACCTGGAGTATTGTGTGCAGTTTTAGTCTCCAAATCTGAGGAAGGACATTCTTGCTATTGTGGGAGTGCAGCGTGGGTTCAAAAGGTTAATTCCCGGGATGGCTGGACTGCCATATGTTGAACGAATGGAGTGACTGGGCTTGTGTACTCTGGAATTTAGAAGGATGAGAGGGGATCTTAGTGAAACGTACAAGATTATTAAGGGATTGGTCACATGTTCCCGATGTTGGGGGAGTCCAGAACCAGGGGCCCCGGTTAAGAATAAGGGGTTGGCCATTTAGAACAGAGCTGAGGAAAAACTTTTTCACCCAGAGAGTTGTGAACCTGTGGAATTCTCTCCCTCAGAAGGCAGTGGAGGCCAATTATCTGGATGCTTTCAAGAGAGAGTTAGATAAAGCTCTTAAAGATAGCGGAGTCAGGGGATATGGGGAGAAAGCAGGAACGGGATACTGATTGTGGATGATCAGCTATGATCACAGTGAATGGCCGGATGGCCTACTCCTGCACCTATTGTCTATTGTCTTTCATGGGCGGGGCACAGATAGAAATGTGAAAATTAGAGGACTCTAGGTTAGGCAGCAAAGGAGTGGATTGGTGGGCAGCCATTTCAGAATACTAATGTGGTCACGGAGGGCCAATTGACCTTCTCCCTCAGTCCTTAATGGTTCTGCGATTCAAAGTAACTGTTGTAAAGAAAGCAGAGGATCAGTGTTAGGAATATGCTAACATGGGGATATCAGGATTAATATGAAAATACTGCATTACATCTCGCTGAAAGATTTGAGTTGCCATGTACACTCTCAGAAAAGGAGCAAATTGACCACACAAATTTGCTGTATTGTAACACCAAATAAAACAAATTAAATGTCTCATTTCTTTAGTTATAATAAATTAGAATACTGATACCAAAGCAGGGAAAATTCACAGAGATTCACTACCCATCATTTGTTTTTATCCACCTTTTCCTTTTTTTCCGGGATTTTCTTGAGACTATTTAAGATGATCGTGGGATCTTGCAAAGGAGAGAAAGGTCGGTTGGACCATCATGTCTGCTCTAAAAGAGCTGTTGCATTTGTCCAGCTGTTGCATTTTTCCCATAATTCAGCATTATTTTCCTTTGAAATTAGATGCGTACAATATCATGTTTGAAAGTTGCCTTTGTATCTGCTCTCTTAGGTTGTGCTTTTCTGGTGTAATTTATTGCTCCGAGAGAATATTCCCTGACACCACTGCTTCTTCTGTGGATTTTCTTAGATCCTTGCGTTCTTTGGTTCCCTCCTGGCAATGCAAGCTAGTTCTCCTGTTTTCATAATCTTGAAACTGTCTCTTATTCTTGACTGCTTTAGTTTGTCTTTAGGGGTGTTTTTTTTGTATGACTGCAATCGTTCAGTCTTGGTTTCATTCTGGGAAATCCCCTCTAAACTCTTCCTGGATTCTTGCCCTTCTTAGTGTATGTCGCCCAACATTTAACACAATTCTACAGTCAAGGCCTTGCCTGTCATTTTATTAATACTTATCAAGCAACAAGATGTTTCCTTGTGCTGAAATTTATAATGACATTATTAAGGTCCTGACACATTAATACTTGCATATATGATTACTTAGGTCTTTGTTCCTGGCCCTTTAAGTTAAACTGTGTAGTTATGTATCCATTCTTCTTCCCAAAAGTGCATCACTTCACACATCTCTGCATTAAATTTCATCTACATATGTCTGCCCATTTCACCAGCTGAATGTGTCTTCCTGAGATCTGTCACTTGTTTGTTCAGTGTTTCTAAGCTTTCAAAGATGCCACAATCCCTAAAATCATTACTATAATTATCTTAGGTACTGTGACAATCCAAAATGTTTTAAATATAAATGAAAAAGTGTGACAAGCCTAATACTATATGGAATCTTTTTGTTTCCTCTTGGACGAAACAAAAGGGTTCACCACAACCTTGTTTTTTTTTCTCTGGACCAATTTAATATCCATGTTGCTTTGCCTCTTTAATCCCGTAGATTTAAATTTTGATATCAGAACCTTTTCAACATATATATGCACAAGTACCATCAACAACCTTTTCCATTAGCACATCAAAGCTTTTTTAAACGCAACCATGCTGGCTGCTGTTGATTAACACAAATGATTTTTGTTTTTGTTTTGCTTTTCTTACACCAGTGTAAGGCAAACTGAGCTCTAGTTCATCCCTCTCCCCTTTCTCAAACAGGAATGTAACATGTGCAACCCTCCAGCCTTCTTACACCACTCCCATGTCCATCCAAGTAGGATTGAAGGATTGTGGCCAGATCCACCCATGCTCACCTCAAAATCCTAGGATGCACACCATCTGGACCAGGTGACCTTTCAACTTTTAAGCACTGCCAACTTTTAAACTCATTTATATCCTATCCCACTTTTTTTCAACCTCCTTCATTTTGATTTGCTCACATTGTTTGCAAAATCAGATACTCAAGTATTAATTCACTCCCTGACCCATGCCTTCCATAAAAATATTGCATTCCATACTTTGGCTAACATTTTTACCTTTTGGGTTGTGTTGTAACTTCCTGGTCAACAGACTATGTTGAAGAGAGGATAGGTGCAGTGAAGTGTGTTGTGAATTAGTCAGTGAACAATATGGTGGCGCAGTGGTAGAGTTGCTGCCTTACAGCACCAGAGACCCAGGTTCGATCCTGACAACGGGTGCTGTCTGTATGGAGTTTGTACGTTCTCCACGTGACCTGCATGGATTTTCTCCGGGTGCTCCGGTTTCCTCGTACACGTTTTCAGGTTAATTGGTATGGTAAAATTGTAAATTGTCCCTAGTGTGTGTAGGCTAGTGTTAGTGTGCGGAGATCACTCATCAGCGCAGACTCGGTGGGCCGAAGGGTGTCTCTAAACTAAACGAGGTGAAGCTTTCAGCCATGTGTTTATCAAAACCACTTTATTCCAGTCAATTGTGACTCATTTCCTGCCACTCGTGTCCCTGAATCAAAAGGTTGTGGGTTCAAGTCCCACCAGCAACTTAAGCACAAACATTGAGGTTAGCTCTCCAATCCAATACCGAATGAGTACTTCATCAAACTAGGACCATGTCTCCTGGCAGCATGTGGGATTTAAATACAAAGCAGAGCAGAGGAGTTTTGTTGGCCAATATTTACCTCTCACTCAATATCACATAAACAGATCTTCTGGTCATTATCACTTTGCTATTTGTCAGAGCTTACTGAGTGCTACTTTTCATATATGACTAAAGTGATTCCTCTTCAAAAGTCCAAAAATAACTATAAAGGCTTTTTACAATTGTTAATCCTTTTACTCTTTCAATTAAACCAGTATCATATTTCTGTATTTCCTAACAAAACAACCAAATCAGGTATAATAACAGTGCATACATCTCAATTTTGACTTCACTGTTCAATGGCATGTGGAAGCATAACATCTAATAGAATTTGGTGGTGCCTGCACAATGCTAAGAAGGCAGAACATGCACTTAAATACAATAAGGTGCTGAAACTTTATCACCTGGACAGTGTTAGTTCATGTCTATAATATCACACAGGGTCTTCACAAAAGGCGTGCAGCTGGACAGTGTGACCCCTCTACAGAGAGGAATTCACTCATTTGTGAACTTGTGTCTCCCTTGTTCTCGCTCACATACTTGGCGATTGAGGTTTCACTTTCAGGACATTTGGTTCCTTGCATAGTACTAATGAGCAAAGGCAGTTGGCGTTTGTAGGTAGTGTGCTTCGGAGGGCGTAACAGTGTGAGCTCCCCTTAAGTAGGTATTGATGCTCATCCGGGTTGGGGATGGTAGTATTGATAAAGAGGAGACTTCTGGACCACCAGGAAAGAATGTGTGAGGCAGCAGGTGTGACAGATGCACTGTGGATCAAGAGTCAACAGTTTTCAGGTTCCTGTACCTTCTTCCTGATGGCAGGGGTAAAGATAAGTGTGCATGGCCTAGGGTGGTGTGGGTCTATGATGATGCTGGCTGCTTCGAGCTATACAATTTCTCCCAATGTGAGTCACGTCATGTCACTGGCTTTCGCAATGGCTCTTCATCGGCTAAGAGAGTGACACCAGAATGGGAAGTACCTTAATGAGGCCAGCAAATGCGTGCAGATCTTCAATGACGATTTACACCCTATGAATGCTATCTTGAATATAATACATAAGTCCTTCCCTTGGCCCTTCAAAGGTCCCACTGATTTGTAGCATAATATTCAGAGCATATTTCTTGCAGGAAAATATGAGAGTCTTGTCTCAAGAGGAAAAGTCTAGGTCAGGCCCATAGAATCAAAACTAAGGAATGCACACAATTGCCTATCTTCCATCAGGACAATGACCTGTGCAGCCAGCTTCTACCTCAACAGACGTAGTACAGAAGAGGCTGGATGAAAAGTAGAGAATTGTTCTTGCGTAAGGATGTTTTATGAAAAACACAAAGTGCCTTGAGGAACTCAGTGGGTTATGCAACATCTGTGGAGAAAATGAACAGATGATGTTTTGGGTCAGGACCCTTCCACAGATGTTGCCTGACCCACTGAGTTGTTGCAGCGCTTTACGTTTTACTCAAGATTCCCGCAACCACAGCTCCTTGTGTCTCCAGGGTATTTTACGTGTAATGGGTGTTTTAATTCATATTAGGAATTTCAAGAGGATTAAGTTTATTCTTTAGACTCGCAAAAATATTTTTGACACCACATTCTCATAAGATCATAAGTGTTAGGAGCAGAATTAGGGCATTCGGCCCATCAAGTCTACTCCGCCATTTAATCATGGCTGATCTATCTCTCCCTCCTAACCCCATTCTCCTGCCTTCTCCCCATAACCTCTGATACCCGCACTAATCCAAGAAACCTGTGAAAAATGATGCATATTACTAACTCAAGAGTTAGATTTAACTCTTAGGAATCAAGGGATATGGGGAAAGAGCAGGAACGAGGGACTGATTTTAAATGATCAGCCATGATCATATTGAATGCTGATGCTATTTTTCGAAGGGCCGAATAGCCTACTCCGGCACCCAGTCCTTCTCTCCAGAGATGCTGCCTGTCCTGCTGAGTTACTCCTCCATTTTGTGTCTCCACTATTTTCCTATGTTTCTATATTTACTTTCTGGTCTTATAAATTTTAAATTGTGTATAATGGAGGATATAGAATGATGCTGAACATTGGAAGGAGAAAAAGTGGATGTTTGCAGGACAGGTTGTGGAAGGTGGGTGGGCGGCTTTCGTGAGTCATGCATCAATAAGGACATTATGGGCATCCCAGTCTGTAATGGGCTCTGCTCCTCTTGTAATGCATACATCACTTTGCTTACCTTTCCTCATCCGATGATGGCCTGTCCTCTCCAATTTATATCTCCTCAGTGTCTAACCCCCAATATTAGCCCTTTGTTACGCAGAATGCTGCACAATGGTGTTGCGTTGGAGCCCCTGACGGTTGCAGATGAAGGCACCTGCAAATCTGTAAATTAATCTGTCGCACCTCCCAGGCATGTCAGTGGATTACACAACAAGAGTAAGATCTGTCATGCAGGTTTGGTTGTACTGTTTATTGGTTGGACTACTCACTGCTATCCTTGGTTATGCAGTAGGCTGCATCACTTGTCGCCAATCAGCCAGCGGCACTTCTGCTGGGAAGTACGGGTGGGATCCCTTGCAAATGGTGATCACTCATGGGTCATTGTGGGGTGGGGGGGGCTTGATTGTCACATATTGATGACACCCTACCCCTGTGGCAAAACAGAGCTACATATGTTGAACTATATCCTGTCTGTCTCACTCAGTCATCCAGTCTGAGTAACGGTCCCGGCCCGAAACATCATCTATCCTTTTCCTCCACAGATGCAACCTGACTCGCTAAACTAAACCTTTTAGTTTAAAGATACAGCATGGAAACAGGCCCTTCGGCCCACCGAGTCCGCACCGACCAGCGATCCCCGCACACTAGGGACAATTTTTTACATTTATACCAAGCCAATTAACCTATAAACCTGTACGTCTTTGGAGTGTGGGAAGAAACTGAAGATCGCTGAGAAAATCCACAGGGAGAAAATAAAACTCCGTACAGATAGCACCCGTAAACATAGAAAATAGGTGCAGGAGTAAGCCATTTGGCCCTTCGAGCCAGCACCGCCATTCAACATGATCATGGCTGATCATCCTAAATTAGTATCCCGTTTCTCCCCATATCCCTTGATTCCATTAGCCCATAGAGCTATATCTAACTCTCTATTGAAAACATCCAGTGCCTTCTGCAGCAGAGATTGCCACAGATTCACAACTCCCTGGGTAAAAAAGTATTTCCTCATCAGTCCTAAATGGCCTGCCCCTTATTCTTACACTGTGATCCCGGGTTCTGGACTCCCCCAACATCGGGAACATTTTTCCTGCATCTAGCCTGTCCAATCCCTTAAGAATTTTATATGTTTCTATAAGGTCCCCTTCTAAATTCCAGTGAATATAAGCCCAGTTGATCCATTCTTTCACCATATGTCAGTCGCGTCATCCCGGGAATTAACCAGGTGAACCTACGCTGCACTCCCTCAACAGCAAGAATGTCCTTCCTCAAATTAGGGGACCAAAACTGCGCACAAAACTCCAGGTGTGGTCGCACCACGGCCTGTACAACTGCAGTAGGACCTCCTTGCACCTTCCATTTCATTATTTTCTAAAATATTTTACAGTCAGTAAAATAGTTATGAACTATAGTCATTACTGAGGTGCAGAAAATGTGGGAGCTACCTGTGCATATAGCAAGCTCACACAAGAGCAGGATCGAACCCGGGTCTCTGGTGCTGTAAGCGCTGTAAGGCAGCACTCTACTGCTGTGCCACCGTGCCGCCCTCCAGCACTTTGTTTGCTTGTCCACAATAGAAACATGGGAGATTTAATAGCTGGCAGTAGATCCATCAATAGTTGCAGATGATCCATCTGTTACCTGCCATGTGCATTGGTGCAAGTCTGACACCAATATTCTACATCTGTCCCTAGCTAAGCCCTGGAAGGATGCTGATGCAAAGCAGTTATGGATGGTGGGCATTTTGACAGCAATCTGTGAGGTGTGGCCACAAAGGACGAACAGGCAGCACATCATGTTCTAATGTTCTGCAAATATCACTTCATATGACATCCTGAGGCTGGCATTCAGACTTATCAAAGCGGTTAGACACAAAAAGCTGGAGTAACTCAACGGGTCAGGCAGCATCTCTGTGGAAAAGGAATAGGCACGTTTCGGGACGAGAAGCTTTCTTCAGACTGAGAGTCAGGGGAAGGGAACCAAGAGATATAGAAGGTAGATAGAACAATTGAATGAAAGATATGAAAAAAGCAATGATGATCCAGGAAAGGCGGAGCCCACAATGGTCCATTGTTGGCTGTGAGGAAAGTGATAACGAGTGAAACTCAGCAGGACAACAGTGAAGCTAATATGATGACTAGGGTGGGGGAGGGACAGAGAGAGAGGGGATACTTTGAAGATAGATCTTATCCAGCTGGTTATCACTGGCCTCTGATGAGCTCCATCTCTCTACTGATGTCCTCTCCCCCTGTGCAGATGGATTTATATGAGGAGCAGCTTGTTGCTGTTTCGGAGGCTTTTGGTGTTGTAGATTGTTGTCCTGTGGACGCACCTCAGAGCACCCGAGGTGGTGTGGCGGTTGAGAGCTCAAAAACCAATGTACATGAGACCACCTTCAAGGTCAACAAAGTTTACAAACTTGGTTGCAAATGAAATGACTATTTTTCAAGCTGGCTGCACAATTTCCGATACAAATTCTGTAAATAATGGATTTCACAGATTCATCCAAGTGGCAGCTATGAGGCCGGAGTATTTATGACAGCTTTTCTATCCTTTCCAGCCCTAACCCAACCTGACTACTTTCACCTTTATTGTACCAGCGCGTTCCAGAGAGCTTTGGCAACGTGTACATGTGGTTAACTTCCCATACTCTTATAAATATGCTTGTAATGAGCGATGACTGTTTTGAAAGTACCTGCCCACCTCTCCCATGCAGGTTTCTTAAATGTAGCCTGATAGACTTTACTTTTCCAATCTGTTGTCACATTTGATGTATTTGATCTGCCACCACTTGCTGAAATTAAAATTGCCACTGGTATGTTTTTAAACGAGTTTCAGTGTTCCCTTTTGTTATCTGCTAATTTAACCTCATTCATTCCCCGTGCTCCTAATTTTCTTTACAGTTTGCTTCATGCGGCACGGTGGCGCAGCGGTATAGCTGCTGCCTTACAGCAAATACAGCGCCGGAGACCCGGGTTCGATCCCGACTGCATGTGCTGTCTGTTTGGACTTTGTACGTTCTCCCCGTGACCTGCGTGGGTTTCTCTGAGATCTTCGGTTTCCTTCCACGCTCCAAAGACGTATAGGTTTGTAGGATAATTGGCTTGGTAAATGTAAAAATTGTCCCCAGTGGGTGTAGGATGGTGTTAATGTGCGGGGATCACTGGTCGGCGCGGATCCGGTGGGCCGAAGGGCCTGTTTCCCGCGCTGTATCTCTAAAACTAAAAGCTAAATAAAGCTCTGCTTCCCTCAATTTTCAACTAGTTGTGAATCCCACATTTATCCTGAGCTTTTTTTAATGTTTAATTTGAACCACTTTCTTTCCTCATACGACCTGTTGCTTTGGATGGCTTTTATTTCTTCCTCAAGAAATGTTTGCAGTGTGTACCTGATTTATCTTCTTAAACGTCTCCCATTACTGTTTGACTTGTCACTCATTCAAAGGCATATAAGCCTTCTATCATTTGAGTGCCTTCACTTTTGACTCTTGTCTCATTCGTAAACAAAGCTGAATGATGCATTCTGCTATTGAGGCACTGTTTAAATGTGTACATCTTGTATAAAAATGAGTGGATGGACATAAATATAGCCCAAAAGGGCAATAAGACTAATCTATGCATAGCTGATAACATAGGCCATATCAATAATGCAAGTGTAATTAATTCGCTCTGACGCACTCTGATAGAATCGCTACCTACTCACCTATGATGGTTTTAGTCGTGCATGCGACCGTTACATTGAAGTTCAGTTGAACATGGAGTCCAAGGACTCAGGAACTGCTGAGAAAACTCTTGCACATCTCCTTCATTTGCAGGGATATGAAGGAAAGTCTTGGGTAAGCCTTAGAGATGAAGTAAGGGATTGGGAAAGAGGTCATGTGAGAAAGTAGCAACGTTACAACATTTTGAGATTTTAAAATCGTCTGCAATTTATCCCATCAGATAAAGCATAAAAAGAAGTTTAATTTGACACCTGATTCACTTTCATATCTTCAGTATTAAAAAGGTTATGGCCATTTCCCATACTCTGAAATTAGCATCTTGTTCCCTATTGCTTTTTCCATTGACTTAACTCAAAAGCTGTGATTGAGGACAGTCAAAAGCCCATTAACCTCACG
>JAXLNO010006125.1:0-25730 GCA_038087875.1 Malacoraja senta | reverse complement strand
CCCGGCGAGGCCATGCTGGGCTAAATGTTTGGGCCGTCATATCCGTAACGATCATCTCTGTCACTTAACCCCCAATCTCCTGGACTCCATCTCCAGGTCCATCTCCAGCTCCATCTCCACCTCCAGCTCCACCTCCAGCTCCAGCTCCAGCTCCAACTCCATCTCCAGCTCCTCCAGCTTATCTTTTTTTTGATTATTTGTGCTCCAGCTCCATCTCTGCGCATCCCTCTGTAATTGGATCCTCGACTTCCTCATTCACAGACTCCATTCTTCTGTTCGTATTGGTGGAAATGTGTCAGCTGCGATAACAATCAGCACGGGAGCACCTCAAGGCTGCGTGCTCAGCCCCCTGCTGTACTCACTCTATATTCATGACTGCGTAGCCGGTCACATTGCGAACTCCATCATCAAGTTCGCCGACGACACCACTGTTGTGGGACGTATCACTGATGGGGACGAGTCAGAGTATAGAAGTGAGATCGTCCGATTGACCAAATGGTACCAGCACAACAACCTGGCCCTCAACACCAGCAAAACCAAGGAACTGATTGTGGACCTTGGAAGGGGTAGGATGGGGACCCACAATCCCGTTTATATCAACGAGTCGATGGTGGAAAGGGTCATGTGCTTCAAATTCCTGGGCGTGCATATCTCTGAAGATCTCTCCTGGTCCCAGAACACTGATGCAATCATAAAGAAAGCACATCAGCGCCTCTACTTCCTGAAAAGATTATGGAGAGTCGGTATGTCGAGGAGGACTCTCTCGAACATCTACAGGTGCACAGTAGAGAGCATGCTGACTGGTTGCATCGTGGCTTGGTTCGGCAACTTGTGTGCCCAGGAGCGGAAAAGACTGCAAAAAGTTGTAAACAATGCCCCGTCCATCATCGGCTCTGACCTCCCCACCATCGAGGGGATCTATCGTAGTCGCTGCCTCAAAAAGGCTGGCAGCATCATCAAGGACCCACACCATCCTGGCCACTCACTCATCTCCCCGCTGCCCTCAGGTAGAAGGTACAGGAGCCTGAAATCTGCAACAACCAGGTTCAGGAACAGCTACTTCCCCACAGCCAGCAGGCTATTAAACTCAACTCAAACAAAATCTGAACTTTAATTAGCCTACTGCACTTTATATGCTTATTTATGTGTGTATATATATATTCAATGGTATATGGACACACTGATCTGTTCTGTATTATTTATGCCTACAATATTCTGTTGTGCTGAAAGCAAAGCAAGAATTTTATTGTCCTATCTGGGACACATGACAATAAACTCTCTTGAATCTTGAATCTTGAATCTTGAATCTCCAGCTCCTCCAGCTTATCTTTTTTTTTTGTTTATTTGTTTTATATCTCCATCTCCAGCTCCATCTCCAGCTCCATCTCCAGCTCCAGCTCCAGCTCCAGCTCCAGCTCCAGCTCCTCCAGCTTATCTTTTTTTTGTTTATTTGTTTTATAGCTCCAGCTCCAGCTCCATCTCCATCTCCAGCTCCATCTCCATCTCCATCTCCAGCTCCACCTCCACCTCCACCTCCAGCTCCATCTCCAGCTCCATCTCCATCTCCAGCTCCACCTCCAGCTCTATGTCTAACACTATCCTTATCCCTATCTCTATCTCTATATCTATCTCCATCTCCATCTCCATCTCACAAGTGTTGAGGAAACACTAATCCCTGTTCATATGTTGCTTCCTGTTCTCAACCATTAACAAACTGTTGGAGCCTTAGTTTTAGTCATCTCCGTCACGTGACACTCCCAAACTTGATCATCTTCATCAAAGTGAGTCATGTCCATCACATGAGTATTTTATGCTCATAATGTGTAAAATAATACAACAATGACCATAATTATCAATTGTAATTATGAAATAATGGAAGACTAGGACAAAATTTTTATTTTATATTTTTAAATCAGTTATATTTTATGGATATGACTGAATGCAATGGTCAAAGAAGAGGAAAAAATGTATTAAATTCTCTAAAAGATTGCGCCAAACATGTTTTTCCCACAGTAGCGATGTCTATCATGAGAGTTGCAAAAAATTTACGTTTTATAATCGGGTTTCCAGAAACTCAAAAGTAGACACTTACTGAATAATCACCCATTGGTGATAATTTTCCAATGTTCTATAGATTCAGGATCAGTTCCTGTGGATTGGAGGGTAGCTAATGTTATCCCACTTTTTAAGAAAGGCGGGAGAGATAAAAAATGGAATTATAGACCAGTTAGCCTGACATCAGTGGTGGGGAAGATGCTGGAATCAATTATAAAAGATGAAATAGCAGCAGATTTGGATAGCAGTAACAGGATCGGTCCGAGTTAGCATGGATTTACGAAGGGGAAATCATGCATGACTAATCTTCCGGAATTATTTGAGGATGTAACTAGGAAAATGGACAAGGGAGAACCGGTGGAATACTCGTTTTACTCTTCGGTACATAAAACTTATTCAAGAATTGATTATTTTTTAGTGGATATGAAATTAATGCCATATACAATTAATCCTACATACCACATTAGTAGTATTTCTGATCACTCTCCATTGACATTTTCAGTAGAATTTGAGGGAATGCCGGGTAAAAACTTTTTTGGGAGGTTTAATACACATATTTTAAATGACTTACAAGGTTATCAATACTTAAAACAACAAATGAATTATTTTTTTTACGACAAATGATGCACCAGGTACTTCGCCTTCTTTATTATGGGAAACTTTTAAGGCATTTATTAGAGGAATTATAATTTCATATCAAATTTTTCAAAATAAAAAGAATAAGACAGAACAAATGCTGTTAGAACAAGAAATTAGACAGTTAGAGTTAGATAATGCCAAAGATTCCACTACAGATAAACATAATAAGATAATGTGACTGAAATTTAAACTTAATCGAATTTTATCGGCAAGAGTAATAAGATTATTCCAAATTACAAAACAGGAACATTTTGAGTTTGGTGACAAACCACATAAGCTTTTAGCTCGTCAATTGAAAAAACAAGAAAAGGAAAATACTATAACTAAAATTAAATCAGAGAAAGGTGAATTATTTATACTACCTAAAGATATTAACAATAGATTTGCTCACTTTTATCAAAATTTATATACATCTAAAACTAAA
This sequence comes from Malacoraja senta, assembly GCA_038087875.1. Lineage (NCBI taxonomy): Eukaryota > Metazoa > Chordata > Chondrichthyes > Rajiformes > Rajidae > Malacoraja > Malacoraja senta. The sequence continues at coordinate 22,612 of JAXLNO010006125.1, read as the reverse complement.
ATAGAAGATAGTAAAATTAAAAAAAATGTAGATAACTGTAATCTTCCAAAACTTGACCTTTTGGAACAAGAGGAACTTGGAGCTCAAATTACAATTGAAGAAATAGGTGAAACAATAAAATCGCTGAAAAATGGTAAAACACCGGGACCAGATGGTTTTAGTAATGAATTTTATTAAAAAATTCATGAGATAACGACTCCTTATTTATTTAATTTATATACTCATGCTTTTAAAGAAAATAAACTACCTGAAACATTAGCAGAATCAACTATTACGCTTATTCCAAAAAAAGATAAAGATTTAGACGATCCGGGCTCACATAGAGCTATATCACTTTTAAATACAGACCAGAAAATTTTAGCAAAGACTTTAGCAAGAAGATTAAGCAAATATATTAGTAAACTGATAAATCCTGATCAAACGGAGTTTATACCTAAAAGATACTCATTTAATAATTTGAGACGCCTGTTTAACATAATGTACTCACATAAAAGGGAGGAAGAAGATATATCAATTATTTCTCTGGATGCAGAGAAAGCATTTGATCAGGTAGAGTGGCAATACTTATATAAAGTACTGCACAAAATATAATAGGGGAGAGAATTTTATTACATGGGTAAAACTATTATATGATAAACCGATGGCAAGAATATTAACTAATAATATGTTATCTCAAAAATTTCAATTATCAAGGGGCAATAGGCAGGGATGTGCGTTATCACCCCTGCTATTTGCCCTTATGATAGAGCCTTTGGCTGAAAGTATAAGAATTCATCCGAATATTCATGGCTACAACACTAGGGACTCAAATAATAAAATGTCATTATATGGAGATGATATACTTTTATATATTACAAAGTCACAAACGAGCATACCAAATTTATTAAATTTAATAGAGGAATTCGGGTCCTTTTCTAGATATAGAATAAACTGGAACAAAAGTGAAATTATGACGTTAAAATCTCATGAACCCACACACTTACTGAAGCTCCCCTTTAAAATTGCAACAGAAAAATTTAAATATTTGGTATTCAAATTACGAGAAAATATAAAGCATTATTCAACACTAATTTTATACCTTTATTAAATAAACTCAATATGTTGATTAAATTTTGGAAAACACTTTCTTTATCAGTAATAGGTAGAATAAATGCTATAAAAATGATCTTTCTACCACAATTATTATACCTATTTCAGTCTATACCATTATATATACCAAAATACTTCTTAAAAAAATTAGACTCTAATATTATCAATTTTATTTGGGATTATAGATCACATAGAATTAAAAAAAAACATTTATGTAAACCAAAAGATGTCGGGGGATTCTCACTCCCGAATTTTTTGTATTATTATTGGGCAGTGCATATTAAGAATATAATTTATTGGTTGGACAGTTCTACCCAACAGACAGAATGGATAAGAATGGAGAAAGAGGATTGTTTTCCTTGTAATATAGGAACGATCCTCTTCTCTCCGAAAAAACTGAACAACACAATATATAAGAAGAACCCAATTATACACGATACAATAAGAATTTGGAAACAAATAAAATTATCCTTAAAATTAAGAAATTTATCATTGTTAACGCCTATAGCGAATAACCCTTTATTTAAATCATCTCTTATTGATAAAACATATAACCAATGGGAAAGTTTAGGAATTAAAAGGATCGGGGATATGTATGAAATGGGAAATCTATTATCATTCCAACAATTACAATTTAAATTTAAATTGAAAAATAACCAATATTTTAAATATCTTCAGATTTGCGATTTAATGAAGAAATACATACAAGGATATCAAAAAGTAACTTCTGACATTGGAAGAAGCAATGAATATTAAAGCTGACACAAAAATTAATATCATATTTATATAATAGTATTTTAAATATAGATTTACCATCGACAGAGGTACTTAGAGAAGAGTGGGAACGGGAATTAATGATAAAAATTACGAAGGTTACATGGGAAAAGTATTGGATATATATACACAAATGTTCGATTAATGCAAGACATAATCTAATTCAATTTAAAATTTTACATAGATTATATTATTCAAAAACAAGATTGAACAAATTCTATCCAAATATACCCCCCATTTGTGATAAATGTCTATCCCAAAACGCAACTATAACACACTCTTGTTTCTTGCATAAAACTTTATAGATTTTGGAGTGATATTTTTGATATATTTACAAAATTATTCAAGATAAGAATGGAACCTAATACTGAAATGATTATATCTGGAGTAATGGAAGATGGGAATAAATTGAACTTATCTCAACATTTATTTTTTAATTATGGTTTAATAATAGCAAAAAAACTAATACTTAAATTTTGGAAAAATACACCAATACCAACGCTTAAAATGTGGATCGCAAGCATGTTGGACACCACACACCTTGAAGAAATGCGATTCCTCCTAATAGAAAAATCAGACCAATTCTTAACGAGTTGGTCTCCATTTGTCGTCTTTTTGGAATCATATGGTGCAACATAATTCTAGAAACTAACTGTTTCAGGACTGGGTGGGGGATGGTCAAGATTATAAATAATGATCTCCTTATTTCTTTTTATTTGTATTTTTTACTCTCTTTTTCCTACTCTCTTTTCTTCAACTTTCTTCTTTCATTCTCTTTTTTTCTTTTTCACACACTATATATCTCACGTTTTTCTATTCTTTATTATCTAATTTCTTTTTCCTATTCTTCTTTATTATAACAAATAAAAAATAAGATGTACATAAAATGTATTATGCAAATATATATTAGGCACTTTGGTGCCCTATGACTGTACTTACTTCTAAAAAAATAAAATATTTAAAAAAAATAGCAGCAGATTTGGATAGCAGTATAGGATCGGTCCAAGTTAGCATGGATTTACGAAGGGGAAATCATGCATGACTAATCTTCTGGAATTATTTGAGGATGTAACTAAGAAAATGGATAAGGGAGAGCCAGTGGATATAGTGTACCTGGACTTTCAGAAAGCATTTGATAAGGTCCCACATAGGAGATTAGTGGACAAAATTAGGGCACATGGTATTGGGGGTAGAGTGCTGACAAGGATAGAAAATTGATTGGCAAACAGGAAACAAAGAGTAGGGATTAACGGGTCCCTTTCAGAATGGCAGGCAGTGACTAATGGGGTACCGCAAGGCTCGGTGCTGGGACCACAGCTATTTACAATATACATCAATGATTTGGATGAAGGGATTCAAAGTAACATTAGCCAATTTGCAGATGACACAAAGCTGGGTTGCAGTGTGAACTGTGAGGAGGATGCTATGAGAATGCATGGTGACTGGGACAGGTTGGGTGAGTGGGCAGATGCATGGCAGATGCAGTTTAATGTGGATAAATGTGAGGTTTATAACAGGAAGGCAGATTACTATCTAAATGGTGTCATGTTGGGAAAAGGGGAAGTACAACGGGATCTGAGGGTCCTTGTTCATCAGTCAATGAAAGTAAGCATGCAGGTACAGCAGGCAGTGAAGAAAGCGAATGGCATGTTGACCTTTATAACAAGAGGAGTTGAGTTTCGGAGCAAAGAGGTCCTTCTGCTGTTGTATAGGGTCCTAGTGAGACCACAACTGGAATATTGTGCAGTTTTGGTCCCCTAATTTGAGGAAGGAAATTCTTGCTATTGAGGAAGTGCAGCGTAGGTTTACAAGGTTAATTCCTGGGATGGCGGGACTGTCATATGCTGAGAGAATGGAGTGGCTGGGCTTGTATACTCTGGAGTTTAGAAGGATGAGAGGGGAACTTATTGAAACATATAAGATTATTAAGGGTTTGGACACGCTAGAGGCAGGACACATGTTCCCGATGTTGGGGGAGTCCAGAACCAGGGGCCACAGTTTAAGAATAAGGAGTAAGCCATTTAGAACAGAGACAAGGAAACACTTTTTCTCACAAAGAGTTGTGAGTCTGTGGAATTCTCTGCCTCAGAGGGCGGTGGAGGCCGGTTCTCTGAGCTAGATAGGGCTCTTAAAGATAGCGGAGTCAGGTGTTATAAGATATCCTCTCATCCTTCTAAATTCCAGAAGCCCAGCCGCTCCATTTCGGGTCGAGACCCTTCACATCCCCCATTCCTTCTCTCCAGAGATGCCGCCTGTCCCGCTGAGATACTCCAGCATTTTGTGTCAACCATCTATATTAATGACTTGAATGACAATGTCGTTATTGTGGTTAGTACATCTGCAAAGGACCCCAAAACTGGTGGTGTAGTGGGCAATAAGGGCTGGCCTCATCGCTGCCCCTTGCCTCTTTCTATCAGATATCTACCCGCTATTTCTTCAACTGAGCAAGTGTCCCGATCCAAAACATTGTTTGTTCATAGATCAGCCATGATCGAATGGTGGAGCAGACTCAATGGGCCAAATGGTCTAATTCTGTTCCTGTTTCATATTCCCTCAATTGATGCTGCCTAACCTGCTGAGTTACTCCAACACTATCTTTTTTTGTTGCTCAAGAGCCTGCAGTCTCTTGAGTTTAGTTTAATGTAGTTTAGTTTAGTTTAGTTTAGTTTAGTTTAGTTTAGTTTAGTTTAGTCAGGAAACAGGCCCGCGGACCACTGAGTCCACGCCGACCAGCGATCATTCGTAAACAAGTTCCATTCTACACACTAGGGACAATTTACAGAAGCCAATTAACCTAAAAACCTACCGTCTTTGGAGTGTGGGAAGAAACTGGAGCACCCGGAGAAAACCCACACGGTCACGAGGAGAATTTACAAACTCCGTATTGACGAGCACCCGTAGTCGGGATCGAACCCGGGTCTCTGGCACTGTAAGACAGCAACTCTACCGCTGCGCCACTGTGCCGCCCCTCCACGCTGTGTGCGACGCGGCAGGAAGTGCAGAATCTCATCCGTGTGCAACAAACCTCCTCAAAATGTCAAACAACTCACCGGATCGACTTCTTTCTGCGAAGGGGCCGGTGGTTTGACGTCGCAGGTGAAAGTCGGCACTGGAGAGAGCGGCACAAAACAGTGAGGCTGGTAGAGGGGGCAGATGCCCTCAAAGATGCTGCACGCACGACTGGATAACACGCAACAAAGGCTTTTCACTGTACCTCGGCACACGTGACAATAAAAACTAAAGAAGGGTCTCGACCCCGCAACGTCACCCATTCCTTCTCTACAAAGGTGCTGCTGCCTGTCCCGCTGAGTTACTCCAGCATTTTGTGTCTACGGTTTAGTAGTTGCCATGGAGTTCAGGCAGAAAGGTCAGATAAGTCCATCTTCGGCCAGCCTGTAGTCTTCACAGGGAATCAGTCTCATCCTCTAAGGAGTAATTGATGATCTGCTTGCATTTGTCTATGGATGTGATTGATCGTAGTGGGAGGTCGAGCATTGGGCATACATGAACGATCACTTGTGCTAGGTCTAGGAGGACTGCGTGTTCGTGTGTGGGTGATTTGGGTTTGCCTTTAAACTTTCCTTTTTTTAAAATTGAAAAATCTAGATTTGTATCTAATTGCGTCTTTGCATCATAGGTGTTCATCGAGGTGTACAAGATCATGAGGGGAACAGATCGGGTAGATGCACAGAGTCTCTTGTGTAAGATGAAACTGCAGATGCTGGTTTAAAACAAAGATAGACAGAAAAAACTGGAGTAACTATTGAGGTACTATTGAGGGACTGCAGCGTAGGTTCACAAGGATGGCGGGAAATCATATGTTGATAGAATGGAGCGGCTGGGCTTGTATACTCTGGAATTTGGACACGCTAGATTCAGGAAACATGTTCCCGATGTTGGGGGAGTCCAGAACCAGGGGCCACAGTTTAAGAATAAAGGGTAAGCCATTTAGAACGGAGATGAGGAAATACTTTTTCACACTTTCACTTGTGAGTCTGTGGAATTCTCTGCCTCAGAGGGCAGTGGAGGCCAGTTCTCTGGATGCTTTTTAAGAGAGAGTTAGATGGAGCTCTTAAAGATAGCGTAGTCAAGGGATATGGGGAGAAGGCAGGAACGGGGTACTGATTGTGGATGATCAGCCATGATCACATTGAATGGCGGTGTTGGCTCAAAGGGCCAAAGGGCCAAATGGCCTACTCCTGCACCTATTATCTATTGTCTATTGTAACTCAGTGGGACAGGCAGAATCTCTGGAGAGAAGGAATGGGTAACGTTTTGGGTCTAGACCCTTCTTAAGTGTCTCTTGGCCAGAGTTGGGGAATCAAGAACCAGAGGACATAGGTTTAAGGTGCGGGGGAGGGGGGAATATTTAAAAGGAAGCTGAGGGGAAACTTTCTCACACAAAGGTGGTGGGTGTACGGAACGAGCTGCCGGAGGAGGTAGTTGAGGCTGGTACTATTGCAACGTTTGAGAAACATTTAGACAGGTGCATAGATAGGGTAGTTTTAGAGAGATATGGGCCAAAAGCAAGCAGATGGGACTAGTGTAGATGGGACATGTTGGTCGGCATGGGAAAGAAGGGCTGAATGGCCTGATTCCACACTGTATAACTCCATGAATCTGTGACTCTATGAGGTATTTATTAATGTTGTGCATTGTTCAAGAGCCTGATTGTTGTGGTGAAGAATCTATCAGTGAACCAGGTCATGGTTAGCAAACTCCTGTATCTTCTTTCCCACGATCGTAGTGAGATGAGAGCGTGGTCAGGATGGTGTGGGTCTTTGATGATATTAGCTGCCAATTAGTTATGACTAACCCGCTCTTCCCATTCAAATCCCACAAAGCCCAACATTACTCAGATCACTTGACTTTCAACCTTAAGCATCGTCCTCTTTAGCAATGAGAGCCTTGCAGTTTAAGGAGCAAGGTTTTCAATTACAGTATGTCAGACATCTTAGCTTAGTTTAGTTTACTTTAGTTTAGTGTTACAGCTTGGAAACAGGCCGTTCAGCCCACCAGGTCTGCGCTGACTAGCGCTGATCCCCGCACTCTAATTCTATGCTACACACACTAGGGACAATGTACAATTTTACCAAAGCCAATTAACTCACAAACCGGTACGTCTTTGGAGTGTGGGAAGAAACCGGAGCTCCCTGGGAAAACCCACGCAGGTCACGGGGAGAACGTACAAATTCCGTAAGACAGCACCCGTAGTCAGGATTGAACCCGGGTCTCTGGCGCTGCAAGACAGCAACTCTACTGCTGCGCCACCATGCCCCCCCCCCCCCCCCGTGCCATCCAATGCCGCTAGAAAACTGTGGACTCTTGCACTAAACGTTATTCCTTTATCATGTATCTGTACACTGTGAATGGCTCGATTGTTGTCACGTATTGTCTTTCTGCTGACTAGCTTTGGTTAGGACGCAACAAAAGCTTTTCACCGTACCTCTGCACGTGTGGCAATAAACTACATTGAACTGGACGCTTTAGTAATGAGAAGTTTGCTGCTTAAGTAGCATCTTTTTTAATCACAGAGTGTCCGACAGCTGTTGATATTTAATCTGTAATGGCCAGAGCACATCAGAAAAACGATTCTCCTCCGCGTTCCACGACAGCACATTACGGGTTGACACTATCGGCAGGGACACAATCCATTACTCATTGGCTGGTCATAAGGTCATAAGACCGTATGTGGCTTATGGTTGGATTTATGGAGTCAGCATGGATTTACGAAGGGGAAATCGTGCTTGACTAATCTGGAATTTTCTGAGGATGTAACAAGTAGAATGGATAAGGGAGAAGTGTTGTATCTGGACTTCCAAAAAGCCTTTGACAAGGTCCCACACAAGAGCTTAGTGTGCAAAATTAAAGCACATGGTATTGGGGGCAGGGTATTGACATGGATAGAGAACTGGTTGGCGGACAGTAAGCAAAGAGTTGGAATGAACAGGTCCTATTCAGAATGGCAGGCAGTGACTAATGGGGTGCCACAAGGCTTGGTGCTGGGACCCCAGTTATTTACAATATATTTTAACGATTTAGATGAGGGAATTAAATGTGACATCTCCAAGTTTGCGGATGACACAAAGCTGATGGCAGTGTGAGCTGCGATGAGGATGTTAAGAGGCTGCAGGGTGACTTTGATAGGTTGGGTGAGTGGACAGATGCATGGCAGATGCAGTATAATGTGGATAAATGTGAGGTTATCCACTTTGGTGGCAAGAACAGGAAGGCAGATTATTATCTGAATGGTGTCAGATTAGGAAAAGGGGAGGTGCAACGAGACGCGGGTGTGCTTGTACATCAGTCACTGAAAGTAAGCATGCAGGTACAGCAGGCAGTGAAGAAAACGAATGGCATCACTGTTTCCACTTTGAAGGAAATTACCCGATATTCGGGAAATTCTGGTTGTCTTCGGGTAATTTTAGGGAAATTAAATAATTTCGGGAAATTTCAGGAAATTTCTGCATCCGGCCCGCGAGATGATTTTGGGGGAAAAAAAGTATATTTATAGGTATGTTACAATACTTACCTTTAGCGGCGCTGCAATTCTGCCACTGGCCGTGTGAGCGATTTTGGCATCTTTGAGGGGGGGGGGGGGGGCGGGGTTAAAACGCGGGTTTCTCCTACCTTGTCCTGGATTATATTTCGTTGGAGTGCAAGCTTTTGCTGAAGAATCGTTCCGACGGGCGTTCTGTGTATTTTGTTTTTAAAATTGCCCGACAAATTCAGCGCTGGAGTTATTTTAAAATCAGCTTCTAAAGCCGTCAACGCCGACAACGGGAACGGATTTCACGCACGGGACAGGTAAACGAAAGCCGTTTATTTTATGTATAAAAGTGCTCCTTAAGATGCCTTTAATTCACATTTTAAGTTGCAAAACGGTGATTTTTTTCCCGAACGAACCGGCAGTATTTTTCATGCTGATACGGGTTTAAATTCACCGCAACCGTAATGTTCCAAATGATCCCGTTCCAGAAAAACCCACTCGCAAGATCATTTAAATGGCCATTAATTTACAGGTATTAACATTAAATTCTTTCCATTTGGCCTATAAATCCATGACAATGAGATTTAAAAATTATGTTATATTGTGAATTCTTGTGTGAATGTTATTTGGACACTTAGGCTATTTAAAAATGTTAATCTATTCTTAACAAATTGATAGATGTTTAGATCTAGTAATTACATTTTGTAATTAGCTACAATTAGGTAACTAACTAATTATATGCTTTAATTTCATGTCATCTAAGTAAGATTGTTTCATATTTGTTTCAGAATGCTTCAATCTATAATAACTAAAATTTTCTTTCAGTTCTCTTAATTTTTAAGAAAGTTATGGGCTTTTGACTGTCCTCGATCACAGCTTTTGTGTTAAGTCAATGGAAAAGCAATAGGGAACAAGATGCTAATTTCCAAGTATGTAAATGGCCATAATTTTTTAATACTGAAGATATGAAAGTGAATTAGGTGTCAAATTAAACTTCTTTTTATGCTTTATCTGATGGGATAAATTGCAGACTTGATTTTTAAAATCTCAAAATTTTGTAACATTGCTAATATTTACGACCAGCAGCGCCTGCGCAGTTGAGGACGGCCCATCAGCCGCGTCACAATTGAAATGGCGCCGCTAACTTAGTAGCGACGCAAAATGACGCTGTCTCCTCGCGCGTGCGCAGTGGGCCCGGGCGGCATCAGATCACCATTTTCACTCCATCGCCTCGTGTCTGGCTGAGTGGGGCCATGGAATATTGCGTTTGGGGAGGAGGTGTCGGACCCAACGCTAGTTTTATATCAGGAGTGTCAAAATACTCGCGAAGGGGTCCAATCCGGCCCGCGCGATGATTTGGGGAAAAAAAGGAATGCCCACTATTCCGAGTCCAGGGGGGGGGGGGGGCTGCGGTGTCTGTCAGCCCGGTCCATCGTCTCCATCCGTGATGTTCGAGCCTCGCCGACGGTCAGCCTGGCGACCTGGGTGTGGGTGCGGGAAGGCAGTTCTCCTGTTGCCGGGCGGGAGCGGGAACGACTGACTCTGAACCCAGTCCTGGCAACGGCCGTGACCCGGCACCAGGCGCGGCTCCGGCCGGGCCCCACCTCCCACCCGCGGCGGGCCCTCCGACGCTGCGAGAGAGGGAGGGAGAGTGAGGGGAGAGAAGGGGAGGGGGGAGGGGGGGAGACAGAGGGGAGGGAGAGGGGGGTTAGAGAAGGGGAGAGAGAGAGAGAGGGAGAGAGAGAGGGGGTAGGGGGAAGAGAGAGGGGAAAAGAGAGGGGAGAGGGAAGGGAGGAGGAGGGAGAGAGATGGGGAGGGAGGGAGAGGTGCATAACACTGTACATGAGTAACAGAAGCAGGCAGATATGGTGTAGTTACATAGATCTGTTTTGCCTTGTACTTCTTGTGTTGTTAACGTGTGCCTGCGAAAGGAAAACAATGAATAGCACGAGTGAAGCATTTTTGAAAATTTCAGGAAATACCATCAAATTCCAGGAAATTTGGGATTCTATTTCAGGATTTTTTTTTTGTAGTGTGGAAGCACTGTATGGCATGTTGGCCTTCAATGTGAGAGGATTTGAGTTTTGGAGCAAGGAGGTCCAACTGCAGTTGTACAGGGCCCTGGTGAGACCGCACGTGGAGTATTGTGTGCAATTTTGGTCTCCTAATTTGAGGAAGAACATTCTTGCTATCGAGGAAGTGCAGCGTAGGTTCACTAGGTTAATTTCTGGGATGGCGGGACTGACATATGATGAAAGAATGGGTCGACTGGGCTATTATTCACTGGAATTTAGAAGGATGGGAGGGGATCTTATAGCAAAAGATAAAATTCTCAACGGATTGGACAGGCTAGATGCAGGAAAAATGTTCCCGATGTTGGGGGAGTCCAGAACCAGGGGTCACAGTTTAAGAATAAGGGGTAGACCATTTAGGACTGAGATGAGGAAAAACATCTTCACCCGGAGAGTTGTGAGTCAGTGGAATTCTCTGCCACATAAGGCAGTGGAGACCAATTCACTGGATGTTTTCAAGAGAGAGTTAGATTTAGCTGTTAGGGCTAATGGGATCAAGGGATATGGGGTGAAAGCAGGAACGGGGTACTGATACAATACAATATACATATACAATATACAAATATACATTGACGCCCTCCACAGCCTTTTGTGGCAAAAATTCCACAGATTCACCACCCTATGGCAAAAGAAATCCAATCCTTTATTTCTGAGGCTATGACCTCTGGTCCTGGACTCTCCCACTAATGGAAACATCCTCTCCACATCCACTCTATCCAGGCCTTTTACTATTAGGTAAGTTTCAATGAGGACCCCCCTCATACTTCTAAACTCCAGCGAGTACAGGCCCAGTGCCGACAATCGCTCACTGGACTCTCTTTGTGTCTCCTGAGGTTCCTTTCTTCACTGCTGAATTTTAATCGCGCCACCCATTTAATTTACTCACTGTTTATTTCGAAGTGAGACGGGCTGGGGGTGGAGTCGGTGAGAGCAGCTTTCAACATGAAGGATATTGTTCTCCTCTGAGCAGCAGAGTAAGAGCAATAATTGCACACAGCGGGGAACCTGGATTTAAGATTGTTGTCACGTGGGGGCAAGAAGGAGAATTTAAAGCAGAATCAAAAGGCAGCAGCAATGTGATCAGGCTGCAGATTCCTGACAGTAACAAACCCATGTGTAGGAAGGAACCTGCAGATGCCGGTTTACACCGAAGACAGACATATATAATGCTGGAGTAACTCAGCAGGACAGGCAGCATCTCTGGAGAGAAGGAATGGGTGATGTTTCTGGTCGAGACCCGACTTTCAGACAGAGAGTCAGGGGAGAGAGAGAGACACACAGAGATAAGGAAGGGTAAGGTGTGAGAACGAGACATCAAAGGAGATGTAGATCAAGGAAAATGTAGAATAGATCATTGTTAGCTAGGAGAGGGTGACAACAAAGCAAACAGAAATAATGTAATCGGGGACAGTCAGACTGGTCGGAGAACCTCGGGAGTGGGATGGAGAGAGAGGGAACGCAAGGTTCAGAGAACCATAGAGAGTCATGGAGTCAAAGAGTGATACAGTGTGGAAACGGGTCCTTCAGCCCAACTTGCCCACACCAGCCAACATGGGCCAGCTACACTCGTCCCACCTGCCGGCAGTTGGTCCATATTCCAAACCTGTCCTATCCATGTACCTGTCTAACTGCTTCTTAAATGTTGGGATAGTCCCTGCCTGAACTACCTCCTCTGGCAGCTGGTTCCATACACCCACCACCCTTTGTGTGAAAAAGGTGGATAGGTACTTGAAGTTGGAGAAATCAATATTCATACCGTTGGGGTGTAAACGGTCACGCAAAATATGAGATGCTGTTCGTCCAATTTGTGCAAACCCATTTTATGTTGGTCCTCAGTCATAGGAAGGCAACATCTGGCGATGAAGGGTACCACATGTGGAAAAGTTCCTCATGTGAAGAAGCACAAGAAGCACAAGACAGATACCATTGTATGCAGATGCCGAGAAGTGTGTTCAGCTCTGGCTGAACAACTTCTAATCTTGTGTGTGGACTCGACAAGAAGAACAACAAGGCTGCAAACAATAACCAACCACGGGATTAGCATTTATTTGGACGAGAGGGCGTTTGATTAGAAATCAAGGGCGGCACGGTGGCAATGTGGTAGAGTTGCTGCCTTACAGCGCCATAGACCCGGGTTCGATCCTGACCACGGGTGCTTACCTGTACGGAGTTTGTATGTTTTTCCCCATGACCTGCATGAGGTTTTTCCGAGATCTTCGGTTTCCTCCCGCACTCTAAAGACGTGTAGGTCTGTAGGTGAATTAGCTTGGTATAAATGTAAAATTGTCCTTTATGCGTTAAAGTACGGGGATCGCTGGGCGGCGCGGCCTCGGTGGGCCAATAGGCCTATTTCCATGCTGTATCTCTAAACTAAACTAAAACTAAAAATAGCTGGCAAGGATTTGTTTGAGGCAAGATAGAGACATAGATTCATACAGCATGGAAACAGGCTCATTGGCCCAAATCAACCATGCAAACCATGGCTTATTATTTTGTTAAATGTATTAAGATACAGTCAAAAACTTAGTTTTGCTTGCTGTCCTTTCAAGATCGTACCACACATCAGTAATGCAGCTTTATAGGACTTTGGTTAGGCCTCACAACGAGTATTGTGTGTAGTTCTGCTCGCCCCATTACAGGAATGGTAGAATTGTAGAGTCATAGAGTCATACAGCATGGAAACAGGCCCTTCGGCCCAACGCCCACACCGGTCAACATGTCCCATCTACTCTAGCCCCACCTAGAGTCATAGTGCGATACAGTGTGGACACAGGTCCTTCGGCCCAACTTGCCCATGCCGACCAACATGTCTCATGTACACTAGCCCCATCTGCCTGCATTTGGCCTATATCCTTCTAAACCTATCCTATCCATGTAGCTGTCAAAATGTCTCTTAAACATTGTGATAGTACTTCCTCTGGCAGCTCGTTCCATACACCCACCACTCTTTGTGTGAAAAAGTTATCCCTCAGGTTCCAATTAAATCTTTCCCCCCTCACCTTAAACTTATGTTCTCAATTCCCTACTCTGGGCAAAAGAAATGTGTGCATATCCGATCTATTCCTCTGATGAACATACAACTCTATAGATCATCTCTGGAACTCTCTGCCACAGAGGGTAGTTGAGGCCAGTTCATTGGCTATATTTAAGAGGGAGTTAGATTTGGCCCTTGTGGCTAAAGGGATCAGGGGGTATGGAGAGAAGGCAGGTACGGGATACTGAGTTGGATGATCAGCCATGATCATATTGAATGGCGGTGCAGGCTCGAAGGGCCGAATGGCCTACTCCTGCACCTATTTTCTATGTATCTATGTATCTATGTATCCCTCATCCTCCTGTGCTCCAAGGACTAAAGCTCTAGCCTGCTCAACCTCTCCCATAGATCAGTCAACATGCCTTCGTATTTCCCCAGATCTACTCAAGAATGAAGAGTCAAGTCACAATTGTTAAATTGTCATATGAATCGACAAAGCAGCAATGAAATTCTTGCTCGCAGCAGTTTAACAGATGCGTGTACTCAATAACACACAGACAAATACTGTATAATAAAAACAGAATCAATAAATTAATAACCGTGATGCTAGTGCAAAAAAAAAAAAGTCCATGGTCCAACCCAAGACACAGTCCATAGAAGTTCATAAAAGGACACAAAGTGCTGGAGTAACTCAGTAGGTCAGGCGGCATCTCTGGAGAACATGGATAGGTGACATTTTGGGTTGCGACCATTCTTCAGGACAGGGATATGGGCCAAATGCAGGCAGGTGGGACTGGTGTAGACATGACATGTTGGTCGGCATGGGCAAGTTAGGCCAAAGGGCATGTTTCCAGGCTGTATGGCACGTTGCCTCTATGCTATGACTCCACGACAGTACCTGATCTTACTCACACTGTGAAGGAGAAGATGCCAGAGCAACAAGGGAATTGAATGAGAGAGAAAGAATTTAAAAAAAGCTTAAATAAGAATGAAAAACCTACATTCGTCATCTATCAAATCCCGCTGAATGCCACATTTGTATCTGTCAAACTGTTTATTTTCTAAAGGCCTCAAGTGTTCCCTTTTGTTTTTGTTCCCAGCCATCATCTTCAGTTTGTTAAATTTATTTTGGATTGCTTCTGGACATGGAGATTTAATGGATGATATGTCTCACACCATTCATCTGTGAGGAAACCTCCTCAATGATTGCTGACCATTTCTTTCACACTGCACCCTTCCCACAGGTACGGGTTCCTACATTTGTCATTACTCGGGGAATCTATTTCTCACTCCGTGACAAGTTATTACCGAAATTAATACAGCCCAGTATTGTGTGACTGACGGCTTCTATTTCTCATTGTGACAGTGTGAACTCATCCATTTTGTAACCATTCTGGTTTGCTGAGTGGAATAAGATATCTTTCATCGCTGTTTCTCCCCAACAGCTTCAAAGGGGACGTGAGAGACGTCTGTTCCTTTGTTGTTTTTGGAGCAAGGGAGAATTCACACCGAGTTGATATCAATGAACCTGCTGTGAGATGTGGAGTAGACGTAGAGTTGGAGGGCAGGGGGGATCACAGAGATGGGGCAGTTAGAGAGTTGGTTGTGGAACAGTCTCCGGAGACTCTCAGTCTGAAGAAGGGTTTCGGCCCGAACGTTACCTATTTCCTTCGCTCCATAGATGCTGCTGCACCCGCTGAGTTTCTCCAGCAATTTTGTGTACCTGCTGTGAGATGTCTTTAGTTTAGTTTAGTTTGGAGATACAGCACGGAAAACATGCCCTTCGGCCCACCGAGTCCGCACCGACCAGCGATCTCCGCACACTAACACTAGGGACAATTTTACATTCATTCCAAGCCAATTTACCAACAAACCTGTACGTCTTTGGAGTGTGGGAAGAAACCGAACATCCCGGAGAAAATCCACGTAGGTCACAGGGAGAACGTAAAAAACTCTGTACAGACAGCAGGATCGAACCGGGGCCTTTGGCGCTGCAAGGCAGTCGCTCCACCGCCACGCCACCCTACCAATAGACACAAAACGCTAGAGTAACTCAGCGGGACAGGCAGCATCTCTGGATGGAAGGAATGGGGGATGTTTCGGGTCGAGACCCTTCTTCAGACTGAGAGTCAGGGGAGAGGGAGACACAGAGATATGGAAGGGTAATGTGTGAAATTGAGATATCAAATGGGACAAAGTTCAAGAAAAATGTAGAATAGATAATTGTTAGCTCGGGGAAGCTGACAACGAGGCATATATAAAAATAAAATGTGATCAGGAGGACAGTCAGACTGGTCGGAGAACTAGGATGGAGGAGGGATGGAGAGAGGGAAAGCAAGGATTACTTGAAGTTAGAGAAGTCAATATTCATACCGCTGGGTTGTGAGCTGCAGGGGACTTTGGAGTGCAGAATGATGAGGGAACATCTTATTATGAAGTTATGGGAGGGGAATTGGCTAGGATAGACTGGCAAATTATACTTAAAGGGTTGACGGTGGACTGGCAATGGCAAAGATTTAAAGACTGCTTGGATGAACTCCAGAAATTGTTCATCCCTGTCTGGCGAAAAAATAAAACTGGGAAGGCGGCTCAACCGTGGCTAACGAGGGAAATCAAGGATAGTGTTAAATCCAAGGAAGAGGCATATAAACTGGCCGGAGGAAGCAGCAAACCAGAGGACTGGGAGAAATGTAGAACTCAACAGAGGAGGACAAAGGAGTTAATTAAGAGGGGGGGGGGGAAATAGAGCATGAAAGAAAGCTTGCTGGGAATATAAAAACTGACTAAAAGTTTCTATAGGCATGTAAAAAGGAAAAGATTAGTGAAGCCGAATGTAGGTCCCTTACAGTCAGAGACGGGTGAATTTATAATGGGAAACAAGGAAATGGCAGAACAGTCAGACGAGTACTTTGGTTCTGTCTTCACTAAGGAAGGCACAAACAATCTCCCGGAAATACTAGGAGACCGAGGATCTAGTGGGAGGGAGGAACTGAAGGGAATCCACATTAGTCAGGAAATGGTGTTAGGTAAATAGTTGGGACTGAAGTCAGATAAATCCCCAGTGCCTGATGGTCTGCATCCCAGAGTACACAAGGAGGTGGCCCTAGAAATCGTGGATGCGCTGGTGATCATTTTCCAATGTTCTCTCGATTCTGGATCATTTCCTGTGGACTGGAGGGTAGCCAATGTAACTCCACTTTTTAAGAAAGGAGGGAGAGAGAAAACAGGGAATTATAGACCAGTTAGGCCTTACATCGGTGGTGGGGAAGATGCTGGAGTCGATTATTAAAGATGTTATAGCAGTGCATTTGGAAAGCAGTGATGGGATTGGTCAAAGTCAGCATGGATTTATGAAGGGGAAATCATGCTTGACTAATCTTCTGGAATGTTTTTGTGGATGTAACAAGTAGAATGGATAAAGGAGAGCCAGTGGATCTGGACTTTCAAAAAGCCCTTGACAAGGTCCCACACAAGAGATTAGTGTGCATAACTGGAGCACATGGTATTGGGGATAGGATATTGACATGGATAGAGAGCTGGTTGGCAGACAGGAAGCAAAGAGTAGGAATTAACGGATCCTTTTCAGAATGGCAGGCAGTGACTAGTGGAGTGCCACAAGGCTCGGTGCAGGGACGCTAGTTGTTTACAATATATATTAACGATTTAGACGAGGGAATTAAATGTAACATCTCTAAGTTTGCGGATAATACAAAGCTGGGTTAGATTTAGCTCTTAGGGCTAAGGAATCAAGGAATATGGGGAAAAAGCCAGAACGGAGTACTGATTTTCAATGCTCAGCCATGATCATATTGAATGGCAGTGCTGGCTTGAAGGACCAAATGGCATATTTCTGCACCTATTTTCCATGTTTCTATGTTTCTATAATGGTGTGTAAGATCGTGAGGGGAATAGGTGGAGTAGATGCAAGGATGAAGGCCCGTTGCCCTGGCGACGTTATAGGGTCGGCCTGGTCAAGTGTGGTCCTGGGTGTCAATGGACACAGATCATAAGAGGGATAGATCGGGTAAATGTACACAGTCTTTTACCCAGAGTACGAGAATCAAAAACCAGAGGTCATAGGTTTAATGTGAAGGGGGAAAGATTTAATGGAAACCTGTGGAGTAACTTTTCTACACAAAGGGGGGTGGGTGTATGGAACGAGCTGCCGAAGATTTAGTTTTGTTTTAGTTTGGAGTTACAGTGTGGGAGCAATCCCTTCAGCCCAACGAGTCTGCGCTGACCAACGATCACCCGTTCCTTAGTTATCCCAGTTTCTTATCATACACACAAGGGGAAATTTAGGGAAGCCAATTAACCTGCAAACCTGCATGTCTTTGGAATGCCTGAGGAAACCGGAGCACATGGAGAAAACCCATACAATTCCAGGGAGAATGTACGAAATCTCCATGCAACACCCATAGTCAGGATCGAAAAGCCTACAGACCTGCACTTCTTTGGAGTGTGGGAAGATACTGGAGCACGCGGATAAAATCCACGCAGGTTACGGAGAGAACAGACAAACTCCATACAGACAGCATCCCTGGTCAGGATCGAACGTGGGTCACTGGCACTGTAAGGCATCGACTCCACCGCTGCGCCACCGTGCCAGTGCGAGGAACGTTGTCGCACGGACGGCGGTGGGTATATGGAACGGACTGCCAGAGAGGGTAGCTGAGCAAGGCAATATAACAACATTTAAAAGACATTTGTACAGGTACATGGGCAGGGAAGGTTTAGAGGGTTATGAGGTATTGGGTTAGAGGGGGACCTCATTGAAACATACAGAATAGTTAAAGGCTAGTCTAGAGTGGATGTGGGGAGGATGTTTCCACTAGTGGGAGAGTCTAGGACCAGAGGTCAGAGCCTCAGAATTAAATGATGTTCTTTTAGGAAGGAGATGAGGAGAAATTTCTTCAGTCAGACGGTGGTGAATCTGTGGAATAATTTTCTACAGAAGGCTGTGGAGGCCAAGTCAGTGGATGCTGTTAAGGCAGATTTTAGCTTAGTACAGGTGTCCGGGGGTTATGTGGAGAAGGCAGGAGAATGGGGTTTGGAGGCAGAGATAGATCAGCCATGATTGAATGGGGGATTAGACTTGATGGGCCGAATGGCCTAATTCTACTTCTATCACCTATGACCTTTGTGCCAAATGTGAGCGTGTTAGATGGGGTAGATTGGTCAGCATGGGCGTTGGGCCGAAGGGCCTGTTTCCGTGCTAGGACAGTGAGAGGTTGTTTTACTAAAGCCTAAAGCTCTCCTACTGGAGAACAATAGGACACAGAGGTAGAGGAGTTGGTAGGATATCGGGACTCCTTACAGTGGATGGATCAACCGCCACTATCTGGAATCCAGGATTCACTCCGCCGCTGCAACCCCAAAAGTTAATTCTTTAAAATAAAAAAACACATAGTGTTGGAGTAACTCACGGCATGGTGGTGCAGCAGTAGAGTTACTGCCTTAAAGCGCTAGAGACCCGGGTTCGATCCTGACTACGGGTGCTGTCTGTACGGAGTTTGTATGTTCCCCTCGTGACCTGCATGGGTTTACTCTGAGATCTGTTTCCTCCCACACTCTAAAGACGTACAGGATTGCAGGTTAAATGGGTTGGTAAAATTGTGAAAAATTGTCCCAAATGTGTGTAGGGTAGTGTTAGTGTGTGGGGATCACTGGTCGGTGCGGACCTGGTGGGCTGAAGGGCCTGTGTCCGCACTGTATCTTTAAACTAAACTAAACTAAAACTCAGCAGGTCAGGCAGCATCTCTGGACAACATGGAAAGGTGATGTTTCATGCCAGGATCCTTCTTCAGACTGATTGTTGAGGAGGGGGGGGGGGGGGGGTGCGGGGTGGCATGGTGGCGGACGAGAACGTTGGATAAGAGGCCAGGCAGGACAAAGCCTCTACATTTTACAGTACCGTCTGAAAAAGGGTCCCGATCCGAAACGTCACCCATTCATGTTCTCCAGAGATGCTGCCTGATCCGCTGAGTTACTCATAGAGTCATGGAGTGATACAGTGTGGAAACAGGCCCTTTGGCCCAAGTTGCCCACACCAGCCAACAATGTCCCAGCTACATTAGTCCCACTTGCCTGCGCTTGGTCGATATCCCTCCAAACCTGTCTATCTGTTTCTTAAACGTTGGGATAGTCCCAGCCTCAACTACCTCCTCTGGCAGCTTGTTCCATACACCCACCACCCTTTGTGTGAAATAGTTACCCCTCGGATTCCTATTAAATCTTTTCCCCTTCACCTTGAACCTATGTCCTCTGGTCCTCGATTCCCCAACTTTGGGCCAGAGACTCTGTGCATCCACCCGATCTATTCCTCTCATGATTTTGTACACCACTATAAGATCACCCCTCATCCTCCTGCGCTCTATGGAATAGAGACCCAGCCTACTCAACCTCTCCCTATAGCTTACACCCTCTAGTCCTGGCAACATCCTCGTTAACCTACGCTTTGTGTCTCGTATCCCTCTGCAAACACTGTGTGTCTTTCTCACAAACCTATCTCACCAACCATCTCGGTATTGTCAGCAAGTCTGTCTGCAACATACTTGGTCTCTTCATCCCCATCATTAACAAAGCTCCGATAATCTGGCATGTTTGGGACCTTGGGGGCGATGGACTGGCATTACCCCGAAGATTGAACATTTTTTTGTTTATTCATACCCTGCACAATTTTAGTGCATCTTTTTATATGTTACATGGTATAGTAAACTTTCCCGATTCAAACATTAGTTTGAGAAGGTGAATGGGTACTAGGAGCCGCTGGGTTAATGCGAGGGTGTGAGAGGGAGTTTAGTTTAGAGATACAGTGTGGAAACAGGCCCTTCAGCCCATGCCGACCGTCGATCACATACTCTAGTTCTGTTATCCCAGTTTTGCTTCCACTCCCTACACACTATGGATAGGATAGGTTTAGAGGGATTTGGGTCAAACGTAGACAGGTGGGACTAATTTTAGATGGGGCATGTTGGTCGGCGTGGGCAAGTTGGGCCGAATTATGACTCAATGACGCGACGAGTCAATGCCGACCAGCCATCCCTGTACACCAGCACTGTCCCACAGACTAGGGACGATTTACAATTTTTAAATTTTGAAGCGAATTAACTTACAAACCTTTTCTTTTTTGAGTGTGGGAGGAAACCAGAGCACCCGGCGAAAACCCACCCAGTCACATGGGGATAACGTACAAACTCCATCCACACAGCACCCATAGTAAGGATCAAACCCGGGTCTCTGGCACTGTAAAGGGCAGCAACTTTACCTCTACGCCACCGTGCCGTCCAGGTGGGTTCAAAGGAAAGCTAGGAAGCGGGGCCCTGGCGAGTTTAAGGGGAACATAGGAACCAGGGGCCCATGAAAAGTGTGAGGAAGACATCATCCGTTGCATGGTGGATTATCTGAGTTTTCTGTAGATTGTAAATAATCGAGCTCTAACTCTGATTGCTGTGCTGCTCCACTAGTTGATGATTGACTTTCTCTCCTCCAGCAAAGGGATCTAAAGGAGGCACAAGCTCAAAAAGGCAGCCGATATCATCAAAGATCCACACCACCCTGAGCACGCTCTCATTTCACCCCTACCATCTCACGCTGCCTCTGCAAGGCCAGCAGCATAATCAAGCACCAATCGCACCCTGGCCACTCCCTCTTCTCCCCTCTTCCATCAGGCAAGAGGTACAGAAGTGTGAAAACACACACCTCCAGATTCGGGGCAGTTTCTTCCCAGCTGTTATCAGGCAACTGAATCATCCTACTGCAACCGGAGGACAGTCCTGAACTACTATCTACCTCATTGGTGACCCTCGGACTAGCTTTGACTACTGGACTTTATCTTGCACTAAATATTATTCATGTTATTCCCTTCATCATGTATCTATACACTGTAAATTACTCGATTGCAATCATGTATTGACTTTCTGCTGACTGGTTAGCACACAACAAAAGCTTTTCACTGTACCTTGGTTCAGGTGACAATTATCATCATTCCTTACAATGCGATGTACGACAGTGATCGCAACTTCTACTGAAGAGAAGCAATGGGTGACGTTTTGGGTCAAGACCCTTCTTTATAGACTGGCGAAGAGTCTCAACGTAAAACGTCACCCATTGCTTCTCTCCAGAGATGCTGCCGGTCCCGCTGAGTTACTCCAGCTTTGTGTCCATCTTCAAATAACGTCACGTGCTCCAGACGGCTGTGCGTATGCATGAAATCGCGCGCGACCTTCGCGGGACCATCGCGTAATTAGCGTGCCAAGGACACGTAAGTGGGACAGGCCCTTTAGAGTGTTGTGTTCAGATCTGGGCACCATGTTATTGGAAAGATGTTGTCAAGCTGGAAAGGGTGCAGAGAAGATTCACGAGGATTTTGCCAGGACTTGGGGGCCTGAGCTATAGGGAGAGGTTGAACAGGCTGGGACTCTATTCCTTGGAGCGCAGGAGGATGAGCAGTGATCTTATAGAGGTGTACAAAATCATGAGAGAAATAGAGCGGGTAAACACGCAGTCTTCTGCCCAGGGACATCGAGAACCAGAAGACATTGGTGAGGGGGGAATAGATAAAATAGGAACCTGAGTGGCAACTGCTTTACACAGAGTTTGGTGGGCATATGAAACGAGCTGCCAGAGGAGGTTGGCACGGTGGCGCAGCAACAAGGGACGGCATGGTGGTGCAGCAGTAGAGTTGCTGCCTGACAGCGCTTGCAGCACGAGAGACCCGGGTTCGATCCCGACTACGGGTGCTGTCTGTACGGAGTTTGCACGTTCTCCCCGTGACCGCTTGGGTTTTCTCCGAGATCTTCGGTTTCCTCGCACACTCCAAAGATGTACAGGTTTGTAGGTTAATTGGCTTGTTATGTGTAAATTGTCCCTTGTGCGTGTAAGATAGTGTCAATGTGCGGGGATTACTGGTCAGTGTGGACTCGGTGGGCCGAAGGGCCTGTTTCCGTGTTGTATCTCGAAACTAACTAACTAAAACATTTGGACAAGTACATGGATAGGGATAGGTTTAGAGGGTTATGGGCCAAACGCAGACTGGTGGGATTAGTGTAGATGGGGCATGTTGGCCGGTGTGGACAAGTTGGGCTAAAGGGCCGGTTTCCACACTGTATGACTCTGTGACTATCTGTGTGTGTTACTGCGTTAAAGGGCTATAAAGCTGCAGCAAGTAAGAATTCCATTAGTCTGTTGTCGTGTAAAAATGCAGTTAAACAC
>JAXLNO010006124.1:0-113844 GCA_038087875.1 Malacoraja senta | reverse complement strand
TAACTACATTTAAATCAAAATTCTTAATTTGAATAAGGCTAAAGTTTAAACTGAATTTCATTGAGCGGGGGAAATAATTTAAAATGTAAAATTCCACATATGTGAGGTCATCTTTCTGGAGCATTAAATAATCTATCCACAGAGTTAACCACAGTGTGATAGAACTGCCTGGTGGGATCTTCTGCATGTCTCACATTACATTTTCCCCTCTTCATGTCCTCCCCAAGATTTCTCAGCAAGTACTCTTGCTCTTTTTGTCTAAAATCCTTAATCATCAGATTCCTCTTCAACCCAGACCCAGTTCGATTACAGAAACACCATCACAGAATGAGAACAGTAGAGAAAGAGAAGCTTTGATCATTCAAGTCCAAAGTGGCACATTGCAAGTGACCCAGCCATTCTTACTCACTGCCTTTTCCATGTAACCCTGCACGTTCTATCCTTCAGGTCATTATTCAGCTTCCTTTTGAAGATTCATCTGCCTCCATTAATACCCTGGCAGTGCATTGTTGATTACTAATAGTAGCTGTCATACAATGCTTATCACTTATGTCACTATTGGTGGTTTTGCCAGTCATCTACCTTCTATTTACTCGGGTTCTCAATATTTCCACAATGGGAACTGTTTTTGTTTATCTACTCTACTGACACATTTCATGATTTTTATTACCTTGCTCTCAGCCATCTCTTTTCAAGGAAATGCTCTTGGATCTCCAATCTTTCCTCAATAACTAAAACACCTTATTCAGGGAATCAATCCAATGTATCTCTTCCATACTGACCCGCTGTGTTACCCCAGCATTTTGTGTCTATGTTTGCTGTAAACCAACATCTGCAGTTCCTTGTTATTACATCTCATTTCCAGTATTCTCCAGAATTTTTGATTGTATGTCATCTTTCAAATCCATGTACATATTTTCCTCACTGTCTGGTTTGAATCTTTCCTTTCACGATTCCATCCCCGTTAGACCGAAATGGCCCCAGTCAAAGCTGCAAATAATCCTCTGATAATGACCATGATAAATATTGCTCCTTATTCATTTTGACCACTCTGCAGTCTTTGACAAGGTTGACAACCCCATCCCCCTTTAACAATTTCCCATCATTATGCAGTAAATTGAAGCTCAGTTTCCCGTTTTACCGACTCAGTTTACCTGGACAATTTGTGATCTTGTAGTTGAGATAATGCAACTATCTTACATCACGAAAAGCATCATTGATGTACTGTATCTTGTGCCAATGATACCAAAGCTTGCTGAACAAATGTGGCTCCCAATAATCTCCATTTTAATATTCTGCCCTTGTTTATGACTATCCACAGATGTTCCTCATTTAGCCACATCAACTTTGTTCAATTTCACGAGTCTTCCTGATTTATTTGCACCTCTGATTCAAGGCACTTGCATTCTGTTTATTTTAATTGTTTTGCTAATGGTAGCCATTGATTAAAGTGTTTTTTGGCCTCACTTCTGGAAATCTCTCTCCAAGGTTCATTTGTTCTTTACCTTTATCTTACATAGAGACATAGAAAATAGGTGCAGGAGTAGGCCATTCTGCCCTTCGAGCCAGCACTGCCATTCAATATGATCATGGCTGAACATCCAAAATCAGTACCCCATTCTGGCTTTTCCCCCATATCACTTGATTCTCTTAGCCCTAAGAGCTAAATCTAACTCTCTTGAAAACACCCAGTGAATTGGCCTCCACTGCCTTCTGTGGCAGAGAATTCCACAGATTCACAACTCTCTGATTCACAACCCTACATCCTCAAAAAAATCCAAAAGATTAGTCAAGCATGATTTACCCTTCATAAATCCATGCTGACTTTCACCTTTCGACCAATCCAGTCACTGCTTTCCAAATGCGCAGCTATAACATCTTTAATAATCCACTCCAGCATCTTCCCCACTACCGATGTAAGTCTAACTGGTCTATAATTCCCCGTTTTCTCTCTCCCTCCTTTCTTAAAAAAGTGGGGTTACATTGGCTACTCTCCAGTCCACAGGAACTGATCCAGTCAAGAGAACATTGGAAAAATGATCACCAATGCATCCACGATTTCTGGAGCTTCCTCCATGGGTACTCTGGGATGCAGACCATCAGGCCCTGGGGATTTATCTGCCTTCAACAGTTTACCTAACACCATTTTCTGACTAATGTGGATTCCCTTCAGTTCCTCCCTCCCACCAGATCCTCGGTCCCTTAGTATTTCCGGGAGATTGTATGTGTCTTCCTTAGTGAAGATAGAAGCAAAATACTCATTTAACTGTTCTGGCATTTCCTTGTTTCCCATTATAAATTCCCTGTCTCTGACTGTAAAGGACCTACATTCATGTTCCCTAATCTTTTCCTTTTAACATACCAAAATAAATTTTTACAGTCAGTTTTTATATTCCCCACAAACTTTATTTCCTGCACTCCCCCCCCCCCCCACCCTCTTAATTAAACCCTTTATCCCCTCGGTTAAGGGTTTAAATTTTTCCCTGTCCTCCAGTTTGCCTCTTCAGGGCAATTCATATGCTTCTTCCTTGGATTTAACACTATCCTTGACTTCCCTCGTCAGCCACGTTTGAGCTGCCTTCCCAGTTTTATATTTTCGCCAGAAAGGGATGAATAATTTCTGGAGTTCATCCATGCGATATTTAAATCTTTGCCATTGCATCTCCACTGTCAATCCTATAAGTATAATTTACCAGTCTATCCTAGCCA
Organism: Malacoraja senta; assembly: GCA_038087875.1. Taxonomy (NCBI): domain Eukaryota; kingdom Metazoa; phylum Chordata; class Chondrichthyes; order Rajiformes; family Rajidae; genus Malacoraja; species Malacoraja senta. Next base: position 111,135 of record JAXLNO010006124.1, on the reverse strand, counting down.
ATTCCCATCTCAAATATTCAAAGTTTCCTTTATTCAAGTTCAGGACCCTAGTGTCTGAATTTGCCGTGTCACTCTCCATCCTAATGCAGAATTCCACCATATTATGGTCACTGTTGTCCAAGGGGCTTTGCACACAAGATCGCTAACTAATCCTTCCTCATTACACAACACCCAGTCTAGGATGGCCTGCCCTCTAGTCAGTTCCTATATATATTGGTTTAATAAACCCATCCCGTGTAAATTTCAAGAAATCCTCCTCCTCAGCACCGTTACCAATTTGGTTGGCCCAATCTATATGTAGATTAAAGTCACCCATGATAACCACTGTACCTTTGCTACACGCATCCCTAATTTCCTGCTTGATGCTATCCCCAACCTCCCAACTGCTATTTGGTGGTCTGTATACAACTCCAGAAAGCGTTTTCTGCCCTTGGCTATTTCACAGTTTTCCCCATACCAATTCTACAGCATCCAAGCTAATGTCTCTCCTTGCTATTGCATTAATCTTCCTGAATATCGAATACCCTGGCATGTTTAGCTCCCAGCCTTGGTAATCTTCTTTGTTAAGATATTACTGAAAATGTCTCTCGTTGACTACAACTTTGGCCATTTGCCCCAATATCATTTTATGGCTTGGGATAAATGTTTTTGCCTTATAAACTCTCCTTGGATGACTTTGTACATTTGGTTAGATTAACCATGTTGTACAAGTTCAAGAATACTGAACTGGGAACACTACTTATAAATAAGAAGTGTGAAATATGTATTGAGACGGAGGTGAAATATGTTTTCTCAGAAAGCCATTTGCTTTAGAATGATGGAAGCAGAGTCACAGAGTCATAGAGTGTGGAAACAGACCCTTTGGCCCAACTTGCCCACACCGACCAACATGTCCCAACTACATTATTCCCACCTGCCCGTGTTTGGTCCCTACCCCGCCAAACCTGTCATATCCATGTACCTGTCTAATTGTTTTTTAATGATGGGATAGTTCCTGCCTTATCTACCTCCTTTGGCAGTTTGTTCCATACACCCACCACACTTTGTGTGAATAAGTCACCCAATTTCCTGAACAGTTCCAAATAACAGTTCCAATTACATCTTTTCCCTTCACCTTACACCTATATCCTCTGATCCTTGATTCACCTACTCTGGGCAAGAGACTCTGTGCATCTACCCGATCTATTCCTCTCATGGGATGGTCTTTGAATATTTTTAAGGAAGAGATAGATAAATGCTTGATAAGCAAAGGAGTAAATACAGAGATGAGGTGGAAATCAGAATAGAAGTGATCTTAATTGAATTAAGAAGCTTGTTTGAGAAGCCATTCTAACTAATCTTGCTCCTAATTTTCCCATCTGTATTGTCTGGAAACTGAGGTAATTTAGTTTGGTTTAGTTTTGTTTAGTTTAGTTTGGTTGTACAGAATGGAAACACACCCTTTGGTCCAATAAGTCCATTGATCACCCACTCACATGAGTCCTGTTATCCCACTTTCATGTGCACTCTTTATATACTGAGAGCAATTTATAGAGGACAACTAGACTAAGTGGGACCTGTTGGGTCCCAGCTTCACACGGGAGGGCTGACCCCCAACACAATATTCCACCTCTCCACCAATTCCAAGACTGCTGGCCAGTGTGTGTGTGGGGTGGGGGTGGGGGGTTCTGGAGTGCTAGCATGAGTGTTGTGGGCCAAAGGGACTGATTTCCAGAGGGCTAGTATGGACATTGTGGGCCGAATGGATTATTGGGCAGGCAGCTCAGTCACTCAGGCCTGGCAGCTCAGTACCTCAAGCCTGGCAGGCTGGCAGCTCAGAAACTGCCAGAAATTCTGCCGAAAACAGGTGAGAGACTGTGAGAGAGAAGGGGGAGAGGGTGGTAAATCAATTTTAGACATTTTCATCTTTTTTTACAGTTGCAAAAGGCACACAGTTGCAAAAGGCACACAGTTGCAAAAGGCACACATTTCAATAGCCACACAGTTGCAATAGGAACAGTTTAAAAACACATAAATGGCACTCACAGGTTAGTATTCTCAGTGTTCTGTAGATTTCCAGCTCAGACTGAGAGTCGTGACCCTCTCCCTCCCCCATCTTGCAGAGACTCAGCCACGCCCACACTTCTGGGTTTTATAGCCTCCTCCCCTCCCACCGGAAGGGAATGTCCTTCACGGCGTGATTGACAGGAGAGAGAATTTCAACATTTTTAAACATTAATAAGTCTTTTATTTTTCATCGATGGGAAAAGTTCTCTGGCCCTGGCAGCTGGAGGGGGACTCGGAGTAAGGTGGCCAAAAATCACAGCCGCAAGTGGTTGCGTTATTTCTAAATCAATATACAGTGCAAACAGGAAGTGGTCAAGTTTAGACTAGTAAGATTAAACGAGAACTTACCTAAGTTTGAAGTTTGATCTTTATTTTATGAGGAGTTACGTAGGTGATTACGTGAAGAACCCCGCCAGTGCGCCTGCGCGTCAATCTTCAAAGCAGCGGTGTGAAATCACAAAAAACAACAACCGAAGTAATATAGTCTCATAATAAAACGAGTAATACAAGAACTTCCATCTGACCTTTATGATAGAGGGTAGGGTCGTGGTGGGCACGTAATCACCTACGTAACTCCCTCATAAAATAAAGATCAAACTTCAAACTTAGGTAAGTTCTCGTTTAATCTTACTATTTTACTTCGGAGTCACGTGAGTGACTACGTGAAGATTTTAAAGCTTTGTGATTTCATGCCGTGGATCAATCCCGGCTTCTCACTGCATAGATTGACTCGGAACGAGAATAATCAATCATGCATTCATAATAACATTTGTACCACAAATGCAGTAATTCATTTCAATAATGAAATGAATCAGATCGCCTTTAAACCAGAGGAATTTACACAGAACTTAAAATAGTTTCTGCAAACAACCCCGCATTAACAATAGGCCGATGGTAAAAATGTTGAAACATCAACTCATTGGACCACCCGGCAGCTGCGAGGATATGGTCGACGGGGCCGTCTTTTGCCCTGGCCGCCGACGTTTCTGCTGCCCTAGTCGAGTGAGACGTAAAAACATAAGTGTTAATACCAGCAGCTGTTAAGACTTCTTTTATCCATCTGGAAATAGTCTGTATTGAAACTCTCTTGTGTGGTTTCTTGTGTGTGATCAACAACCCAGTTCCCGTATTCTCAAATTCTTTGTGACCTCAATGTATTTTAATAAATACGTCTTAATACAGAGACATGGATCATTTGGATATGCTGCTAGCATAATTTTAATCCTGTCACACCTGGCCTAATTTACTTTAGTAGGTCATAGATATAGAATTTAACCTTGTCTTCAGTTACTTCCATACTGTCTTTTTGTAATTTTCCAAGTGTTTGCACTCGTTGTGCTGTCACTCATGCCATAAGCATGAATACTTTCATACTGAGCTTGACCAAAGGTAAAGACACACTTGATGACCATTCACGAAGTAGTTTCAGTACCACACTTACATCCCAGATTGTCACGTACCTAGGTTTCGGTGGTTTGGAATTAAAGATTCCTTTCATTAGTCTGGAAACAATTGGGTGTGACCCAATTGAGTTTCTTTCTGAATCCAGAACCAAATACGAGGACAATGCACTTCTGGCTGAATTAATTGCACTACAACTCAGACCTATATCATAATAAAGTTTTGACAGAAATTCTAAACATTTGAAATATCTGCAGTACTTTATTGCACATTCTTTTGTACACAGAACTCTTCCCATTTCTTAATATAAGAAAGGTACTGTTTTTGAGTGCTCTTCCTCCCGGCTGCCGTAAGCATGTCCACAGTATGCTCAGACAGTCCTCGTCCCAGAAAAGGCATTCTTAAAACCTGCAAATCAACAAATCCAAACGATGGTATAATGGATGTTGTTACCCTGTTACAGAGTGCAACAATAAATTACTCCTTTTTGGGACTTTCATCAACATTTGTGTTGTTAATTCTAATATCAACAGATACCATGGCTGTATAGGCCAATCTGGTACTACCAATACCCTTGAAGCAGCATCTTGCCTGATTTTAAGCAAACATTGGCTTATGAGGCAGAAAGGTGGAAATATATATGAAAACATACCACCCCAATGTAGCGAGAAAGCATCAATCGCCACTGCTCCTGGATCTGGTTTCCATGAGACATATCTCGATAGCTGATGATTCAAGTCGATGTCGGTCATTCCAAATCTGGTTACTATATCATTGAATACCTCTTGATTCAACATCCATTCTTTATTATCATGGAACTTTCGTGACCTGGTGTCTGCTATCATATTCATTGTACCTGGTAGATGGATAGCTGAAATCCAAATATTCTTTTCAATACACCAAGACCAAATTTGATTAGCCATTTTGTCACATGACACCGACTTGATTCCACCCATATGATTAATATAGGCAACTGCTGTTGTGTTATCAATTTGAACTTGAACATGCTTATTAGTTGTGTTAGAACAGTAAGCTTGGAGCCCATAGAAACATCCTAGAAGCTCCAAATAGTTAATTCCCATGTCGGCAGTAACAATGACTCTTCCCGATTCCATCTGCCTCCGCAGCTAGATGTTAAGTCAGTTGCACCCCATCCTAGTGCACTGGCATCAGTTTGTAATATCATGGAAGGTTTTTCAATCAGCACTTTGCTGGAACTGCTTGAGGCATGTAGAATCCACCACTGCAGATCAGAAACTGCATTTGTTGTTAGTTGCATGGTTCTATCAAAATGACCAACATGCTTTCTCAGTGCCTGTTCTTTAATTCTCTGCAGCTGTTGATAATGTAATGGTCCAAATTGAACTGCTGGGAATGCTGCTACTAATTTTCCCAGTACACGAGCCACCTGTCTAATTGAGGGTTTTTGCTCGTTTAGGAGATTACTACAATCTTTAATCAAATCCACCCTTTTTTCCCTGGGCAAAGTAATATTCATTTGGACTGAACCAATTGTAAACCCAAATAATTAATAGAGGTACATGGTGTTAACCTAGATTTCTTTGGACGAATTAGAAACCCCAAATTTTCAAAAGTTGATTTCACAACTGCAACAGATGCTTCTGTTAACTGTTTTGTCTTTCCTATAATCAAGACATCATCCAAATATGCCATGAGTACATGCCCCTGGCTTCTCAGCAAACCCAGAATTGGTTTTAACAATTTTGTGAATATTCTGGGTGCAGATGTTAACCCATTAGGCAGAGCTTTGAACTGCCACAACTGGTTCATCCATTTAAATTTAAGATACTTCCTATCTTCTGAATGAACAGACACTGAATAATATGCATCTTTCAAGTCTATAGTTGCCATATAACATGCTTCTGAAATAAGCTGTTTGGCAGTCACAAATGTTTCCATTTTAAAATGTCTAAATTGCACAAAAGGATTCAGATTTGTCAAATCTAGAATAATCCTACATCCTCCATCCTTTTTTGATCGAGGGAATATATTTCACACAAATTGGTGACTTTGGTAGACTGATTTTTTTTTTTTTCAATAACCCCTTTTTTATATAGGGTTTCAAGTGCAACCTGAACCTCCATCACTTCTTTTTGTACAAAGTGCAGAGTTCGGCTAGGAACATGCTGAACAGGCAAATCATAATTTGGATTGAATTCAATTCGAAATCCTTGTATATGATTCAGGATTACCACATTCTGAAGTAATTTTCTTCCAATTATTATAAAAGAAATGCAACCTGCCTCCAACTTTTGGACTTAATCCAGTTAGTATGTTCCCATGAGAACCAGGTCCACCTACCTCTTGAGTCATTTGAGTACCCTGAGATTCCTGGGTTCTCCCGGAAGCACGCCCACTGGTTCTTGCTCCCGCTGCAGGCCGCCAACTACGTCCCTGCGTTGATGAGCGACTTGGTCCAGGATCCGTATGACGTCTGAAAGGATACTTCCTCTTTACAGACTTCACAACCATTGATGTCTTCATCAATCCTGTTTTCGCTTCATCTTCCAACTCTTTAATACGTCTCCCGAGATCCTCTCCAAAGAGTAAGTTGGGTAATTGTATATTACTTGGTTTGCAGAGTGCTACGAATTTTGGATTCATAGTAGGCCGTATCACACTTTCCTCAGACAATTGTCTCGAAGTGGGTGCTGCATAGCAACCCCAGTGTTTCCTGATGCAACTCCATCATCTCTTGGCTTTTTTTCTGCTATTCTGGCAAAGCAGTTATTCCAGAACCCAGCAGCTTTAATATTCTCTGCAACTGATTCCAGATAATTTGATTCACTGCTGCTGCTTTCAGCAACCCACAGTTAGTTCTTGCAGTCTCATCCATTTCCTGCTGTTCCAGCTAATGGTAAACCAAGTAATTTATTAAGGAGGCCAGTTCTTCTCCTAATGGCTCTCCTGACCCTGACGGGGCAGCGAATCCTACTGCCAGGAGTGGAACATCTGGCAGCTGCCATTCATCGCCTTGTACAGCCTCACCGTCAGAGTCTGGGTCTGAAATCTCATGACCCGTAGCACGCTCCTCATTCCTGAGGGTGCATTCCATCAGCCCTGAGCCAGGTGCTGTTAAGTTGCTCCTGCAGCTTGGATTACAGTACACTCCTTCCTGAGTGAACTTTGCTCCAACAGCCTATGAAAAAGGCTTTCTATTTGGGCAACATGCTCGAAAGCAGTATCTAGCCCTGTACCAGGAGCTGTTTGAGCTGTTTCCAGCAGCTTGCTTTCAGTACACTCCTCCCTGAGTGAACTTTGCTCCAACAGCCTATGTAAAAGGCTTTCTATTTGGGCAATATGCTCGAAAGCAGTATCTAGCCCTGGAGCTACTTACATTGCCTGGGACTCCCTCCTGGGCCGTTGGGATTTAAACGTTGTCTTTTGCCCGACAGGCGCTGACAGTGTTTTCACCAGCCCCAGGTCCACAGTCGCTATGCTCACCGCTGGCGACTGTACCGGGGTTTAGAGGCGGTTGGTCTCTAACCGCGGACTCCCGACTTTCCCGACTTCTGTCGGCTGTGTCGCTCGCCTCTTCCCCCTGTCCGTTTTTTCCATGGCGTCTGTGGAAAAAATCCCCACAGACCCTCAGTAAACGGACCTGGAAAACCTGAAAAAAGTTTTTACTTACCTTGTAGTTGAAAAACTACAAATCCACTCGAGGAGCTCTGCTCCTCACGTCCGTTTGCGTCAAGGCGTCTGACGTAATGACGCGCAGGCGCACTGGCGGGGTTCTTCACATAGTCACTCACGTGACTCCGAAGTAAAATTCTAATTATATAGATTAACCTACAAACATGGATGACGTTGGGATATGGGAGGAAACCGGAGCACCCGAAGGAAACCCACACAGTCACAGGGAAAATGTGCAAACATCACACAGACATCACCCAAGGTCAGGATTGAACCCTCGTCTCTGGTGCTGTGACGCAGCAGCTCTACCACTATGTTGCCCCAAAACCACTTAATATGAGATTTTGTTTCTATCTGGATTGCATGCAGTATGCTGAATGTTCCCAATCCAAGGTAACCTGACTTGTAAAAATAAGCTCATCTGTTTCATTTACTATCTATTGAAGATTTTATGGAAACATGATGTTGAATTATTTTCATTCACTTAAATATCACCAAAATATCAAAGATGGTTTTCTCATCTAAAATAACAAGAGATTACATTTTATTACCTTGGAACATTCAGTTTTCTGCCAATGCAAGGGAAGATAATTGCAATTGGGCATATGAAGAATTTTATTCTCATGTACAGTTTAGCACAGTTGTCCTATTTATATTTTACAATTATAGTTTTGAACTATGCTATTATAATAATCGAAAGATAAAATTTTAAATTTAAGTTCTCATAAGTGATAGGAGCAGAATTAGGCCATTTGGCCCATCAAGCCTACGCCATTCAATCATGGCTGATCTATTTCTTTCTCCTAAACCCCTTCTCCAGTCCTCTCACCATAACCATTGACACTCGTACTAATCAAGAATCTATTTATCTACGCCGTAAAAATATTCATTGACTTGGCCTCCACAGCCTTCAGCAAAGAATTCCACAGATTCACCACCCTCTGACTAAAGAAATTCCTCCTCATCTCCTTTCAATAGGAACGTCCTTTAATTCTGAGGCTATGACCTCTGATCCTAAACTCGCCCACTAGTGGAAACATCCTCTTCACATCCATTCTATCCAAGCCTTTCCCTATTTGGTAACTTTCTACGAGGTCCCCCTCATCATTCTAAACTCCAGCGAGTACAGGCCCAGGGCCATTAAAAGCTCATCATATGTTAACCCATTCCTGGAATCATTCTTGTAAACCTCCTCAGGACCCTCTCCAGAGCCAGCACACCCTTCCTCAGATATGGTGCCCAAAATTGCTCACAATACTCGAATGCAGCCTGATCAGCACCTTATAGAGCCTCAGAATTATATCTGTTTTTTATATAAATGCTAGCATTGCAGTTGCCTTCCGTACTACCGATTGCTACAGATAAAATGCTGCTTTGACTTTTCTCTCTTCTTGATATCTGACAGATTCTTGATCAGTAAGGGTGTCAGGGATTATGGAGAGAAGGCAGGAGAATGGAGTTGAGAGGGAAGGATAGTTCAGCCATGATTGAATGGCGGAGTAGACTTGATGGGCCAAATGGCCTAATTCTGCGCTAGAACCTATAAATATGAACATAGGAACTTTCTGCTAACTTTTGCTTACATTTCTGCTTTTTCATTGCTCGTTATTCATAGGCTTTGAAAACGTTGAAAACATGGAATTTGATGAACAAATCACATTGCAAACCAGGACTATGTGCCAACTCTGTTGCAGAGAACTCATGTTTACTCTTCATTGGCCCAGGACTGCATTAAGCACCCTGCTGATAATTAATTGGAGAACATTTCTGCGTTTCCAGATCTTGACATTCAAAAAACTGTGTGAGAACGCAGACAGAGAGGATAAGTTAAGAGAACAGTTGGCGGGATGGAACTCATCGTGTACTAGTGAATTGTATAATTGTATTTTCAGATGATGCGAAAGGAGAGAAGTAAGAATGATCTCAAATCTGTAACTCCTTGCAATCTGAGTGACACTTCCATGACTTTCAGGCACAATAAAATAAATGATCTAATCTATGGAGCAAACCGTCTGAATGTTATTCCACATAAAAGACATCAAGGCAGTTTGACTGGGATCTTTAAAACAATGTATTTGTGTTAATGAATTATTTGGGAAAGCTGAGAGAACTAGAATACATAGTTATAAATGTAGAAGGAGCTTAAATAATAGGAGATTTTCATTTTTCTAGAGGTTGACCAAACTTTCAAACATGCAGTAAGTACGGATCTAGCTGTAGGGCTGTGGGTTAATTGGTGAGAAGGGATGAACACAATTTGGACTGGGCACAATTTGTGTGTAATTTCCCTGATTCGCATACTTCAATAATGCTGTGTGTTTCGTGTCTTGTTCAAAGTTGCCAGAACCTAGTAATTCCTCAAAGCTGTTGTCTCTATCTGTCAAAGCTCCAAGAGAAAGGAAAAATTTGATTCAAGATGAAGTTAGTTAGAAATTTTTTGGGAAAAAGAAGAGTTAAAAAGGGAGGCACTCCAATAGTTGGAGTGGAATGGCGGCTGTGGGAGGCAAAGTGATGGTGTGCTCGTGAGTTGAGGTGTTGGTAGAATGGGCTGCTGGAGACATTGTAGCAGCTGGGAATTGCGTCGATTGGGTGTGGTTGGAGGGCCCACAGAGATTGCACAAGCATATGGATCAGACATGGCCTGCAGTGGGCACGGAGTGACGGAGCAACTGAGGAGGACATCGGCAGCATCACCAGGCCAGGCCAGGCCAAGCCTTGCAACATTGACGCAGTGCTGCTGCCTGGAAAATGGTCCATTGAGGCCAAGATAAATCATTATATTTTTAAGAACTGGGAACTTGAAGGGTACAAGATGTCAGTGGAAACGTGGCGACTGTTGTGTACTGCCTCAATGATTTTTTTATAACTATTCTTGTACTTGTTCTTGTACAATCATTACACACTTGTACGCATGTATATTGTGCATATTTATGGTATGGTTTTACTGAAAATGCATGCAAAACAAAGAATTTCACTGTCTCGAGGTACGTGTGGCAACAAAGTACCATTGAATAATTAAAATGAATGTTAGTCCTTCAGAAACATAGAAACATAGAAACATAGAAAGTAGGTGCGAGAGTAGACCACCAGGCCCATCGAGCCCGCACCGCCATTCGCTCATGGCTGAACACTAAACAGACACCCTTACCCACAAACAGTAGACACAAGACACAGAACACAAGACACTACCCTCCCCTTTATACCGCTATCACCCCTCTCCACCCCAAGAACCGCGTGATCTCCTGGGGGAGGCAAAAAAACGGATAAAAACCCAGGTCCAATTCGGGAAAAAAATCCGGGAAATTCCTCTCCGACCCCAATCCAGGCGATCGACACTTGTCCAGGAGATCACTCAGGTCTTACTATACTAACCATACCTAGGTCCATATCCCTGCCCTCTCCCCGTAGCCCCTTATCCCCTTGGCAGCTAAAAAAACATCTATTTTAGACTTAAATATATTTAATGTTTCTGCTTCCACTGCTCCCTGGGGCAGTGAATTCCATAAATTAACCACCCTCTGGGTGAAGAAGTTCTTCCTCATCTCAGTTTTAAAAGAGCCCCCCCTTATTCTACAACTATGTCCCCTAGTTCTAGTTTCCCCGAACATTGGGAACATCCTCGGTGCATCCACCCGATCAAGGCCCCTCACGATCTTATATGTTTCAATGAGATCGCCTCTCATTCTTCTAAACTCCAAAGAGTAGAGTTCCAGCCTACTTAACCTTTCCTCATATGTCAATCCCCTCATTGCAGGAATTAATCTTGTAAACCTTCGCTGCACTGCCTCCAGGGCCAGTACATCCTTTCTTAAGTATGGACCCCAGAACTGTACACAGTATTCCAAATGTGGTCTCACTAATACTGTGTACAGCTGCAGCAAGACCTCCGTGTTTTTATACTCAATCCCCCTAGCAATAAAGGCCAAAACTCCATTGGCCTTCCTGATTGCTTGCTGCACCTGTATACTAACTTTTAGTGATTCATGTACTACTACCCCTAGATCCCTTTGCGTTGCATTACAACGCAGCTCCACCTCATTTAGAAAATAACTTGCCCTATCATTTTTTTTCCCAAAGTGAATGACTTCACATTTATTAGTATTAAATTTCATCTGCCAAGTTGTTGCCCACTCACCTAGCTTATCTATATCCTTTTGCAGACTCTTCCTATCCTCCTCATCCCCTACTTTTCCTCCCATTTTTGTATCGTCCGCAAATTTTGATATATTACACTTGGTTCCCTCCTCCAAATCATTTATATAAATTGTGAACAACTGGGGTCCCAGCACCGACCCTTGCGGAACCCCGCTAGTTACCGGTTGCCATCCCGAGTATGAACCATTTATCCCCACTCTCTGCTTCCTATTTGTTAGCCAATCCTCTACCCATGCTAATATATTACCCCCAATCCCATAATTTTTTATTTTTAGCAATAGTCTCTTATGTGGCACCTTGTCAAAAGCCTTTTGGAAGTCCAAGTATACCACATCCACCGGTTCCCCTTTATTCACCCGGGTTGTTACTTCCTCAAAGAATTCGAGCAGATTCGTTAAACAGGACTTCCCCTTCACAAAACCATGCTGGTTCTGTCCGATGAAGTCATGTTTATCCAAGTGCCCCGTTAGTGTTTCTTTAATAATTGTCTCTAACATTTTACCCACCACCGATGTTAGACTAACCGAAAGTGAGATTGGGGAAATAAAATGTAAAATAGAAGATGGCAGATGATGTAAATACTTTGCATCTTTGCATGATACTTTGCATCAAGCTTCAGCACAGAGGATGAAGGAAATGTTGCAGAAATAGTTGTAAATTAGAAATTGTAAGGAAGAAGGGAACTCTAGGTAATTATTTCCAATCACCAAAGAAGTGGTACTGAGCTGTGGGCTGACGGGTTCCTGTGTCTTAATGAATTTGATCCGAAGATCTTAAAAGAAGTACTGTGAATTAGTGCATTCATTTTACATTTTCAATATTCACCAGAGGCCGATTCACTGGATGCATTCAAAAGAGATTTAGATTGAGCTCTTAGGGTTAGCGGAATCAAGGGATATGGGGAGAAGGCAGGAACGGGGTACTGACTGGGGATGATCAGCCATGATCACATTGAATGGTGGTGCTGGCTCGAAGGGCCAATTGGCCTACTCCTGCACCTATTGTCGATGTATCTATCTATGTATCTTTCCCCAATTAAGCTTCAGAATAGAGGATGCTTCCTCAATTAGTTGGACTTCTTTGAAGAAGTAACTTGCTGTGAATAAAAGGCAACTAGTGGATTTCCAGAAGGCATTTAAGTAGTAGTAGTTTTCTCATTTTAGGACAGAAAAAGTTTACTTGACCAGTGCCTTGAATAAGCTGAAATTTATTTCAGAGAGAGGACGATTGAAGTATTCAATCTAAGTGGACGTGACTGGCTAGACATGGTGGAGATGTTTTCTTTGGTGAGAGTATCTATAACCAGTCATCACAGTCTAATAATAATAGGTCTAATAATAATAGTTTCCCATTTTGACAGAGTAAGGTGTTGTGTTGTGAATCTATGGAGCGCTTTTCCTCAAAGAATGGTGGAAGATGAGGATTTGAATCATTTTAAGGCAAAGTTAGATTAATTCTTAATAAACAGGTGGATACAAGCTGTATAGGAAGGAACTGCAGATGCTGGTTTATACCAAAAATAGGCACAAAATGCTGGAGTAATTTAACAGGTCAGGCAGCATCTCTGGAGAAGAGGAATAGGTAACGTTTCGGGTCAGAACCCTTCTTCAGACCGAAAGAAAGAGAAGGCCAGAACAAAACGGGGCTGGTAATAGATTACCTCAGGAAAGGTGGGGTCCATTCTTGGCTGGGGAAGATGTGCAAACGGCAGGATGCGAAAAGTGGAACTAGTAGGACAACTATGGTGGGGGGAAGATAGGAGGGGGGGGGAATGGGGGGAGAAGGAAGGAGAGAGAGGGCAGGAAAATAAATAAAGAAATGCTGGAGTTACTTGAAGTTAGAGAATTCAATGTTCATACTGCTGGGTTGTAAACTGCCCAAGCAAAATATGAGGTGTTTTTCCTTTAATTTGTATAGGCCTCACTGTGTGTGTGAATAAAAGCTTCCTACGACTAGGCAGAAATGTGGAGTTGACAAGCCAATACTATCAGGTATGGCCTTATTGAATGGAATTATCGAATAACCTCTTTCTAGCTTGTTTGCTCATATATTTGAGTATATTTCTTAAATGCTGAACTTTTAGTGGACCTTTAGACGCTTCTAAGGCTGCCTGTGTGAAGATGAGATGGAGAGACCAGTGGAAGTCAGCAGAACCATCTAGGCTACACCATTACATCGATGACCCCATGGACGTCCCTGGCCAGGACCTGCCCCGAAAGCAGTGGACAACCCTCAACTGCTTGAGGACAGGCATCGGACGCTATGGAGTAGAGATGAAGAGGTGGGGCCTTGTGGACAGCGCCTCCTGCGAGTGTGGGGACCCAACACAGACAGTGGAGCACACAGTCACCAGTTGCCCCAAACACCGGCCACCGAATAGTGAACGAGGTCTGATTGACCTGGACGATGACACGTTGGCCTGGCTCGCCTCAATGGAGCTGCAGGTCTAAAAGACACACGACAGAAGAAGAAGAAGAAGAAGTGGACCTTTACTTACAACTCACCACAGTTTTTAGTGCGACATTCAATGCTCATGAATGCCAAGATTTCACTTCAAATGCTCTCTCATCTCAAGCTAGTATAGTGGTCTTAACAATCACAGCTAATGTTACAGCAGATGATGGCTTAATTTCAATATCAATGGCAGAAAACATAGACAGATGAAGATCATTGAGGAATCCACCCAGTCTTGCAGATGCCTTATGCATTTATATATATTTTTAGTCAGACGGGTTGCAGACTTTTACAAATTGATTTAAACATATCAGTTGGAAGAATAATTTTGATCTTGGGTAACAGTATAAAATGAGGATATCAAAACAACTACGATGTGCTGATTTTCATTTCATTTGAATAATAGATCTATGGCAGAGATGGAAGAGATTTTCCCAATGTACATTAGCTTTCAAAGGCTAAATTAAGCTCAAAAGTGTTTTGATGTTATTTTATCAGAATGTTAACTAAGAAAGTAACCTCAAAACTTTTCAGCTGAGGCCAAACTTTACTGTGCCAGCAGATTTTAATATGAAGTAATCACATTCTTAAAGAGCAAAAATATTTGGATCTATACCATTATATATTAATTTGTAACTTTCTGCAACGAAAGGAAGACATTTGTGCAAAAACAAACCAATGCTGAATGACACTTCATCATAGGCAGTCTTATAATTAGGAGTTTCACTTAGTGGAATAACAGTTATAGTAATGAGAAACATTTGGAATGCTATAATAAAACCAAGACTTCTACTTCTTTCATTTCACCAACAAAAAAAATATTGTGTTATGAAAATCTCAGCTTATAAATGTTTTAAAATTATAATTCTGGTTCCTTTCTCCTTATTTGGAGATAGTCATAGAGTCCCACAACACGGAAACAGGCCCTTCGGTACAAATTGCCCATGACAACCAAGGTGCCCCATTTACATTAGACTCACCTGGCCGTGTTTAGCCCAAACGTATCCCTCTAAACCTCTCCTATCCATGTCAATGGTTTAACTGTTGCTGTAACAAAATAATATAAACCTTTCTAATTGAGTCATGAAAGGGGTAAGATAAAAACAAATTGTAGGGAAAATTTTGGTAATAATGATACAACTAACTTACACACATCTGGCCTAGGATACAGCATAGGAACAGGCCTTCTGAGTCTATGTCGAACATATGGAACATTTGGATTTTCCAGAATTCCAGATTTTCCAGGCCTTCAGGAAACAATAGACTGTTCTGGTCCAGGACCCGCATGTGAACCTGGAGTGTTCTATGAACATCCTGATGTACATGTCACATGTGGCCATCAGGAAAAGTCATCATTTTCAATGCCATGTTTCTCAATCCTGATTCTGCGATGTCTGTATGGAATTGGCACGTTCTCCACGTGGGATTCCCCAAGATCGTCTGGTTTCCTCTCAATCCCTAAAGATGAATGGCTGGCAAGTTAATTGGGCACTGCAAATCGCCCGTAGTGTGTAGGTTAGTGGTAGAATCTGGAGGAAGTTGATGGGAATGTGGGGAGAATAAAATAGTATTTGTATAAGATCAATGTGAATGGGTGCTTGATGGTCGATGTGGACTTGGGGAACTACCTAGATCCCATATTCTTGGACTCATGCCACATTTCTGTAAGCCAGCCAATGTATGCTCTCACCATCATTTGTCTATCGAGTCCATCACCTCAACTGATACTAAGATAAACGCAAAGAGCTGGAGTAACTCATCGGGTCACTGGAGAAAAGGAATAGGTGACATTTCAGATTGAGACCCTGATACCATGGAAGAAGCACTTGTTTGTTACCATTTGACCATTTTGCAAACAAGTTTCCAGTTACATGTACTTTTAGCTGTACACGTATTTTTAACTCTCCTTTCCACTCCCACGCCAACCTGTCTGTTGTCGGCCTTCTCCAATGCTACAGAGAGCCCAAGCAGAAACAGGAAGAACAGCATTTCATGTACCTCTTGGGTAGCTTACAACCGAATGGTACGAATATCGAATTTCCCAATTTCAGGCCACCCATGGCCCTGGTGCTTTCCTGAACCTTCTGAACCTTCATGAATTAGGGTCTTTGAAATTGCAGGTCTAACGTTTTCTGTGGAGATGCACCTAGTGAGTTTTGACCAAAAAAAACACGTACAGTTCAGAACAAGTCAGCTGCCAAAGTCAGCTGCTTAGGTCATGGTGGTATGTATAAGGTGATATTCTTTACCAACACAACAAATCATTTCTGTTTCACACTGACATGAATATCGTGCATAAGAATCTCCTGCTGAGAAAATAATTGGAGTTGGCAGATTATTCCCTTTGTTATGTTTAGACGGAGAGATTGTAAGCACCACTACATACTGTGCAGACTAGGAATTTATGCCTTTATATAAATGATTACACACTATGCAGCGTGCAGTGTGACAGCTTGAGACATTTGTCCCATATACCCATAAGTATTACCTGCGTATTTTCTGTGCGGTTAGAGAAAAATAAAACCAGAGTACTGCACTAATTTATCTAAATAGAGCTGCATAGCAATCATTTGCTTTCAGAAAATATGCTTTGGTGTCGATAATCATTTGTATCCTTGCAACTGCACTGTGGGATATTAGCAGATGGCTCATGTCTGAAATTCCACTTTATTTTTTCAGTAAGATGAAGGTAAAAGCAAAATGCCACAGAAAATCTGTAAGCGAAACGAAAACTGCCAAATCGTGTGTGTGTGTGTGTGTGTGTGTGCATCTGTGTGCGTGTGTGTGCGTGGTTGGTGTGTGTGTGCGTATGGTTGGTGTGTGTGTGTGCGTGGTGAGTGTGTGTGTGTGCACGCGCATGTCTGTGCATGTGTGTGCATGCACGTGATTGTGTGCGTGCATGTCCGTGCGTGTGTGTGCATGCGTGTGATTGTGTGTGCGCATGTCCGTGTGTGTGTGCGCGTGCATGTGTTTATGTGCATTTGTGCGTGTATGCATGTGTTTATGTGTGTGAGATTGTGCGCATATGTGTATGCAGGCGTTTGTGTTTGTGTGTGTGTTTGTGTGCATGTGTGTGCCTGTGTATGTCTTTGCGCGTGTGTGTATGCATGTACACACATGTGGGCAAATTGGGGTAATGTGGTTGTGCAATGGTAACATGACATTAGACAGGGACATGGTTAGGAAATGTTTAGAGGGATGCAGATCAAATGCTGTATGACTCTCTGACTCTATGACTAACAATCCAGAGACCTGAGTTTAAACTCTGTCATTGCAGCTATGGACCTTAAATTCAGATCAATGATCTGGAATTAAAAAAGAACAACTATTATTCATAATGATGATTACAAGTCTGTTGTGAAAACCCATCTGATTCATTGATATCATTTAGGAAAGAAAACATGCCATCCTTAGTGTGGCCTAAAAGTGCTTCAGATCCACCAATGTGGTTCACACTTGAATGCCATCTGAAATGGTCAAGCAAGTCAATCAGTTCAAGATAATTCTTGAATTGGGGTGGCTGATGGATGGCCTTCTTTAAGTGAACAAGATCTATGAGGGGAAAAGATAAAGTGAATGCTTACAATGTTAATTCTCAGGATAGACCATTGTAAAACTGCAAATATCTAACATTGTGCTGCTAACCTTCTGTCGTTTCCTCAAGACTGCCACTCCACATAAATTTTCCCTAGATTTAACTTTTGGGCCCACCAAATTTGCTGAACTATGCCAAGTGAACCTACAGACTGAAATAATAATTGCTGACTATGAAAACTGGGCACAGTTGCTGCCCTACAGCGCCAGAGACCTGGGTTCAATCCTGATTACAGTGCTGTCTGTATGGAGTTTGCACGTTCTCCCTGTGACCTGCATGGGTTTTCTCCGGGATCTCTGGTCATGACCTCCCACATTCCAAAGATATACAGGTTTGTAGGTTAATTGGCTTGGTAAAATTGTAAATTGTCCCTAGTGTGCGTAGGATAGTGTTAATGTACGGGGATCGTTGGTCAGCATGGACTCAATGGGCCGAAGGGCCTGTTTCCAAGCTGTGTCTCTAAACTAAACTAAAACTAAATTTGCAGTGGGATATGCACAGTAGCATTCTGCAGCATGCAATGCCTGCCATTATAGGGTTTTAGTGCATGTAATAAAAGCCTGTTCAGGGTGTAACCCACTCATGAAGAAGATGATCTTAATAACTCCTGTAAATGTTACTTCAAGGACAGCCTGAGCAAATATTTGCTTGTAGGAGTCTACTACTGGGAACCTACCTTTTCATACTGAGATTAGGTTTTCTTTGGGAGTATTGAGTGGAATATGTGCAAGGATAGGCAAATACATTTTGAAATTCTGAAGAATGGTTCAAAAGTTCAATGGTTCATTATCTGACTGAAGAAGGTCCTGACCCAAAGGTCTTGATCCATATTCTCCAGAGATGATGCCTGACCCACCGAATTACTCCAGCACTTTATTTTTTTTTTTGTAAACTAGCATCCGCAGTTACCTGTATCTCTATTTAGAAATTGGGCTGCGTTAGGGAAGATTTGACATTTAGTGATAGATAAATGAGTGTGAGCAAAAGTTTGATTGTAGAATCTGGCATAGTTTTTGAACAATTTACATCAAGATTGCCAAATGCAGCAGGACTAGAAACATCTTCAGTCAAATCTTGTTGCTTGGAATATAGCAACAAACATTGCAGCATGGTAAATCGAATATCACTGTACCTTTATTGGTACATGTGACAATAAAAGACCTTTGAACCCTTGAACCTTTGAAGATATTATATAATTTTCCATATTTAGTCATGTTTTTAGCTGCTTTAAGCCCCTGTCCCACTTTCACGACCTAATTGGCGACCTCTGCAGAGTTTGCCCTTGACTCATACTCGCAGCATGGTCGCCACGAGGTTGTAGGAGGTCATAGGAGGTCGTAGGAGGTCTTCGTAACTCTGGTCTCCGCGTACTCGTGGCCTCAAGTAGGTCGTGGCGTTTTTTCCAGCCTGATAGAAAATGTCCACGAGTAAAAAAAAGGTTGGCATGGAAAAAATGTACACTTTTTACTCATAGGTAGGTCCTAGGTAGGTCATAGTAGGTCGTGATGGTAGTCGTAGATAGTCGTAGGTAGTCGTAGGTTGTCGTAGGTTGTCGTAGGTCGGTAACTGGCCAGAGAAAAAAAATGTAAACATGACATCATTTTATCATGTGATCATTTTCCACTCGTAGCGTCGTAGTTGATCTTAGGTGTGGAAGACTGAGGTCGAGGGGGGTCGTAGGAGGTCATAGACATAGTCGTAGGAGGTCGTAGACATAGTCGTAGGTGGTCTTTTACTTCGGCAAGTCAACACGACCTTGACATTTTTTTCAACTCGTCTAGGGTCTTCTAAACTCGTGGATTAGGTCGTCCAAGTGGGACAGGCCCTTTAGCGAGAATATCTAGTAGTATAATTCTTCTGGGTATTCTCTCAATTTCTGTCATAAATTTAGTTTTACTGTAAATTTAGCACAAAACTCTGCATCAAATCTTGTGCACTTTCAACAATCTTTAACTGAATCTATTGCAGAAAATTGGAAACCACCCTGTGGAGCTCCTACCCTCTTATGTACATCTGTTCGATTAATTGCTGCAGTTAACAGCATGATTAATGATGTTAAATGCAAGATATTTTGCTTAAGACATTAATATACATATTGCTATGGCAATCCTCTCAGTGCTATCTTTGCAAAGATTTAAACCAACTGTAAATAAATAGATTCATGCTTCCTCTACAAAAACGGCACAAATAGTTTTTAAAAAAGCCAAAATTAACTTTGTACATTAATGTAAAGGCAAAATATCGAACAAACATAACATCTAGAATTTCAGCAAGCATTAAAGATCTGGTGGATTAGTCAAAGAAGATGAAGAGTACTCCTGTCACCAAATAATACAAAAGCAGTAAACACAAGTTGATAGAGTGGTAAAGATGGTGTATGGTATGCTCGCTTTCATTGGTCGGTAATTGAGTATAAAAGTCAGGAAGTCATGATGCAATTCTATAAGATCTTGGTTAGGCTGCATTTGGAGTATGCGTACAGTTCTGGTTGCCCCATTAAATGAAGGATGTGGGTTTGGAGAGGATACATAAGAGCTTTACCAGAATGCTGTCTGGATTTGGGGGCAGTATTAAGACAAGGTTAAACAAACTTGAGATTGTTTTCTCTGAAATCATAAGGTCATAAGCGATAGGAGTAAAATTAGTCAATTCGACCCATCAAATTTACTCTGCCATTCAATCATGGCTGATCTATCTCTCCCTCCTAAACCAATTATCCTGCCTTCTCCCCATAACCTCCAGAAGAACCTCCCCACAACCTACCAGAGGTTGAGAGGAGAACTGGTGGAAGTATATAAAATTATGAGAGTAATGGACAGGTTAGATAGTCAGATAGACACGAGGGCGGCACAGTGGTGAGTGGTAGAGTTGCTGCCTTACAGTGCCAAAGGCTTGTGTTCGATCACCTGACTATTGGTGCTGTCCGTACGGAGCTTGTATGTTCTCCCTGTGACCGCGTGTGTTTTCTCCTGGTGCTTTTGTTTCCTCCCACACTCCAAAGACATACAAGTTTGTATATACATTGGCTTCAGTAAAAAATGTAAATTGTACCAATAGACAATAGATAATAGACAATAGGTGCAGGAGTAGGCCATTCGGCCCTTCGAGCCAGCACCGCTATTCAATGTGATCATGGCTGATCATCCCCAATCAGTACCCAGTTCCTACCTTCTCCCCATATCCCCTGACTCCGCTATCTTTAAGCCCACATTATCCCACTTTCACTCCCTCCACACAAGGGGCAATTTACAGAAGCCAATTAACCTACAAACCTGCATGTCTTTGGAATACAGTTTAGGGATACAGCGCAGAAACAGGCCCTTCGGCCCAGCGAGTCCGCGCCGACCAGAGATCCCCGCACACTAGCACTATCCCACACGCACGGGACAATTTACAATTTTTACAGAAGCCAGTTAACCTACAAACCTGTACGTCTTTGGAGTGTGGGATTAAACCGGAGCACCCGGAGAAAACCCACGCATGTCACAGGGAGAACGTGCAAACTCCGCACAGACAGCAGCCGAGGTCAGGGTGAACCACTTGTGTTAGTGTACGGGGTGATCACTGGTCTGTGTGGACTCAGTGGGTCTCAAGGGCCTGTTGTCGCGCTTAATCTCTAAAGTCTAAAGTCTAAACATTTTTTTCCCAGGGTGGAAATGTCAAAGTATACAGGGCATAGTTTTAAGGTGAGAGGGGCAAAGTTTAAAATGGATATGCAGGGCAAGTCTTTTACAGAGAGGGTGGTGGGTGCCTGGAACGCACTGCCAGTGGTGAAGGTGGACATTCAGTGGTGTTTAAGTTGCTTTTAGATAGACACATGGATATGCAGGGAAATGGAAGGCAGATGAGATTAGTTTATCTTGGCATCATATTTGACACTGATATTGTGGATCCAGGGGCCTGCTCCTGTGCTACACTGATCTATGTTCTAGTTTTCAAAGCAAATTTATTTCACTGATGTTACTGGAACAATGCCGTGCAGAAATTGGGAGTCAGATTTGCCTATGGAATACAAACAAGCAAATTCAAGAGCTTTTTCACCAGTTTTGAAACACTTCGGGAGAGAATAGATATAAAGGAATGTCCTGGGCTCATGGAGAGAATAAGAAGGAACAGGCCCATAAGCCCATCTAGTCTTCACTGATCACAAAACTCCAACTTACATAGTTCAAGTTCAAGTTCACATTTATTGTCACATGCACCAATTAAGGTACAGTGATATTTGAGTTACGATACAGCCATACAAGTAAAAAGAGCACAATACGCGATAGAGTTGAACTAAACATCCATCACAGTGGAATCAGCATTCCTCACTGAGATGGAAGGCGATAAAGTTCAGTCAATCTTCCTCCTTTTGTTCACCTGTGGTCAGGGCCCTGAACCTCCGCAGTCGCCACTACGGACGGCCCAATGTACAAGCCCTCTCGTCGGCATTATCGAAACTCCGACGTCGGGATGGATCAGAACACACACTGTGGTTTGGAGTTCCCGAATCGGCCGCTTCTTAACGGAGACCGTGGCTTCACGATGTTAAAGACCACGGGCCAATGGTTGGAGCACTTCTTCTGGCGATCCCCAGCACGGGATCCCAGGCTCCGCGATTGTATATCCGCGCCCGCGGCTAGAAGCTCCTAAGACCGCTGCATTCAGCAGGCCCCTGCGGTTGGATCACCAACACTGGCGACCCTCGGCAAAGGATCCCAGGCTCTGCGATGGCAAGTCCGTGCCTCACCTGCCGCTGAAGCTCTGGGCCGGTCTCCTGTCTGGAAAGGCCACACCAAACCAGTTGTTAGGCCGCAAGGGGGGAGAAGATACGACAAGGAGAAAATTTGCATCTCCGTCGAGGTAAATGACTGAAGACGGTTTCCCCCTATTCCACCCCCACCCCCCACATAAGACACACCGAGAAACATTAAAACACACATTTTTTAAATTTATTTTTTATTTTTTATTTATTAGAAGAACATTAAATTACAATCAATTACATTAATACACACCAAGTATATCTTATTACATTTAATGTACCCCTTCATTTTTTAAAGCTATTAAAAAAAGATTGAAATTGAGAAAATAGAGAAAGTGAAAGAAAATAGTGTTAGTGTAAAAGCATGACGAAAGGAAAGAAGAAAGACTCTTTAGACGAAAAATTACAGAAAGGAAATTAAGAGATAGACCCTAGGAAAGAAAAAAGAGAAAGAAGAAAAAAGAGAAAGACAGATACTCTATTATGAACTAGCTCGCCATCTTTCATCCCCCTTTACCAAGTCCTGACACCGGTGCCTTTTTAAAGTACTGTTGCACCTTATGCTTGTAGTAATTCTATAAATGAAGACCAGGTCCTATAGAAGTGATCTGATTTGCCTGCCAGGAGGAGTCTCATCTCTTCCAGGTGTAATGTTTCAAACATATTTGAAATCCACATGTTTTTTGTTGGTATAGGAGCATTTTTCCAGAATTTTAGAATAAGCTTTTTTCCAGTTATTAACCCATAATCAAATAGGTTCTTTTGAAACACATTTAGTTCAGGGCTACCTTCCGTTGTTCCAAAGATAATCCATTCTGCTTTTGGTATCAGTTTTATTTTAAATAATTTTGTAAAGATTTCAAAAATTTCAATCCAAAATTTTTATACAAAAGACAAATGAATGCATTATAGTAGCTTCTTGAGACTGAGATTTATCACAGATAGGTGATACGTTGGGAAAAAGTTTACTTATTTTGGTTTTTGAGTAGTATAATCTGTGTAAAATTTTAAATTGAATTAAAGTGTGTATGTGTCTTACATTAATCGAGCATTTGTGCACATTAAATAAATGTTCATCCCACCTCTGTTTTGAAATTTTAATAGCTAATTCTTGTTCCCAGTCTCTTCTAATACCATCCGTTGCTGGTATTTCTACATTTAAAATAATATTATACAAATTTGATATTAAGTTTGCTGATTCAGCTTTTGTCTTCATTGCTTCGTCCAGTAAATCTAATGGCATATTGTAATAATCTTGTGTATATTTTTTTCAGATAATCACATATTTGAAAATATTTAAAATATTGATTGTTTCCCAGATTATATTTTAGTTGTAATTATTGGAATGATAGTAATTTTCCAGTTTCATACAAGTCTCCGAGCGTTTTAATTCCTATTCTTTTCCATTGTATAAATGATTTGTCTATAATGGAGGGTTTAAATGAAGGGTTATTAACTATTGGAGAATAGAGCGATAGATTTCTTAATTTTAAATTATGTTTTATTTGTTTCCAAGTTCTAATTGTACTATGTATAATTGGATTTTTGTTATAGTTTGTGTTATTCAACTTCATTGGTGAGAGGAGGATCACTCCAATATTACAAGGGGAGCATTCCTCTCTCTCCATTATAATCCAATCCACCTGCTGGGCAGAGTTGTCCAGCAGTTGAATCATATTTTTAATATTTACTGACTAATAATAGGACATAAAGTTAGGGAGTGCTAAACCACCTAATACTTTGGGTTTGTTTAAATGTGTTCTTTGTATTCTATGGGATTTATAATCCCATATAAAATTTGTAATGTCTGAATTCAGTTTTGGTAGGTATATAGGAATTGATTGGAATAGGTTTAGAATTTGTGGTAAAAAGATCATTTTTATAGCATTTATTCAGCCTATTAAAGATATCGGAAGCGTTTTCCAGAATTTAATTAAAGTATTTAATTTCTTAAGTAGAGGATTATAATTTGCGTTAAACATGGCTTGATATTTTCTGGTAATTTCAATACCCAAGTATTTAAATTTTTCTGTAGCTATTTTAAAAGGGAATTTTAAGAGGTGTGTTGAGTCTTTCGGTTTTATTGACATAATTTCACTTTCGTTCCAGTTTATTCTGTATCCAGAAAAGGATCCAAAATCCTCAATTAAATTTAATATGTTTGGTATAGTAGTTTGGGGTTTTGTGATGTACAATAGTACATCATCAGCGTATAAAGATATTTTATTATTTGAATATTTTGTATTATAGCCATGGATTTTTGGATGTGTTCTAATTCTTTCCGCTAGAGGTTCAATTATAAGAGCAAATAACAGCGGTGATAGTGAACATCCTTGTCTATTACCCCTTGATAATTGGAATTTCGTAGATAATATGTTATTAGTTAATATTCTAGCCGTAGGCTTATTATATAATAATTTAATCCATAGGATGAAATTCTCTCCCATTTGGAATTTTTGCAATACTTTAACTTTGTAATCCCATTCCACTTGATCGAATGCTTTTTCTGCGTCCAACGAAATAATTGATAATTCTTGTTCTTCAGTTTTATGTGAATGCATTATGTTGAGCAGACGTCTCACATTATTAGATGATTGTCTCTTAGGGATAAACCCCGTTTGATCCGGATTTATTAATTTACTAACATACTTACTTAATCTTCTAGCTAATGTTTTCGCTAATATTTTTTTATCTGTATTTAACAACGCGATAGCTCTATATGATCTGGGTTCTTCTGTATCTTTGTCTTTTTTAAGTATTAATGTAATCGTTGATTCTGCTAGTGTATCAGGTAATGTTTGTTCTTTAAAGGCATATGTATACATTTTCTGTAAACATGGTATAATTACGTCATAAAAACTTTTATAAAATTCTTTACTAAATCCGTCAGGTCCTGGTGTTTTTCCATTCTTTAATGAAGTTATTGTGTCTTCTATTTCCTTAATTGAAATTTGTGCTCTCAATTCCTCTTGTTCCTTCAACTCTAATTTTGGAAGATTACAATTATCCAAGAACCCTGTAATTTTATTGGTGTCCGTTGGCGTTTTGGATGTGTACAAATTCTCATAAAATTGCGCAAATCTTTTATTAATATCATTCGGTAAAGTTAATAATTCCCATTTAATCTTTAGGATCGTGTGTTCTTTTTCTCATTTTTTTAGCTGACGTGCTAAATGTTTG
Organism: Malacoraja senta; assembly: GCA_038087875.1. Lineage (NCBI taxonomy): Eukaryota > Metazoa > Chordata > Chondrichthyes > Rajiformes > Rajidae > Malacoraja > Malacoraja senta. Next base: position 85,906 of record JAXLNO010006124.1, on the reverse strand, counting down.
TGGGGTTTATCCCCAAATTCAAAGTGTTCCTGTCTTGTAATTTGGAATAGTCTTATAAATTTGACTGATAATAATTTATTTAATTTAAATTTCAGTATTAATATTTTATTGTGTTTATCCATAGTTGGATCTTTAGCATTATCTCTATCCAGTTGCCTAATTTGTTTTTCTAACTGTCTTTGTTCGTTCTTATTCTTTTTATTTTGAAAAGCTTGGTATGAAATTATAACGCCTCTAATAAATGCTTTGAAGGATTCCCATAATAAAGTGGGCGATATATCTAGAGTGTCATTTATTTCAAAAAAGAGGTCCATTTGTTGTTTTAGATATATACTCCCTTGCGGGTCTTTTAAAATTTGAGGATTAAACCTCCAAAATGATTTATTCTTAGACATTCCTTCCAGTTTTAAAAAGAAAGTTAGCGGGGAGTGATCTGAGATCGTGTTGGTATGGTATTTTGGGTTCGAAGTATAGGGGATTAATTTTGTATCCACCAGGAAATAATCTATACGTGAGTATGTTTTGTGTACCATTGAATAAAACGAGTATTCCCTACCGGTCGGATTCGCGATCCTCCAAACATCTGTTATATTGGTGTTTTTTATGTATGTATTTAAGAGTTTGCTAGTTTTAGATTTCGTATTACCTCTCTGTTTTTGCCTAGATTTATCTAAATACGGATCTAAAACACAGTTAAAGTTTCCTCCAATTATAACATTTTAGTAATTAGATTCTGCGATTATATTCAAGATTTTATTGAAAAAATGAGGATTATCAAAGTTGGGCGAATATATATTTACCAAGGTGATTGGGGAAGCGTGGATCTCTCTGGTAACTATCAAATATCTCCCTTCGTTATCTGTTATGGTATTCTTTGCTTTAAATGGTATGCCTTTACGAATAATGATTGACGTACCCCTAGATTTCGAAGTATATGAAGAATGATATATTTGGCCTATCCAATTCGCCCTCAATCTAGCCTGATCTTGGGATTTGAGATGGGTTTCTTGTAGAAAGATGATGTCAGTATTGTACAATTTCAGCTGAGCCAATATCTTACCCCTTTTAATAGGTTCATTAACACCCCTTATGTTCCAACTACAGAATGTGACTCCTCCCAGTTTCTTTTGTTTAACGTCTTGCATTTTGAATGGTTTTAATACCCTTAAATCTTACGGTGCATCCATACCTCAGGTCTTTAGATATTAGGGAAACTTTGCTCTACAAAGTTCAATTGGTAGATCCCTTTTGCGATTATCCTTAAACAAAAAACACAAGCATGTGACTTGTTGTGATTAAAAAAAATTGAAAAAGTGAAAATACAGTGTCTAAACTTGTCGACACTGTAACAAGTGGCCCACCTGTAGGTGGGAGAAAACGTTGTATCGACTTCCATCGTTGATATTAAACAATTAGCTCTGCTCCCTTAATTACTCATAGCATAGTGGAACGGGACCTCAAAATCAGATGTATAGCACCCATTTACCATATATGTATATATTTCGTTATGACTTATCATATATATATAACAATTTTATCTACTAGGTGTTTAAACGTATGGTTTTACCTTCGATAATAATCAACTGTTGGTTGAAGGGGTTAACCTGAAACGTGTTCCTGGATCTGGGCCAGGTGCCCGTTTCTCCTCCCCTCCCCCCAAATATAGATGAGACTGAAACTTATTAAATTATATGTGTTAGTTCTTAAATTTGTTATTAGTTATTTCCTTATCAACTATCGCCCTCTATAAAAGGGATGTTCCCTCTTTGTAATACTTGTTTAAATTCTTCCCCATTCTGAAATTCTGGTTAGCATCCATTACTATTTCTTTGTTAATATTGTTAAAAGAATTAGTTCTGTGCGATTTAAGTTAGTATTTTAATCTCTTAAACAACAGTAATTGCTTCTGGTGTATTCCACATTCTGCTCTTCGGTTCGTCGTTCCCGTGTTATTCTCTCTTTGCTTCGCTTGGAACACAGAATGTCCTTGAATTAAAATTCCACAGATAAAGAGTCTAGACAGGCGCACATGGAAATTATATCCATCTTAGTTTGTTTTTTTAAAGTACTAAAATAACTGTTTCATCACTTCTGTTCAGCCGATGATTGTGGAATAATAAAGAGAAAGATTTGTCCATACCGTCCATACCTTCCAGCTACCTTCTTTGGGCGGCATTCTCTTCCACGATGATTTGGGCATATTTGTATGCAGCCTCCGGGTTCATGAATGATTTTTCTTTCCCATTGTAGGTAATCCGCATCTTAGCTGGATAGAAAACACCATATCTAACATTTTGAATTCCTTGAAGAATGTCTTTTGTCTTTGAGAACTGATTTCGCTTTTGTACAATTTCATAAGGATAGTCCCTGAATAGTTTTTTTTTTATTTTTTTATTTTTATTTATTAGAAGTACATTACATTACAACCACATACATTAATACTCGTCATTTATATCTTCTTACAATTAATGTACTCCTTTTTTTTTTTTTTATACACTAGAAAAAGAAAAGATTGAAAGAAAGAAGAAAGTGAAGGAAAAAGTGCAAGTGTAGAAAAGTGTAGAAAATGTAACAACAAAAAAGGACGAAGACCCTATAAGAGCGAAATTAAAAACAAAAAGAAAAAGAGTTAAGAAATAGGCCCTAAGAAAAGAAAAGAGAAAGAGAAAAAAAGAGAAACAAATGTTTTTTTTTGAGCATCACGTAAATAGGACATACCAACTCTTCAACTATCATCCCCCCTTACCTGACCTCAATTTTTAATTTTTTTAAAGTACTTTTGCACCCTATGTTTGTAATAATTCTATAAATGCAGACCACGTCAGGTGGAAGTGATCTGGTTTACCTGCTAGGAGGAGTCTTATCTCTTCTAGGTGTAATGTTTCAAACATATTTGAAATCCACATATTTATAGTTGGTATTGGAGCCTTCTTCCAAAATTTTAGAATTAGCTTTTTTCCAGTTATTAACCCATAGTCCATTAATTTCTTTTGAAACACATTTAGTTCTGGATCATCTTCCGTTATTCCGAAGATAATCCATTCTGCTTTGGGTATCAGTCTTGTTTTAAATAACTTTGTAAAGATTTCAAAAATTTCATTCCAAAATTTTTGAATTTTTGTACAGAAGACAAATGAGTGCGCTATAGTTGCTTCTTGGGATTGACATTTATCACAAATAGATGATACGTTTGGGAAAATTTTATGAATTTTAGTTTTCGAATAATATAATCTATGTAAAATTTTAAATTGTATTAAAGTGTGTCTTACATTAATCGAGCATTTATGCACGTTTAATAAGTATTCATTCCAACTTTCCTTTGAAATTTTAATAGTTACTCTTGTTCCCAGTCTCTTCTGATACCCTCCGTAGGTGGTATTTGTACATTTAAAATAATATTATACAAATATGATATTAAGTTTGCTGATTCCGCTTTTATCTGCATTGCCTCGTCCAATACATCTACTGGATTATTATAATGATCTTTTGTATATTTTTTCAAATAGTCGCATATTTGAAAGTATTTAAAATATTGATTATTTCCGAGTTTATATTTTATTTGTAATTGTTGAAATGAAAGTAATTTTCCAGTTTCATACAAGTCACCAAGCGTTTTAATTCCTAGTCTATCCCATTGTGTATAAGCTTTATCTATAATAGAAGGACTAAACGAAGAGTTATTGACTATAGGTAATAAAAGTGATAAGTTTCTTAATTTTAAATTTTGTTTTATTTGTTTCCAAATACGGATTGTACTATGAATAATTGGGTTCTTATTATAGTTTATGTTATTCAGTTTCATTGGAGAGAGGAGGATCGCTCCAATGTTTCTAGAGGAGCAATCCTCTTTCTCCATTACAATCCAGTCTACTTGCTGGGCGGAGTTATCCATCAGTTGAATCATGTTTTTAATATTTACTGACCAATAATAATACATAAAATTAGGTAGTGCTAGACCCCCCAATACTTTAGGTTTATTCAGATGGGTTTTTTGTATTCTATGTGATTTATAGTCCCATATAAAATTAGTGATATCTGAGTCGAGTTTTTTAAAAAACTTCTTAGGTAAGTATATAGGAATTGATTGAAATAGGTATAAAATTTGTGGTAAAAAGATCATTTTTATTGCGTTTATTCGGCCTATTAAAGACATCGGGAGCGTTTTCCAGAATTTAATTAATGTATTCAGTTTATTAAGTAGGGGGTCAAAATTTGCCCTGAACATACCTTGATATGTTCTGGTAATTTCGATTCCCAAATATTTAAATTTTTCTGTAGCTATTTTAAAAGGGAATTTTAAAAGATGTGTTGAATCTTTCGGTTTTATTGACATAATTTCACTTTTATTCCAATTTATTCTATATCCAGAAAAAGATCCGAAGTCTTCAATTAAATTTAATATATTTGGTATAGTGATTTGAGGTTTTGTAATATACAATAATATATCATCCGCGTATAAAGATATTTTATTATATGAGTCTTTAGTATTATATCCATGAATATCAGGGTGTATTCTAATTTTTTCTGCTAGCGGTTCAATAATGAGAGCAAACAGCTGTGGTGATAATGAGCATCCTTGTCTATTTCCCCTTGATAGTTGAAATTTCGAGGATAATATGTTATTAGTAAGTATTCTAGCTGTAGGTTTGTTATATAGTAACTTAATCCATAAAATAAAATTCTCTCCCAGTTGAAATTTTTGTAATACTTTATCCATATAATTCCATTCTACTTGATCAAATGCTTTTTCAGCATCCAGCGAAATAATTGATAATTCTTGATCTTCAGATTTGTGTGAGTGCATTATGTTGAGTAGACGTCTCATATTATTAGAAGAGTATCTCTTAGGGATAAACCCTGTCTGATCTGGGTTTATTAATTTACTAATGTATTTACTTAATCTTCTAGCTAATGTTTTCGCTAATATTTTTTGATCTGTGTTTAACAATGCTATAGCTCTATATGAGCCAGGTTCTTCTAAATCTTTATTTTTCTTAGGTATTAATGTAATCGTTGATTCCGCTAATGTATCAGGTAGTATTCGTTTTTTAAAAGCGTATTGGTACATTTTTTGTAATCTTGGTATTATTTTATCATAAAAGCTTTTATAAAATTCATTAGTAAATCCATCAGGGCCTGGTGTTTTTCCATTTTTTAATGAGTTTATTGTATCTTCTAATTCCTTAATTGAGATTTGTCCACCCAGTTCCTCTTGTTCCTTCAGCTCTAACTTTGGAAGATTACAGGTATCCAAGAACTTTGTGATATTATTGGAATCAATTATCGTTTTAGATGTATACAAATTCTCGTAAAATTGCGCAAATCTTTTATTAATATCCTTCGGTGTTGTTAATAATTCCCCTTTATCTGATTTGATCTTTGGTATAGTATGTTCCTTTTCTCGTTTTTTTAGCTGGCGAGCCAAAAGTTTATGCGGTTTATCCCCAAATTCAAAGTGCTCTTGTTTTGTAATTTGAAAAAGTCTTATAAGTTTGGCAGATAATAATTTATTTAATTTAAATTTTAAAATTATTATTTTATTATGTTTATCTATTGATGGATCTTTAGCATTATCTATATCCATTTGTCTAATAAGTTCTTCTAACTGTCTTTGTTCATTCTTATTCTTTTTATTTTGAAAAGCTTGATATGAAATTATAATACCCCTAATGTATGCTTTAAAAGATTCCCAAAGTAAAGTAGGCGATATATCTGAAGTATCATTTGTTTGAAAAAAGACCTCCATTTGTTCTTTTAAATATATACTCGCTTGTGGATCTTTTAAAATTTGAGAGTTAAATCTCCAGAATGAATTATTCTTAGACAATCCTTCCAGTTTTAAAAAGAAAGTTAGTGGAGAATGGTCTGAAATTGAATTTGTATGGTATATTGCATTAGATGTTTGGGGGATTAATTTTGTATCCAGCAGAAAGTAGTCTATACGTGAGTATGTCTTATGTACCATTGAGTAAAACGAATATTCCCTGCCAGTTGGATTCACAATTCTCCAAACATCTGCTATATTAGTGTTATTTATATAGGTATTGAGGAGTTCCCCAGTTTTCGATTTCATATTCCCTCTCTGTTTTTGACTTGATTTATCTAAGTACGGATCTAAAACACAGTTAAAGTCTCCGCCTATTATAACATTTTGATAGTTTGACTCTGCAATTATATTGAAGATTTTATTGAAAAAGTGGGGGTTATCAAAGTTAGGGGCATATATATTTACCAAAGTAAGTGGAGTGTCATGGATTTCTCCATTAACTATTAGGTATCTCCCTTCTATATCTGTTATAATATTCTTGGCTTTAAATGGTATACCTTTTCTTATGATAATTGACGTGCCTCTAGATTTTGAAGTGAATGAAGAGTGGTATGTTTGACCTATCCATTTCGCCCTCAGCCTAACTTGATCCTGAGGTTTTAGGTGTGTTTCTTGTAGGAAGGTAATGTCAGAATTATACATTTTTAGCTGAGCTAATATCTTACCCCTTTTGATAGGTTCGTTAATACCTCTTATATTCCAACTACAAAATGAGATTCCTCCTAGGTTCTTTTGTGTGGTGTCATGCATTTTGAATAATTATAGTACCTTTGAATCTTGTGGTGCGTCCATGTCCCAGGTCTTTAGGTATTGGGGGAGTTTTTGAATTATTAACTTTTGCTGGTATGTCCATTTTACTCTTATCACTAAACACAAAACACAAACAAGTGATTTTATGTGATAAAAAAAAAACTAAAAAAATGAGGCTACAGTGTCTGATATAGTCGGCACTGTAGCGAGTGTCCCACCTGTAGGTGGGAAAAAACCTTGTTTTGACTTCCATTGCGTTGTTACTCAAATAGCTCCGCTCTCTTAGTTAATCATAACATATTAAAATATTAAAACGAGGCCTCACATTCAGATATATAATACAATTTTACCCTGATATTTCCTTATAACATATATATATATCAGAGTTTAATTATTAAACCAATATTTTTGATTTCAATAAGAATCAACTGTTGGTTGAAGGGGTTAACGAGACGTGCTCCTGGACATAAGCCAGGAGCTCGTTTCTCATCCCCTCCTCCCGCTTATAGACAAGGTTACAATTTATTAAAAATTCATATTAGTATGTTAGTTCATTATTTTATTTTTTTTTTGTTAGTATTCTAATCTAACCTGCATAACTTTTTAAGTTGTTAATAGGATAAGTTCTTACAATTGGTTATAACATTTTAATCAATAAGCAATTATTTTCTGATTCGTTAAGTTGTTTACACGTTTTGAACAGAAAATGTCCTTGATTCAACATTCCAGAGATAACAGTTTAACTATCCCCAGACAAAACATAGCTGAGAATTATTCGGATCTGCCAAAGCTCCCTTTTATTTCTGTTTTTCAACGATCGTTTGGGCATATTTGAATGCGTCTTCAGGCTTAACAAATGACTTTTCAAGACCATTAAAGGAAATACGCATTTTCGCGGGATAAAAAACCCCAAATCTGACCCCTTCTCTCCCTCTTAAAAGATCTTTAACCTTATCAAATTTGTTTCTTTTTTGCACAATTTCATACGGGTAGTCCCTGAATATCTTAATAGTGTCCTTGTCCAGCCGCAATTGTACACCATATTTGATTTTACTCATAACATATTCCAGTTCTGCAGTATCTCAAAATTTCACTATAATATGTCGTGGATAAGCTTTTCCCGCACCAGATCTTTTTCCAAATCTTGGGACACGATGAGCCACTTCGATTTTCGGTTCCTTGGAAAGATTCAACAGTTGTTTCAACAAGCCCATGGCAAATTCACGTACCTGTTCCCCTTCTGCCCCCTCTGAAACACCAAGAATTCTCAAATTCTGTGTCTAGAGCGAGCTTCCAGGTCCAGGCATTTGACTGAGACTTTCTCTAATTGAGTCCCCATTTGTAGTGACGCTTGTTCGTTTTCTCGCCTCATTTGCTCATGTTCTTGCCTCAATTTCGCCATGTCTTCAACCAGTCGAGCCGTGTTTTTCTCCAATTCCGTAATTGTGTGCATACTTGCAGCTACTGTTTCAAGTACAGCCGTGAACTTATCCGTAGTAATTACATCCATCTTATCCATTTTCTCTGATAGTCCATCTTTCACCTCATCAATTCGTTTATTCATAATGTCCAGTAAATCCGTCATATTCTTCTGGTTACCAGCATTTAAATCCTTCATCATCTTCTCCATTCCTTCCATCATTTTTGCCGAATTTTCCTTCATTTCCTTCTTATCTTCCACCCTATTATCCGAGATCTCATCTTTCAAATTTTTCATTGATTTCTTCAAGTCATCAAAGTCTTTCTTAGATCTTGTATCCATTTCTGCAGCCACTTCAGAGACTTCAGAGGTAACTTCTGCTTCAGACTTTTTCGACAGCTTATTCACTGTTCTCTGAGGGCTCACAGCTGGAGGCAATTTACTCATTTAAAGGGCTTCAAACCACCGTTTAAAACATCGCGTTTAACGATGACGTCATCAGCGCGGTAACCAGAAGCTCCGGTAAGGTTTTTAAAAACAATCCCGATTTTCGGACCCGTTTTACACGATAAATCGTGAAGTTTTTCGGGAGTGGAGCTGGGTGCACGTCTGTTAGTCCAACATGACGCCACCGGAAGTCGTCCCTGAATAGTTTGATAGAGTCCTTACCAAACATCAATTGCACTCCATATTTGATTTTCCTCATCACCTCTTCAAGGTCTGAAATGTCCCGAAATTTCACGATGATCTGTCGTGGATGGGCTGGTCTTGTTTGTGATCTTGGTATAAATCTCGGTACTCGGTGTGCCACTTCAATTTTCGGTTCAGTGGGGAGATTAAGCAGTTGTTTGAGTAAGTCCACAGCCAACGCACGAAGGTCATTTCCCTTGGCTCCCTCTGATACTCCAACAATTCTTAGATTGTGGCGTCTCGAACGAGCTTCCAGATCAAGGCATTTATCCGAAACTTTCGCCAGCTGAATCGCCATCTGTCTTGTGGTGTGGTCTTGTTCTAGCCTCGTTCTCTCCATATCTTCAGCCATTCGTGCCATATATGTCTCCATTTCTCTCATTGTAGTCAGATATGAAGTGACTGTTTCAAGCACAGCCTTGAACTTCTCCGTGGAAACTTCTTCCACCTTATCAATTCTCTACGATAATTCTCCTTTCACATCATCAATTCGTTTATTTATGGTGCCAATTGAATCGATAACTTTCTGATTACCAGCACTCATATTCTCCGGCATCTTTTCCATTTTTTCCATCATTTTATTTCCATCTACAATTTCATCCTTCATTTCTCTTACCGATTTCTTTAATTCCTCAAATTCTTTGTCTTTGTCTTTAGCCAATTCAGTCTTGGATCTTGTAGTCATTTCAGAGACCACTTCAGGGACCACTTCAGAGGTGAATTCTTCAGGTTTTGTCTGTCTTTTCAGGAACTGTCTTGTGACTGTTCTATGAGGACTCTGAGCAGGAGACGATTTTTTCATTTAAAAGGCTTTAAACCTCCGTTAAATTCACAGCGCTTACTGATGACGTCAGCAGCGCGACGTCCAGAAGCTCCGGTAGACCCGATTTTAACGCGAAATTTTCGGGAGCGGAGCTAGATTTGCATCTGTTAGTGTAACATGGCACCACCGGAAGTGAAAAAACACACATTTAGATGCATTAAAAATAACAACAAAAAAGTCGAAAGGACAGTTCGGCATCTGGCGAGGCTGCCGCTCGCGGTGCCATCCGATGATATCACAGTAATCTATTTTTCATAAGTCATAGGAGCAGAATTAGACCATTCAACCCAACAAATCTATTCCTCCATTCAATCATGGCTGATCTATCTTTCCCTCTCAACCTTATTTTCATGCCTTGTCCCAATGAATTCCACATTCACCACCCTCTGATCAAAGAAATTCCCCTTCATTTCTTTTCTAAAATTATGTCCTTTTATTCTGAGGCTTCGCCCTCTGGTCCTAGATTCTTCCACAAGGGGACACATCCTTTCCACATCCACTCTATCCAGGCCTTTCACTATTTTGTAAGTTCAATAAGATCTCCCCTCATCCTTCTAAACTCCAGCGAGTACAGGCCCAGAGCCTGTATTTTGTATTTTTCCCACATTCTCATGCACGGTCGTCAGATTCTCCCACTCACCTGCATACTGTAGACAATTACAGAGGCCAGTTAACATATCAACCCACATGTCTTTGGGATGTTGGAGGAAACCGGAGCACACAGAGGAAGTTCATGCAATCATAAGGAGACTCCACACAGACAGCACCTGAGGTTGGGATTGAACCCTGATACCGTGAGGGACTAACTCTACGAGCTTCACCACTGTACAAATATAAATGATCTGGTATTTTAAGAAATAATTCTTCATTGGCTTTTTTATTCATATCCAATATTTAAATTGATTGAAATGATACTCTGGTTGTTTCAGCTTAAAAGCATTGATCGATCATTTTGTACAGTTCATTTAAATGCATGTCGGTTTCTTGCAGAACTTGTAAAGGTGAAGATATCAGTGACTGTCTTTTTACCTCAATATTTTCATCAATCACACTGACATGGCCAAGTTATGATGAGATGCAATACAAGGCCCAAATGGTCAATGCTGACAGAATCTATCATTTATTTATTAACACTGAAATAAATTACCATTTTGTTGAGTATAAAAATCTGCAATAAATCAGTGTTCAAGATAGTTGGGCTGGACTGCGCTGCTGGCGAGTTGAAGTTCAGGAAATAGTTTGATGAGAATCACCAAGACATCATGGACCTAAGTAATTGCAAACACAAGGTCTTTTTGGATTGGCAACTCCATTACACCTAAGGGTACAGGACCAGCACTTCAGGCTGAGGTCCAACAGAAAACATGAAACCTAAAGAACAGACAGTGAGATCCAACAGCTCCTAAGAACCGTGTCATACTTTAGTGCTGCCAAGACCGGGACGTCACAGTGGCACAGCTGATAGAGCTGCTGTCTCATATCACCAAGGACCTGGATCTCGGGTGCTGCCTGCATGGAGTTCGATCCTGGCCTCGGCTGCTGCCTGTGTGGAGTTTGCATGTTCTCCCTGTGACCACGTGGCTTTCCTCTGGGTGCTCCAGTTTCCTCCCACATCCCAAAGAAGTGTGGGTTTGTAGGTTAATTGACCTCTGTAAATTGCCATAGCATGTAGGGAGTGAATACAAAAGTGGGATAATGTTGAATTGATATGAATGGGTGATCGATGGTTAGCATGGACTCAGTGGGCCGAAGGGCCTGTTTCTATCTATGGCCTGAACTACCATGGTTGCACCTCACTGGGAGTCAATAATGGAAGTGATCTTATTAAGGACAGAGAGACAGCTGTCAATTGCTGGAAGCACTACTGGCAATAACTCCAGATCCTTGCCTTTATTCTTAGCATGATTCTCCTTTAGTCCATTGCAAGCCATCTATCCAGTTTACCACCATAGAAAATATTGTGTAAATGTAGATCCATTGGTTAGTAAGTTTGCAATCAATACCAACACTGTTGGAGTTACGTACAGTGAGGGAGGTCTTCAAAATATACAGCAGGATATAGATTAGCTTCAGATGTGGGTGGAGAAATGCAAATGGAGTTTAATCCAAGCAAGTATGAGATGTTGCACTTTGGGAAGTTGAAATTAAATGGAAAGTACACAGTTAATGACAAGGCCTTTAACATTATTGATGAACAAAGTGATCTTGGGGTCCAAGTCTATAGTTTTCTGAAAGTGGCAACATTTGTTGTGTGGTGAGGTGCCAGATGACTGGAGGGTGGCTAATGTTGTGCCACTATTTAAGAATGTCTGGGGAACTATAGACCAGTAGGCCCAACATCTGTGTAGGTAACTACTGGAGAGGATTTTGAGGGATAAGATTTATATGCATTTGGATAGACAGAGGCTTACTAGTCAACATCGTTTTGTACATGGGAGATTGTGTCTTAAGAATTTTATTGAGTTTTTTAAAGAAGTAAAATCATATTCTGAGGCTATGACCTCCTAGACTAGAGGTCCTATATCAGGCGAACTGAACGAAAGTATTCGGCGAAACAATTGACTAATCTACATTTGGTCTCGCCGAAGTATAAGGGTGCTTTTTGGACTGGAGATCTGTGATGAGTGGTGTGCTTCAGGGATTGGTGCCGATGCTATTTGGAGTATTGCGTGCAGTTCTTGTTGCCCCATTGCAAGAAGGAGATGGCGCAGAAGAGGTTACCAGGACATTGCTGGATTGGAGGGTATTAGTTATAAGTATAAAATGCTTTCAATCAGTGATGAAATGTCCAATCATAAGACTAAAGCCCCTGATCCTCAAGGCTGCTAGATACTGAGTATAAGACTTCGAAGTAAGGTGCTCTTTAATCATGTCTTGTTAATCTTTGTGCGATATACTTCAAGATTTTTTTAGACTGTTCCGCGATGCTGACACCCAATAGCCTTAAATAGTGTTGGCTACGTGCAGTACGTAACTGCAAAATCACTTGTGCACAATATCAGATACAGTGGAGTGAATCGCAGATGGAAATACGCAGGCCTACTTTTTGATGGTCAAGATTTCAGCTGGAAATTATCACTGCTGCAATTTTAGTATGAAAAGTACTAATGTATTCAATTTCTATGAAAAAAATAATAATCGACAAATAAGAATGAGGCCAGTTTAATCTAAATAATTACACTTTAAGTTTGGATATTTCTTTGAATGATTACATTCATTAAACAATTCACACACAACTAATTTATTCCACATTTGAACAGAACTGAAAGGGGTACATTCTGGGTTACTGATTCTCCTGTGTATAATCTTGCTCTCAGAATTCGAATCAGAAAGCTTGGAACAGAGTTCATCAAACCCAATGTTCTTAATTTGTTTGTAATTATTGTGGCTCACTGGAAAATTAGGAACACTGTAAATCAAGTGGATTAATCACCAAGCCTGGAGCCTGACACCTCAGCCCACCCCTAATCATATTTATTCGGTATGGTAAGGTACTTTATTTGTCACACGTACCGAGGTACAGTGAAATTCTTTCTTGCATACAGTTCAGTAAAAGTGTCACAATGCATAAGCACTTAGTAACATATTAAATATGCATCTCACATACAGTACAAGTGTAGAGCAGTCAAAATGTGTAAGAAGGAACTTGATGTAAGATGCTGGTTTAAACCGAAGATCAACAAAAAAAGCTGGAGTAACTCAGCAGGACAGACAGCATCTGTGGAGAGAAGGAATGGGTGACATTTCGGGTCGGGACCATTGTCTGAAGAAGGATCTCGACCCGAAATGCCACCCATTCCTTCTCTCCAGAGATGCTGCCTGTTCTGCTGAATTACTCCAGCTTTTTGTGTGTATTTTAAATGTTTAACAGTTGTGCACTGAGACGGTATACAGAGTCTGGCGCCATTTTCAAGTCCCAGTAAGTGCAGGGTTATTGATCTGACCATGAAGGCCTGTTGTCCTGGCAGTATTGCAGGGTCAGCCTAGCTAAGCGTATTCTTCCTTTTTAGCATTCTTTAACACAAGGCAACTGCCATTCTCTTTCCTCTGAGCAACCTGAATGTCAACAATGAACCTTGTTTCAACAGTTGCAACCATGACAATCAACTGACATTAACAGAGCTACAGTATATAATGCATTCGGAAAACATCATGATGGGTACATTTCTGTCTCCGTGCTGGCAGTGTGGAACTTTTCCTTTTTGCTTGTCACAGGGACCTTGCCAATCTTTCCATTTTATTGCTTTCAGTGAAGAAAACCCAAGCAACCTGCTGTCAAAGTGCCTCTGAAATATTATCCCCCAGACGACAGTTTCTCGACATTAATTTGTGGTAAATAAAGTTAGGGTAGAGTAGAAAGTTTCATAGCAAGGTTTCTGCAGGCTGCCAGTTGAATTTTATCTTTAATCTATACTAGACTAAGTGGAACCCGTTGGGTCCCATTGTCTCACGGGAGGCCTGGTCCCCCAACGCGATATTCCACCACTCACGCATAGGCCCCAACTGCTCAGGCGTGGCTGACGGGTTCCCGTTGTGACGCCCCTGATCCCCGTCGACCCATCAACCCCCAACTCCGCTTCTTGCCCTTCCCCCCCCAGGCAATCACTCCAGCCCCCCTCAACCCCTCCAATCCACTCTTAGCGGCTCTCCGGTGACGCAGCCATTCCCGCCCATTGGGTTCCCATTGTGACGTAGAATATGCAGGTATTACTGCACAGGCGCAGCTGACGGGCATGGCAAGTGGAAAAGGGATTTATTAAAGCTTAAAATGTGAATAACTCTTAAAATATAACAACAATTTAAAAGTAAAAGATGAGATTTATTCAGTCCATTCTTTCTTGTTGCGTCTCTTGTTGTGTTCCGCAGCTGGGGGAGGGGGACGGCTTCAGGCGGTGACTGTCTGGGTATGGTGGGGAGAGCGTTCTGCAGCCGGTAGAGGGTCACGGCTTCAGGCGTGGGCTGTCGGGGTCCGGTTGGGGAGGGGGGACCGTCCTGCAGCCAGGGGAGGGGGAAGGTTTCAGGCGGGCCTGTTGGGGGCCAGTGGGGGGGGGGAGCGCTGCAGTGGCCTACCGCTGCCTACCCCTGCCACTGCCTACCACTGCTGCTGCCGCTGCCACTGCCTATCGCTGTTGTAGCCTACCGCTGCCACTGCCTACCACTGCCGCTGCCATGGCCTACTGCTGCCGCTGCCGCTGCTGCTGCCGTGGCCTACCACTGCCTCTCCCCACCGGCTTCAAGCGGGGACCAGTGGGGAGTATCCTGCAGCTGGGGACGGGATGGCTTCAGGTGGGGGCCTGTGAGGGGGGAGCGTCCTGCAGCGGGGGAGGGGAACGGCTTCAGTAAATGGCTGTTTGGGGCTGGGGGGGAGTGTCCTACAGCCGGGGGAAGAGGATGGCTTCAGGCAGGGGCTGTCGGGGGCTGGTGGCGGGGGATAGCGTCCTGCAGCCGGGGGAGGGGGATGACTTCAGGCAGGGGCTATCGAGGGCCGGTGGGGGTGGGGTGGAGCGTCCTGCAGCCAGCGGAAGGGGATGGTTGCAGGCGGGCGCTACCACTGCTGCTCCCCACTGGCTTCACGCGGGGACTGGTGGGGAACATCCTGCAGCTGAGGACGGGGACGGCTTCAGGTGGGGGCCGGTGGGGGGGAGCATCCTGCAGCTGGGGACGGGTTCAGGCGGAGAACGGTGGGAGCATCCTGTAACCGGGTGATGGGGATGGCTTCGGACAGGGCCTGTCGGCTTCGGGGCTCGTGGATTCGGGTCGGCTTCGGGGCTCACGGACTTGGGACGGCTTCGGGGCTCACAGACTTGGGACGGCTTCGAGACTCATGGACTCATGACGGCTTCGGGGCTCACAGACTTGAGACGGCTTCGGGACGGCTTTGGGGTGGCTTCGGGGTGGCCGGGGCAGCTTCGGGGCGGCGTCAGGACGGCTTCGGGTGGCTTTGCAGCTCACGGACTCAGCCCGGCCTCTGGGGCTTTATTCTCCTCATCCCAGTGATTGACAGCGGGTACTGGCAACCGACAGGAGAGAAGACCAATTTGCTGATCTTACGAATTGTAAACCATCATAACTTTTGTAATATTCTACCGATCGGAATAAAACTTAGTTTGTAGTTGCAGTTGCAGCACAGGAGAATGGTGAGTAAGGTGACGAAAATCATAGTGCTATTGGGTACCATTATTGTGCAAATGTAAAAACAACACGAACCGGAATAGAAAAAAATGAGAGTTTTAGGGAGGGAGGGAGGGAGGGAGGGAGGGAGGGAGGGAGGGAGGGAGGGAGGGAGGGAGAGAGAGATGGATGGTTAGATAGATAGATTTGCTCATCCTACACACCATGAATATGTTGAAAGTTTCTCCCATGCTTCCACCGAATCCCAATGATTCGCAAACCAATGGAAACCCCAAGAACAGGTTGCTGACAGCAACGTTAAATCATCCACGATATCCCGTGATGTTTGGGATGTGCTCACTCTGACCTGCCATCTGTGCTCACGTTTGTTTCCAGCATTATCCTTTCATGGCCATACCGAGCTTAGTTTAGTTTAGTTTAATTTAGAGATACAGAGTGGAAACAAGCCCTTCGTCCACATCAACCAGCAATCCCCGTACACTAGCACTATCCTACACACAAGGGACAATTTACAATTTTCACCGAAGCCAATTAACCTACAAACCGGTATGCCTTTGGAGTGTGGGAGGAAACCGTAACACCCAGAGAAAACCCATGCAGTCGGGAGGGAAACGTACAAACTCTGTGCAGACAGCACTCGTAGTCAGGATCGAACCCAGGTCTCTGGCACTGTAAGGCAACAACTCTACTGCTGTGCCACTGTGCCACCCCAAACTCAAACTCAGAGCTCAATAAACTCAAGGCCTTGGTTCAGCAGTCATCCCACGAGGTGGAAGTGAGACACAAGTGACATCCAGGTGCCCTATGCCGAGCCCTGATGGACTTTGACAACTATGGCCCACAAATGGCCCACTTTATATGTGTCTGGTCATCCGAATTTTAGAACCAGTTAAAACTTGGATAGAGTGGATGTGGAGAGGATGTTTCCACTAGTGGGAGAGTCTACGACCGGAGGTCATAGCGTCAGAATTAAAAGACATTCTTTTAGGAAAGGGATTAGGCTGGTGAATCTGTGGAATTCTTTGCCACAGAAGCCTGTGGAGGCAAAGTCATTGGATATATTTAAGGCATAGATAGATAGATTCTTGATTCATACAGGTGTCAGAGGTTACTGAACTGAACTGAACTTTATTTATAGAGCACTTTAAAAACAACCACTGTTGCAACAAAGTGCTGTACATGACTAATCATAAACATAAAACAAAACAATAAAAACTTTAAAAGACAGTAAAAACAATAAAAAAAACAATAGAAACGCTAAAACAGGAACAAAGTCTCATGCAGGGTCAAAAGCCAAGGAATAGAAAAGGGTTTTAAGACTAGTTTTGAAAATGGACAGTGAAGGGGCCTGTCTAATGTGCAAAGGTAGAGTGTTCCATAATGTCGGAGCAGCAACAGAGAAGGCTCTATCCCGTCTGAGCTTCCGCTTAGACCTCGGTACCTCCAGGAGCAGCTGATCAGCTGACCTGAGGCACCGAGCAGGAGCGTAGGGATGAAGCAGCTCAGAGAGGTAAGGCGGGGCGAGACCATTTAAAGATTTACGGGGGGAAAGGCAGGAGAATGAGGTTAGGAGGGAGAGATAGATCAGCCATGATTGATTGGCGGAGTAGACTTGATGGGCCTATTTTTATTGAGGAAGTAACTAAAAAGGTTGATGAGGGCAAAGCCGTAGATGGCCGAGTACAACCCGCTGTTTGGTTGTCAAGCAATGCCCTGCCACCCCTCATTGTGAAGCAGTGTTTTGTCCACCACCAAGCCACTGACACCAGAAATAACCTCTAACAACACTAGTGGGAGAAATTATGTAACAAAGGTATTACCTCCCTTTGACTAGAATCCTTTTTCTAGCCAGGAAGAAGTTAGTCTCTGGCTCTAATTATGAATTATGCACACGGCAGACCTGGAAACAACAGTTTTATTTTATGTTTGTTTATTATTGCACCAAGGTGCTAGAGAAGCATTTGTTTGCATGCTATCCAGTCAAAGAGACTATACATGATTACAATCAAGCCCTCCACAGTGCACAGATAAAGGATACAACATTTAGTGCAAGATAAAGTACGATTAAAGATAGTTCAACAGTCCCAAATGAGGAAGATGAGAGGTCCACTCTAGCTAATGAGAGGACTGTTCAGATGACAGCTGGGAAGAAACTGTCTCTGAATCTCGATGGGTTGAATGGCCTAATTCTGCTTCTATGACATGAGACCGAGAAAATTCTGCATGTCTCCAGTGACTCTTACAAACCTCTGCAGATACACCATAGAAAGCATACTGGCAGGTTGCAATACTGCTCGGTTTGCAAACAGCTGTGCTCCAGACCACAAGATATTAGCCCAGCCCATCACACAGACCAGACTCCCCACCATTGACTCCATCTACACTTCATGCTGCCTCAGAAAAGCAGCCAATATAATCAAATAAGTCTCCTACCCTAGTCATTCCTTCTTCTCCCTGTTCCAGTCAGGCATTAGATATAGAAGCTTGAAATTGTGAATCTTGAAATTGCCAGACAGGAAAAATTCCCCTCTGTTATCAGCTTCTTCCACTCTGTTATAAGACTTCTGAATGAATCTTCCACAGATTAGGGTACTGATTCACCTCTAACCCATTGCGGACATGGGTCATTGACTATGTACCTGGTGCACTACAATGCTAAGAACTATATTCTGCACTCTGTATCTTCCCCTTTGTTCTACATATTGTCCTCAAGGTAGACTTGATTGTATTGATGAATAGTATTATCTGATTAGATAACATGGAAAACCAAGCTTTTCACTATACCTCAACAATCATGACTATAATAAACCTAAACCTAAACGTAAATGTAATTTTATAACTGCTGAATATGTCCCAATAATGTGTATAACCCGAAGGAGTTAATGGTGGCACATCTCTGAAAGTCTGGGCTCCAGTTCATAGTTTGCCTGTCACTTGTCAATTGTGTTTTTTTCTCTTTCAAGCCTAGTCAAATGATTTCCCATGTTCAGCAAGGGGAAAGAAAATAATGTTGCTATCATTTATCTGATGGGACCTTATTTGATGCTATAAACATTTATTACCACAACCCATTGCTTGTGATGACAGATAAATTACACTGCATTCAGCTAGTTTCTTTTATCTCTAAATCTATAGTAAATTCTCTGAACACAAATAATTCTTGTCAAAGAAGTGAATGGAAGAACTGTAGGTTTTAAATGTATTAAGGTGCTGATCAATCTGTGTGTGATGTATGCTATCTGAACTGATGATGTAGCTTAATTTTGTAAATCAATTTTGTCCAGGATAAAAAAAATACTGCAAATGTTGGAAATCTGAAATAAAAAGGGAAAATGTTCGACACACCCAGCAGGTCGGTCATTTTATGAGAGAAACAAAATTAAATTTTCAGGTTGGGAACCTTTGACGTGTGCTGAATAGCTTCTATAACTTTTCCTTGATTAATAATGGTGTTTCTTGATTAGTAAAGGGCCTGTCCCACTTTCACGACCTAATTCACAACCTTTTTTACTCGTGGACATTTTTCATCAGGCTAGAAAAACACCCCGACCTACTTGATGCCCTGAGTACCTACGACTAGCATCACGACCTACCTACAACCTCCAACAACCTCCTATGACCTCCTACAACCTCGTAACGACCATGTTGCGAGTATGAGTCAAAGGCAAACTCGGCAGATGTCGTGAATTAGGTTGTGAAAGTGGTACAGGCCCTTAAGGATGTCACAGGTTACAGGGAGAAGACAGGAGAATGGGATACACAGGGAAAAATAAATCAGCCATGATCGAAAGGCAGAGTAGACTTAATGGGTTAATTCCTCTCCTATGGCTTATGGTATTATGATCTTACTTCCCACACACTCCCCTCTGAACCATCACCTTAACACAGAACACAACACAATTATTTTTCAGGCATTCGCATTTCCACTGGAGAAGCTGGGTCCATACCCTCCATTGTTCCCCACATCCTGCTTTTCCCTCCGCTCTAAGATCTACAAGTAAGACTTTTCCATTGACATAAACAACGTCTGTTACAACATTAGAGATAGGTTACACAGACAAAGGAGCTTAACTGGAGGCACAAGGAACTGCTGATGCTGGAATCTTGAGCAAAACACAAAGAGCTGGAGTAACTCAATGGGTCAGGCAGCATCTATGGGGGAAATGGATAGGTGATGTTTCAGGTTCGAACCCTTCTTCAGCATTAATGAAGTTAACTGTTTCTTAGCTGCCTAATTATTTCACCCTATCAAAGAAATTCATTGTGTTCTACTCATTGACTTCCTCCATCTTCTCTGCTGCCTGGACTAACTTGTTTATCTCTTTTCTGATGAAGGGACTCAGACCTGAAATGTTAATTATTTTTCTTTATAGAAATGCTGCTGACCTGCTGAGTTTCTTCAACATTGTCTGTTTTTATTTCAGATTTTTGGCCTCTGCTGTATTTTCCAGATTCCTTGCTTGGATATATATTGCTGGTCATTCCTTGACTTGTCTTAACCCAGTCCTTTCTTCTTCTCCCCACACCTGTCAGGCAGAGAAATATGGATGCTTGACATCATGCACCACCACTCAGGAACATCTTCTTCCCTTCAGTTATCAGGCTTCTGAACAGTCCTTCCATGCACTGGGATATTGTCCAATTCACCTTTACCCAAACAACTCACCCGCCTGCCTAGTCAGGCATCTCCTGCAATTGTATTTATTTTGGTTTATTGTTGTCACCTGTGCAGAGATACAGTGAAAACTATCCAGTCAGATCATATCATACATGATTGCAACTAGTAGTGCAAACAAGAATAAACAGTGCAGAATATAGTGTTACAGCTACAAAAAGGTGCAGATAAAAGAATTGCTGGGAGGTTTGAGGTAGATTGGAACATCAAGAAGCTGGTCTTGGAACTGGTGGTATGTGCTTTCAATCTTTTCACTCATTTTCACTGCTTTCACTAGTTTTTCACTGTACCTCGGTATACATGACAATAAACTAAACTGAACTCAGCCTCTGCATCTTCTGTCCCGTGGAAGAGGGAGCAAAAGAGAATGGTCACATTGTGAGCTGTACTTGATTATGTTGGCTACTTTCATGAGGCAGCGTAAAGAACAGTTGCAGTTGATGGGGGAGGCTGGTTTGTGTGATGGACTTGGCTGGATCCACAATTATCTGCAATTTCTTGCAATCGTGGGCAGATAGGAAACTTTCTATTGTGCAAATTGGTAAGGGTTATTGGAGACATGCCAAATTTCCTCAATCTTCTAAGGAAGTAGAGGTGTTCAT
This sequence comes from Malacoraja senta, assembly GCA_038087875.1. NCBI lineage: Eukaryota > Metazoa > Chordata > Chondrichthyes > Rajiformes > Rajidae > Malacoraja > Malacoraja senta. The sequence goes on along the minus strand of JAXLNO010006124.1, from coordinate 64,987 downwards.
GTACCACCGATATCAGAGTCTGATAGTGACCAAGACACAAAAACCAATATTAGTGTCAGCAATTACGTCAGGACCCAAAGAACAGGAGGAGAAGCAAGTCATCCTTAATAGCAAGGAATGACCTAAGAAGATTTCACTTTACAGATACATCCTGACTAGCTGAATGTGTCCAGCAATTTCAATCTTTGAATAAAATAATGTTGTTCTTCGCATTATTGTTCTGTAAGTTGCTATTGCAAATATTTAGCTATACTAAGACCAGCATAGGGTCATAAAATAAGACAGCATTGAAAGAGATCCCTTGGCTCACTATGTCTGTGCCAATCATCATGCATCCATTAATACTAAATGCACAGTGGTGCTATTTTATTCTCCCCAAATCACCTTTGATTTCCCTCAGATTCTATCACTCAGCTAAACATTTCACAGTGGCCAATTAACCTACTATCCTGCATGACTTTGGGATATGGGAGGAAGCCGGAGAACCCGGAGGAAACCTGTGTAGGCACCGGGAGGGAGGACATGCTCCATCCAGATAACAACGGAAGTCCAGATTGAACCTTGGGACTATGAGGCAGCAGCTCTACAAGATGCACAGTTCTGACACCTGAAATATAAATGATTTCATCACCATTATAGTCGATGCTGGGCACTCATACATATTAACCTAAACTGGAGCATTTTCCATTTCTTACTGTGAAATTTTGTTTCATATCCAGCTGATTCAGTTCATCTGGTCCAGACTCCCAGCTATTTTTCAGTGTGGCAATTTGCAAGGTGATGACAGGATATGTGATTATTAAGAATTTTTAATGACAAGGAATGATAATGCATCAGCAAATTCAATTATCATAAAATGACAGGTCTCCTGGCTCATCACATTCACTGTTCACCACCAAGCAGATGGGATGTTCCTTTAAGTGGCACTTTACTCAATACTGGATGTGATGGGATACAGCCATTGATATGTTGATTTTGTGTTAGTGATGTCCTAATATGAATAATGCTGCCTCCAGGTATTTGCCTGATAATGGAATTGCCCCCATATATTGATAGCGTATGAGAAATAAACTAAATGGGTCTATGTGACTTCAATTTACTTTCAGAACTAGAAATTCTGTTACATAATGTTCCATATCTGGTTATATAGTGTTCTATACCTGGTTTAATTAGCTGGTTTAAGAGGATGAGGGTTGATTTTACAGAGGTGTATAAGATTTTGAGAGGAATATATTGGGTAAATGAACAGTGTCTCTTACCCAGATTTGGAGAAGAGAGAATCAGAGGACATAGATTTAGGGTGAGGGAGGAAAGATTTAATTGGAACCCGAGGCCGCAACTTTTATATACAATGGGTGGTAGGTATAGGGAACATGCTGCCGGAGGTGGTAGTTGAGGCAGGTACTAGCATAATGTATAAGAAACATTTAGACAAGTACATGGATTGGAAAGATTTAGAGGGATATGGGCCAAATGCAGGCAAGTGGGACTAGTGCAGATGGGGCATAATGGTTGGTGTGGGCAATTTGGGATGAAGGGCCTATTTCCACGCTGTACGACTCTATGACTCTATGATTCTAATTACCTGTTTTAAAACCTACCATGAAAATAAATAAAGGCAGTTACTATCACAATGTTTGTAAGACATTTGGACAAGTTCATGGATGCAACATGTTTAGAAGGATATGGGCCAAATGCAGTCAGGTGGGACTAGTGTAGATGTGGCATGTTGATTGGCATGGGAAAATTGGGCCAAAGGGCTTGTTTCCACTCTGTATGACTATTGATCTTATGGCATTAAATTTACTTAATAAATAACTAACTTAGGTATTCTGCTTCTGTTTAAAATATGCAAAAAAAGGGCATTTCTGTTGCCAACAAAATGATAAACTGAGGAAATGTGAGCAAAGAATGCAGATGGTAATGATGTAATATGTTGATAGTTAACCATTAGCTGAAGAGGAAACATATCTATGATGCTATATACTTCAAAATGGAAAATAAAAATAAAATAAAATCAATAAATTGATTTAAATAGCTTTGATGTTACCACTCTTGCGGTTCATAAATCTTATTCAAAAAATTACAAGTATTGGCAGGTTTGTTAAAAAGCATTGAGAATATTGAATCAAATCAATGACAAGCTTGTGAACATGATTGCATCAATTTACCTCCATACACAACAGGCTGCTGATTCTGCAACATAAAGTCAGATGAATGCATGGAGTGAAACAAAAAACAGCTGGAGAAGGAAAGAACTAAGCAAAGGATTGAGCTCATTCACCAAGAAAGCACTGCTGAACAATAACACAGTCACTCAGTCAGTGTCATTTTGAAATGTATGTGGTGTGCTGCTTGATCCACTGTAGGTTGCTCTGGATGCTTGGCTCACTTTTACACCAGCAAAATGCCATGGTCAAAGGAAGTATATAGGATGATTGGCAACCTTGGAGAAAAATAGGGAGAAAGTTAAAGGAACATTGACACAGCAATGCCATGTAGTTTTTTTGTTTAGCTTAGTTTAGAGATTCAGCGTGGAAACAGACCCTTTGGCCCATCAAGTCTACACCGACCAGTGATCACCGCACATTTATACTATCCTACCCACACTAGGGGCAGTTTACATTTATACCAAGCCAATTAACCTACAAACCTGTACGTCTGAAGTGTGGGAGGAAACCGAAGATCTCGGAGAAAACCCACGCAGGTAACGGGGAGAACATACAAACTCCGTACCAAATTCCTGGAAGGGTTGAATATTGAGTGGGATGCTGGGCTCTTGTAGGATGGGTCTTATGATAGCTGCCTGTATATCATACCCAGATTTGCAGGTTCCCGTTTCATATGCTTCTTGGAAAAGGAAGAAAAAAGCGCTGGAATTTATCAACGTTCGCAATGCATTGCTGGAGAGAAAAACAGGGATAACAATTCTGAAATGTTAACTATATTTTTCCTGTGCACAACTAGCTTCTGTCTTATTTTTTTCAGGGCAGTTTGTCAATCTGTCAGATGTTTCCAACAGTGCCATTTGCCAGGTACATTCCACAAACAAATCTGTAAGACAGAAATAAGAATGTCACATGTCATTTCCTGTAGACCAGTAATCCGTTTATTGCTACCTACTGTATATTACACTCTCATGCAACTTTACAGCTGTAACATTTCAGAGCCCTGCAAGCTTATATTCCAGCTGCAATTTAGCAATGGAAATAGTGCTATACCCTCAATTTCATATATTAACACATAACACCACAATGCAAATTGGTGGTGGAAGGAAGGCAGGTCCACATTTTCCTTTTTGCCGTCTTGCTGGGTATTGTTAAGTAAAAATCTAATTCATCTCTCAAACACCAAATTAGGTTGTTGAGGGTGGAGTAATTTGAATGACCCATCCTGTAGATTAGTGTGTTAGTACTATATAATATATACCAGACTAAGTGGGACCCGTTGGGTCCCAGCATCACATGGGAGGGCTGGTATCCCAACGCAATATTCCACCTGTCCACCAATTCCAATATTGGTGGACAGTGGGGGGGGGGGAGCTTTCTGGAGTGCTAGTATGGGTGTTGTGGGCTGAAGGGACTGGTTTCCAGAGGGCTAGTATGGACGTGGGCTGAATGGATTCTTGGGCTCATGGCTCTCACTCAAGCCTGTTGTGCTGGCAGCTCACTGACACAGGGTGCAAGGCCACTAAAGACAGCGAGTCGTGACCTCTCCCTCCTCCAACTTGCAGAGACTGAGCCACACCCACACTTCTGGGTTTTATAGTCCCTCCCCTTCCCACCAGAAGGGGCGTGGCCTTCATGGCGTGATTGACAGGAGAGAGAATCTCAACATTTTTAAAACACTAATAACTCTTTTATTTTTCATCGATGGGAAAAATCCTCAGCACCTGATGAGCGGAGGGGGATTGAGTAAGCTGGCCAAAAATCATAGCCGTATATGGTAGCGTTGTTTCTAAAATCAATATAAAGCGCAAACAGGAAGTGGTCAAGATTCGACTTTTAATTATATAGAAGGCAAGGCAAATTTAATTAGGCAAGGCAACTTTAATTAGGCAAGACAACTTTAATTAGGCAACACAGCTTTATTTCCAAACCTTAGGCAACACAGCTTTAGCATTTCCAAACCATAGGCAACACAGCTTTTGCATTTCCAAACCATAGGCAACACAGCTTTATCATTTCTAAACCATAGGCAACACAGCTTTAGCATTTCCAAACTATATTTTCAAACCACATTAAGGGCACTGACAGGTCGGTAAAACCACTCACAGTTTAGTGGACATGTGTTCTGTGTTATTCACAGCTCAGAGTGAGAGACGTGACCCTCTCGCTCCCCCATCTTGCAGAGACTGACTGAGGCACTCAACACTTCTGGGTTTTATAGACCTCCGGAAGGGGCATGGCCTTCAGGAGAGAGAATCTCAATGTTTATTAAACACTAATAACTTTTTATTTTTCAATGATGGGAAAAATCCTCTTGTCCTGCGCAGCGGAGGGGGACTCTGAGTAAGATGGCCAAAAATCACAGCCGTAAGTGGCAGTTTTTTCTAAAATCAATATACAGAACAACAGGAGGTGGTCAAGATCAAACACTTAGTAATATTAGATTGTAGCGGGGACTCGAAGGATTCCAGCCAAAAACTAGTCGGACACGAGTTGTGTGCACTAAATGTGTTTATTCTCTCCAATACAGCTCCCTACTCCCTCCAGGCGTAGCCCAGCCTTAAATACCAACTCAGGTACCGACCCCGTCACTAGCGCCTCCCACACCAAGACGTCGCCCTCTAGAGCCGATGGTTCGTTGTGTCCTTGGGTTGCCACCAGGTGCCGACACATGACCCCCCCCCCTCAGAACCAGCGGCACCGAACCGGACGCGTAGATTACATCCCACGACCGGAGGGCATGCTCGGTTCAGAAGAATCTCCGGGAGCCTGGGACGGTGGACGCCCGCGATGGGGCGGTTGAGCCACATGGACAGGCTCAGTTCCAAGTGGGTCAGTTTCAAACGAGCCACAGACACAGTTTCACGCCGGCTTCCCATGTCCAAATCAATTGTAGTAGGCCCGTACCGCAGCATGCAAAAGGAGCCTTCATACGGGTGCTGCAAGGGCGACCTGTGGGAGTCACGGCAAAGAAAAACGTACGGGCAGCCCATCAGCGGCAGTGGCACATGGGAAGGGGCCACTCCATGATGCGATGTTAGGATGGGAGACAGGACGCCGACCCTCTCCCGCAAGCGGATCAGCACCGATGATGGGGGTTCCTGGGACCAATCAGCGGCAGGGACAAACTCCCCGGGGATGGTGAGCGGAGCACCATACACCAACTCCGCGGAGGACGATGACAGATCCTCCTTGATGCCGTGTCACCCGATGCCCCAGGAACTTGATGGCCCGAAGTCCGAACTGGCACTTGCCGGGGTTAATCACGAGGCCATGGTCACCGAGGCACTGGAAGAGTAGACGCAGGTGGGCGCAGTGTTCCTCTCGTGAGCGACTTGCACGAGGATGTCATCCAAGTAGACAAACAGGAAGTCGAGCCCGCACACCATCGTGTCCATCAGGCGCTGAAAGGCCTGTGCGGCGTTCTTGAGGCCGAAGGGCATCTGCAGGAACGCGAACAACCCGAATGGGGTGATAATTGCCATCTTGGGGACATCCTCCGGTCGCACCCCCGGACTAGGTCAATCTTGGAGAAGAACCTAGCCCCAGCCAGATTTGCTGAGAGCTCCTGTATGTGGAGAATAGGGTAACGGTCAGAGGTCGTGGCCTCGTTAAGGCGGCAGTAGTGCCCGCACAGCCTCGAGCCGCCGGACACCTTTGGCACCATGTGGAGCGGGGAGGCCCATGGGCTATTGGAGCGTCAAACGATGCTCATGGCCTCCATATCCCAAAACTCCGCCTTTGCTATGAGGAGCTTGTCAAAAGCGAGCCTGCGGGCGTGGTGCGGTGGACCCGATGTCAGAATATGGTGCATCACAGCGTGCCTCAGGCTGGCCGAGCCGAACTTGGGGGTGACGATGTTCGGAAACTCAGCCAGTACCTGGGCATGGACATTGTCCACCGTCGCTACGGGGTTGCTGACCGGCGCGGTGGGCGCAGTACAGCGCAAGGGGATCTTCTCAAAAGTTGATGCGTGGATGAGACGTTGGGTCTTCACGTCCACGAGGAGCGACTGCGCCTGCAAGAAATCTGCGCCCAGCAGCGGCTGGGCCACGTCCACGATGATGAATGGCCAGGTGAAATGGCACGCGCCGAAAATGACAGGAACCGTGCGGATGCCATATGTGTGGATTGAACTGCCATTCGCAGCAGTTAATGGGGGGCCCCTCTTACCAGCTCGAAGGTCAATCCAGATGGGGGCAATACGTTGACCTCCGCCCCGGTGTCCACCAAGAACCTGAGCCCCGTGCGCCGTTCCCAGACATACAGTCGATGGATCCTGCTGGCCACCGGGGTGACTATCGGACGTTTCCTGGAAATTAATATGGCTGGCGGCATTGGCGGGCTGCTGAACCCCAGCGCTGGTGGTAGAAACACCACATCCTTCTCCTTGGATCTCCTGGGTCCTGCTCAGCCATCCTTCTCTCCTGTGCCACTTTTCTGGTCTGTGGCTCAGCCATCCTCCTCTCCTATGCCACTTCTTGTCTGTGGCTCTTGTGGGCGTGACCCTCTTGTGGGCGTGGTCATGGGTCACTGGGCCTGCCATGGCATTGAATCAATCTGGTCCAGCGATTCAGCGGATTCCAGCGGTTCCAGGTATTCCAGCGCACCCACCGCAGACAGCCACAGCTCATCAGTGCGGGCCGCTAGGCGGATAGGATCGTTGAAGTTCTCCCCCGCGAGCTGCCGGCGGATGTCTCGTGGCAACTGCTGCAGGCAAGTAAATTCAAAGAGCGGGCAGGGCAGGTGGTCGCCCATGAACGTGAGCATCTCGTTCATGAGGGCCGAGGGCATCTGGTCGCCGAGCCCACCCATGTTAAGGACCTGGCAGGCGCGCTGCATTCGGCTCGGCCCGTAGATCCGGTGCAGCAGCTCCTTGAGGCCTGTGTACTTACCCGCCGCCGGCGGATTATCCACGTAAGGAATCACCCGAACCGACCATCTGCTGGTCAAGGGCGCTTACCACATAGTGATAGCGGGTCTCATCGGCTGTAACGCCGCCGACGTAAAATTGGGATTCGGCCTGACGAAACCAAACCCCCAGCTGGGAGGTCCAAAATGTAGGTAGCTTTAGGGAGACCGCGTTGTGTCCGGCCTCGTTGGCCTCATAAGCGGCAGTGGCACAATGCCTTTTTTTTTCAAATTTCCCTTCCAGGATTACACTTCTGGGCATCGCGGGTCACCCGTGAGGCGGAGTCTCACAGGAGTCCAGCCAAAAATTAGTCGGACTCTAGTTAAGTGCACTAGACGTGTTTATTCTCTCCAATACAGCTCCCTACTCCTTTCAGGTCACGGGCGTTGCCCGGCTTAAATACCAACTCAGGTACCGACCACGTGACTAGCACCTCCCACACCAAGACCCCGCCCTCGAGAGCCGATGGTTCGTTGTGCCATTTATAATATATATATATATTACCACACAGATTATGCATGCCTTCAGTACATACTTTGGACGTTACAAATTTCTTTGTATGCCATTTGGCATAAGCTCTGCTAGTGAAGTATTACAGCACGGTATGGGACAATTGTTTGCAGGTTACCCATGCTCCATCGTAGTTGATGATATCCTTGTTGCTGGACAAGCTATTCAAGAACACAACGCAAATTTAAAGAAAGTTCTGAACCGTGCTAAAGAAATCAACCTCAAGTTAAACCCTCTACAGTGAAAATTCAGAGTAAATGAGGTGAACTAGGTAGGCCATGTGTTCACTAAAGACGGCCTCAAACCCAATCCATCAAAAACCATTCCTATCAACCAGGTTACCAGCACCCACAGAGGTGCTCAGCCTGCAGAGATTCCTTGGTATGGGTAAATTACTTGAGGAAATTCATTCCAAATTTCAGTGAACTATCGGCCCCACTGCGCCAGCGAACCCACAAAGACACTGTTTGGGCCTGGCATGAGCAACAGCAGAGGGCGTTTGACACTCTCAAGCAACAGGTGTCTGTGCCCCCACTCTCACCTACTTTAATAGTAAGATTAAACGAGAACTTACCAGTTTGAAGTTTGATCTTTATTTTATGAGGAGTTACGATGAGCGATTACGTGAAGAAGGCCGTCAGCCCGCATGCGCGTCAATCTTCAAAGCAACGGTGTGAAATTACAGATAGCATTTGTTGAACTGAACATAGTAAGATTAGAGAAGACTAGAACTACCAGATGACCTTTATGATACGTGGGTTGGGAGTGGAGGGCACGTAATCGCTCATCGTAACTCCTCATAAAATAAAGATCAAACTTCAAACTGGTAAGTTCTCGTTTAATCTTACTATTTTACTTCGGAGTCACGTGAGTGACTACGTCAAGATTTTAAAGCTCTGTGATTTCATGCCGTGGAAACGAGTCCACACAAGCACAACTGCATCAGTTGACCACAGATAAGGGAAACATTCATAATGCATACAGACATGACATAGATTTAAAACATGCTGATGCTATTTAATGAACAAATAATAATAATAGTAACCCCTCTCATCCGGGAGGAAACTATAAAATAGAACCTAAAATAGAGTTGGCAAATACCCCTGGTCTGGCAATGGGTTATTATAAAATGTTTGGAAAACCCGTTCGTTGGACCATCCTGCAGTCGCTAGGATGTGGTCCAGTGGACCGTACATAACCCTTGCTGCTGATGTTTTAGCAGCCCTGGTGGAGTGAGATTAGAAAATATTAGTATCTACTCCTGCATAAGCTAAAACCCCGTTTTAACCACCTGGAGATGGTCTGAACAGATACCTTCTTATGAGGTTTTTTGTAACTAACAAACATTGCTAGTATCAGAGCCTCTAAGGCTCTAGGTGACCTTGACGTATTGTTGTAAATGTGTGACCACACATAACCGAAGGTCCATGGGCTATGCCATGAGAACTAATTTGAAACATGACGCCCCTGGGCTGCTCTGCTTAACTAAATCATAAACATAAAATATTATATTATTTGCAGGTGTAACCATCCTGTCCAGTCACAATTTATGTAATGACTGGACCCATTGCGTTGAGACCTGCGCCATGAGGATAACTACCTTATGAGAGCCAGGCCAAAGATAAGGATGTAGCTGGAGCCCCCCTGGTGAAGTAGTGTTAACACAATGTCAATATCCCATACTTCTGTGTACTTGGGCCTGGGAGAACTTGTGTTAAAGATATCCTTTATAAACTGGATCACTGCAGCAAATATGATGAGAAGGCACGTTGGGCACAGTTAATGGCACTATAATTTAATTTATTGTCAAGGACCCATTTGAAAATAAACTCCAAGGCGTCAGTATCCGTGCCATATTATAAATAACATAGCATTTAAACAAAATGCTTCCCATCTCCTGAAGAGGAAATGTACTGCTTTTTTGGTGCTATCCCTGCACTCTGCAGTGAGCACATACATGGAATGGTCTGACAACCCGAGCCACAGGAGCAGTCTAATGTTTAGTGTTTAGAATACCCATATAAGGTTCAATTATTATTCCCAACATAAGCGGGAACCATGGCTGCATAGGCCAGTCAGACAGTACGAAAACCCCTGAAGCGGGATCTTGCTGAATTTATTGCATGACCCGACTGATGAGGCAAAATGGAGGAAAGACATAAAATAACATTCCACCCCCATGTAGTGAGAATGTATCTCTCGCCACTGTGATGCCACATGTTTTTGCAACCGGTGAATGAGCCTGGTTGCAAACATATCGATATTCGGTGTTCCATCGAGCCATAATGTCATAAAATACTTTGTGATCCAACATCCATTCTGTATTGTCATTGATTTTACGTGATGATACACCAGCGCCAAATGAGGTTAGGTAAATGTTGACAGGATACTTTGACTTGATTGCACCCATGTGACTAACATATGCCACCACCACAGTGTATCAACTTGGAATTTGAGCATGCAAATTATGCACATTTGCACAATAACCCTTTAACCCGATAGAATGCACCGAGTGTCTATAGGTAGTTGATACCAATAACTGAAGAATTGGTAACTCATGCAAATCCCATTTGCCTCCGTAACTAGAGATGGCATTCGTAATTTTCCATCTTTGAGCACTAGCATTAGTTTGAAATATAACTGAAGATTTACTGACCAAAAACTACTAGAGCAATGCCGCATACTGTTCGTCCACCATTGTGACTTTGGTAGCTTCAGCTGGTAATAGCATAGGTCTGTTAACAATGACCCTACATGGTTACTACTTTGCACGTTGTAAGTTCTGATAATGCAAAGGCCCAATTTGCACAGCTTAAACACAGCTACTATATTGCCAATTACACCTGATGAATAGAAGGCTGCTTCATAACAACAAGGTTGTTACAGGCTTCTATTAATTCCAATTTCTTGCCCCAGGGCGGAGTAACAGACAAATTAAAAGTTAAAGGTAAATCCCAATAATCAATAACTCTAGTTGGTATCAACTTAAATTTAACTAGTTGGATGAGGAAACTCAATTTCTCAAATATAGTTTGCGGCTGAAACAGTTGATTTTTAGCAAAATACAGCATTTAGAATAGCATCCAGTTAAGCCATAACAAGTGTTTTTGTGCTCTGAGCAGTCCAAGCACCGGTTTATTAATTTGGTAAATGACCTGGGAGCTGGAGTTAGCCCATTTTGCAACGCATTAACTGTTATCATTGCCCCATCCAGATAAATTTCAAATGTCTCCGGTGATCCCTGTGAATGGGACCTGAATAGTATGCATCTTTGAGATCGATGCATGCCATAAAGATCCTATGGAAATCAGTTGTTAGACAGTAATGAAGTTCCATATTCTGAAAAGTTTATATTGCACATGTGAGTTAAATCAAGGATGAACCGACATCCTCCATCTTTCACAATGAACAGGCCACGCCTGCCATAATGCCGTGCCTGCCTCGAACGACAACTCTGGCCAGACTCCCGAGCCTGTCTCGAAAGGTAATCCTGGCCATAATACTGAGCCTGCCTCGAAAGACAACTCTGGCCATAATTCTGAGCCTGCCTCGAAAGACAACTCTGGCCATATTTCCGAGCTTGTCTCGGAAAACAATCCTGGCCATAATACTGAGCCTGCCTCGAAAGACAACTCTGGCCCCAATTCCAAGCCATGCTTGGAACCCTTGTATACTGTGCAGAATAAACCAATCACATGTTATCATTTTATTTTATAAACGGATTTGAATCTCATGTTATCATTGTCATTTGTACAAAAAACAAGTGTAAATATTACCAACTTGTAAATGGTCCACATACCCCATGTTTCGGAAGAACCACACCCACCTATCTCCATGGTTACCGGTGGTCTTATGGTAAGCCCAATGGCCCCTGATGCGGGTTCTATTTCCGTCCTTGATTAGAGAGTAGGATTGGTAGGGTGCGTGGATTCCATATTTTTCCTGAGACCGGCTTGGACCTTGGCCTGAAAGACCTCTGCCCAGCTTTCAAGCTGCCACCAGCTTCAGTGAACTGCTTACTGCCGGTGAAGGCGTGGGGTGTGACGTCGCAGAAACGATGAAGCTTTGCTCGTCGTCGGTTCCTTGATTAGTCCAACAGTTTTTGCTTCCTCATCCAGGTATTACCTGTTGGATAAGTCTTACCTGAAGAGAAGATTCGGCAGCTGGTTTCATTTCCTGGATTTCATACCCCCTCCAATGTCACCCCTGATAGCGCTGTTCACTGCCGGCACTTGTAGCATGAGGGGAACTCTGGCCCCTTCCGGGTTTTCTGCCAATGGCTGGAACCAACTCTTCCAGCAGCAACCCCTTCGTTTGCGAGTATTTCCTTGAAGCCATATGCATGTGCTCCAGTATGTTCCACGGACATACTTTCGAATTTGAAGTCAGTTACACACTGACCACTCGCACTCCCCTCCACAGAGAGGGAGATTCGTAGGCAGCCCTGAAAACAGGCCCCTGAGGATACCTGCGCTGATATGGCCCCTCCAACGGAACAATATCAGGAGCATCATATTTGTGGGATAAATGCACGAGGGCGCTATCCATGCTCCATGTGGGTTAAATGTCCGAGGACGTACCCAGGTATGTCGGAGGGGAAGCCTCCTGGCCTGACTCGTCCGAGTCCATAGGCCTGACCGACTTATTCTTGGATTTACCCCCTTTCTGGGGAACCACAGTGGTCTGGGAGCCGCTGACCGCCCTGTCAGCGACTCGGGTGGCGAAACCGACTTACTTTTGGCTTTACCCCCTTCCTGGGGAACCATAGCGGTCTGGGAGCCGCTGACCGCACTGTCAGCGACTCGGGTGGCGAGACCGACTTACTCTTGGTTTTACCCCCTTTCTGGGGAACTATAGCCGTCTGGGAGCCGCTGACCCCATTGTCAGCAACTTAGGTAGCGAACCCGATGGCCGACAGCTACCCACGCTTCCGCGGTCCGGACCGGGATCTCCCCACGGTCCATAACCGGTTTCCCCGCGGGCCGTCCGGACTTCGCCCCGAAATTGTATCCAGCAGGCAAACTCTGTAACAGAGCTTCCTGCAAGACAAAAAACAGAACCTGGAAATAAGTTTAAAACTTACCTGCAGGTTTAAACTTACCGCTGGAAGGAGCAACACGCCTGCCAGTCAGTCGTTGCGCAATGCGTTAGACGTAATGACGCGCATGTGGGCTGACGGCCTTCTTCACGTAGTCACTCACGTGACTCCGAAGTAAAATGCTAAATTACCGGTCACACTGACTTGTGATGCCTCGCAGTACGGTTTAGGAGCAGCTTGCCTCCAAGATGATGGTGACGGCATGGTATGCTTCGTGCACCATGACAGACATGGAACAACGCTACGCGCAGATTGAAAAGGAGCTGCTAGCGGTCGTTTTCGCATGCAAGAAGTTTAATGATTTTATCTTCGGACAAACGGTCATGATCGAAACTGACCATCAACCCCTAATCAACATTTTGAACAAACCAATACACGCCTCTCCAGGACGCCTTCAACGGATGTTGCTACAGCTTCAGAAGTATGACATTGTTCTAACCTACAAATGTGGCAAGGACATGCACCTGGCTGACACCCTCTCATGTGCTCCTCGAATGACATGCGAGGGTTCATCCACACCAGATGACGGTTTTCTGGTTATGACTGTTTCCTTTATTCCCTCGTCCTGCTTGGAGGACCTGGTAGCCCACACTGCTGCTGACGATACCTCACGATCGCCTCCTCTGTCATCAAGCACGGTTGACAAGCAATACAATCTAAGATATAACCATATAACAATTACAGCATGGAAACAGGCCATCTCGGCCCTTCTAGTCCGTGCCGAACACTTATTCTCCCCGAGCCCCATCTACCTGCACTCAGACCACAACCCTCCATTCCTTTCCCGTCCATATACCTATCCAATTTATTTTTAAATGATAAAATCGAACCTGCCTCCACCACTTCCACTGGAAGCTCATTCCACACAGCTACCACTCTCTGAGTAAAGAAGTTCCCCCTCATGTTACCCCTAAACTTCTGTCCGATAATTCTCAAATCATGTCCTCTTGTTTGAATCTTCCCTACTCTCAACGGAAAAAGCTTATCCACGTCAACTCTGTCTATACCTCTCATCATTTTAAAGACCTCTATCAAGTCCCCCCTTAACCTTCTGCACTCCAAAGAATAAAGACCTAACTTGTTCCATCTTCCTCTGTAACTTAGTTGCTGAAACCCAGGCAACATTCTAGTAAATCTCTCTATTTTGTTGACATCTTTCCTATAATTTGCCGACCAAAATTGTACACCATACTCCAGAATTGGCCTCACCAATGCCTTGTACAATTTTAACATTTCATCCCAACTTCTATATTCAATGCTCTGATTTATAAAGGCCAGCACACCAAAAGCTTTCTTTACCACACTATCTACATGAGATTCCACCTTCAGGGAACTATGCACAGTTATTCCTAGATCCCTCTGTTCAACTGCATTCCTCAATTCGCTACCATTTACCATGTACCTCCTATTTTGATTTGTCCTGCCAAGATGTAGCACCTCACACTTATCAGCATTAAACTCCATCTGCCATCTTTCAGTCCACTCTTCCAAATGGCCTAAATCTCTCTGTAGACTTTGAAAATCTACTTCATTATCCACAACACCACCTACAGTATCTTAGTATCATCTGCATACTTACCAATCCAATTTACCACACCATCATCCAGATCATTGATGTATATGACAAACAACAGTGGACCCAACACAGATCCCTGAGGCACCCCACTAGTCACCGGCCTCCAACCTGACAAACAGCCATCCACCATTACTCCCTGGCATCTCCCATTCAGCCACTGTTGAATCCATCTTGCTACTCCACCATTAATACCCAACAATTGAACCTTCTTAACCAACCTTCCATGTGGAACCTTGTCAAAGACCTTACTGAAGTCCATATAGACAACATCCACTGCTTTACCCTCATCAATTTCCCTACTAACCTCTTCACAAAATTCAAGAAGATTAGTCAAATATGACCTTCCAGGCACAAATCCACGTTGACTGTTCCTAATCAGACCCTGTTTATCCAGATGCTTATATATATTATCTCTAAGTATCCTTTCCATTAATTTTCCCACCACTGACGTCAAACTAACAGGTCTATAATTGCTAGGTTTACTCTTAGAACCCTTTTTAAACAATGGAACAACATGCGCAGTACGCCAATCCTCCGGCACCATTCCTGTTTCTAATGTCATTTGAAATATTTCTGTCATGGCCCCTGCTATTTCTACACTAACTTCCCTCAATGTCCTAGGGAATATCTTGTCAGGACCTGGCGACTTATCCACTTTTATATTTTTCAAAAGTGTCCATACTTCCTCTTCTTTGAATCTCATAGTTTCCATAGCTACTCTACTTGTTTCCCTTACCTCACATAATTCAATATCCTTCTCCTTGGTGAATATCGAAGAAAAGAAATTGTTCAATATCTCCCCCATCTCTTTTGGCTCTGCAGATAGCTCTGACTCTCTAATGGACCAATTTTATCCCTCGTTATCCTTTTGCTATTAATATAGCTGTAGAAACCCTTTGGATTTACTTTCACCTTACTTGCCAAAGCAACCTCATATCTTCTTTTTGCTTTTCTAATTTATTTCTTAAGATTCTTTTTACATTCTTTATACTCCTCAACACTTCCAGTTCGGCCCTTCTTTGCCGTTCGTCATGAACTAGTACTACAAGATGGCATTATTGTAATGGGCCACAAAGCTGTAGTTCCTGCCTCTCTACACAGCAAGTATTTTGATGCTGTCCATGCGGGACACCCAGGCGCCGAAGCAACTGTCCTGCGAGCAAAAAACATGTTTTTCTGACCGATTACATTAATGAGAAAGTGGAATCCTGTGCAGTGTGCAAAAGTTTGGCACCACATCAACAAAAGCAACCACTTCTCTCACACCCGGTTACTGCCCTCCTGTGGTAACTGACATATTTGAGTGGCATGGCAAACAATACCTGGTTCTTGTCGACTCGTATTCTGGTTGGTTTGACATTGGTCTTCTCAGTAGCCCCACTTCTCATGGGGTAGTTCAGAAGCTGGCACGCCGTTTCTCTGACCACGGAGCTCCATTTCAAATACTGTCTGATAATGGCAGTCAATTTACCAGCCAGTACTTCAAAGACTTTGCTACATGCTGGGGTTTTCGTCACATCACCAGCAGCCCTGAGTACCCTCAGTCAAATGGACTAGCTGAACGTGCCATCAGGAGTTCCAAACAATTAATGGAATGGTCCCATTGAGCAAAATCAGATGTGTACCTGGACCTGCTTAACTTGTGCAACATCTCCCGCGACCCGATATAGGGTTCACCCGCTCAGCGTCTGATGTCAAGGCAGACTCGAGCCACATTGCCTGTGGTGAAACAGGCATTGAGACCGCATGTGTTCCCACCATCAGAAGTCCAGTCCAGACTACACCAAAAGCGCGACATTCAGAAAGGATGGTATGACAAAATGAGCAGACCGCTTCCACCGCTAGCTGAGGGACAGGTGATGCGTCTGCAAACTGACAAAGGTCACGACCGCCTCGGTGTAATTTCTGGAACTGCCTCTGAGCCACATTCATACTTGGTCAATGCCAATGGCGGCACCTACAGACGTAATAGGCAACATATCCTGACTGTGAATGAACCAGCACCACCTCCGTACTAACCTGACTGCACAAGTGTACTTCCATCCACATCCAGTGGCATTGGCCCGACTGCACCAGCACGACAACCTGTTTCTGCTCCGGTGACTTCGCCTATGACCACGCCACCTCCACTTGTGCCAAAGTCTCCTGTTTCATCACCAGGAATGCCGTTTCAATCTCCAACACCTACTTCACTACCGATCATGTCCCCAGTGACAGGAGGAGATGCAGGACTGGACCGTACGCATGCAGGTCGTGTTTGTAAGCCCATCGTAAAGTACCCGGGCTATGATTGAACTTCCTCCAGTTTATTGACACATACTATTCTTTAAGAGGGAGGATGTAGATTAGTGTGTTAGTACTATATATATATATATATATATATATATATATATGTTACCACACAGATTATGCATGCTGCACATTCCTTATGTCACTCATACTGCTGATCCACCCACAGGCTTGATAGTGAGTTCTCTCTCTCTCTCTCTCCCTCTCTCTCTCTCTCTCCCTCTCTCTCTCTCTCTCTCTCTCTCTAGTTAGACTAGCTGAATGAATGGAGACGAAAGCACCTAGTGTTTCCTCCGCAGAGTTGCTAATAAAAGACTATGGATTTTAATCACTATGTGTGAGTCTGATCATTTCAACACATACTCAGTTCTGTAGCTATTGGGTTGCCTGCTTCAGTTGAGCAAATTGTATATTCACATATTCTTTTCATATAGATCCAGAGGTTGAACAAACTTGGATTGCTTTCTCTGGAACATCAGAGGTTGAGAGGAGACCTGACAGAAGTATATATAATTATGAAAAGCATAGATAGGGTAGGCAGTTAGAACTTTTTTTTCCCCCGAGTGGAAATGTCAAAGACTATAGGGCATAGCTTTAATGTGAAAGTTGAAGGGAACTGTGTGGGGCAGGTTTTTTGCACAGCGAATGGTGGGTACTTGGAACACACTGCCAAAGATAATGGTGGAGGTATGATAGAGACATAAAAGAGGCTTTTAGGACAGGATAATGGATATGCAGCGAATGGTTCATGAGATCAATTTATCTTGGCATTATGTTCAGCACAGACATTGTGGGCTGAAGGGCCTGTTCTGTGCTGTACCGTTCTATGTTCTATGATATTGCTGTGTTTCCAGAAAAAGGATAGTCGGTAATGATAACACTGTAAGAAGTGAAAATATACATTTTAAAGACACGTAAATCTATCATCTTTCAAATGATTATACTGAGAGTAACCACAGCATTATAGATGCATTATAGATGGACGTTTAACAGTAACATGCCTCTTTGTAGTCAACCTAGATATCAGAAACTCTCAAGTATTCAAATGGCAAGTATTATTCAGGCAAAAATGATAGTGCATACTTGTTGTGTCATATTCCTATCATTATAATAGTCACAACCATATATGGAAGAGATATTATATGCATAGTAATTTCCAATATAAAATCCAGGAAGTGGCGATGAGGGGAAAGTGAAAGGGTTCTTTGATTTTCGGCTCAAGTTACACCAATTTACCATCAGTTCAGTTCAGTTTAGTTTACTGTCACATGTACCGAGGTACAGTAAAAAGCTTTTGTTGCGTGCTAACCAGTCAGCAGAAAAATACGTGATTACAATCGAGCCATTTACAGTGTATAGATTCATGGTAATGGAATAGCATTTAGTACAAGGTAAAGCCAGTAAAGTCCGATCAAAGATAGTCCGAGGGTCACCATAGAAACATAGAAAAATAGGTGCAGGAGTAGGCCATTTGGCCCTTTGAGCCAGCACTGCCATTCAATATGATCATGGCTGATCATCTAAAATCAGTACCTCATTCCTGATTTTTCCCCATATCCCTTGATTCCTTTAGCCCTAAGAGCTAAATCTAACCCCCTCTTGAAAACATCCAGTGAATTGGCCTCCACTGCCTTCTGTGGCAGAGAATTCCACAAATTCACAGCACCAATGAGGTAGATCGTAGTTCAGGACTGCTCTCTGGTTGTGGTAGGATGATTCAGCTGCCTGATTACAGCAGGGAAGAAATTGTATAGGAAGGAACTGCAGATGCTGGTTTAAACCAAAGATAGACACAAATAGCTGGAGTAACTCAGTGGGTCAGACAGCATCTCCGGAGAAAAGGAATAGGTGACATTTCGGGTCGAGACCCTCTGTCTCTGAATCTGAAGATGTGTGTTTTCACACTTCTGTAACTTTTGCCCAATGGGATGGGAGTGTTTATCTTCATTGTTCAGTTTATCTTCAGTTTTTTCGCTGCTAAGTTATTTCTTATCATTACATCATCTGCAGCAGAGAGAGTTAACATTTCAGGTTGGTAAGCATTCATTTAAAATCATGAAACAATGGATTATTCTATCACATGGGTCAGATAAAGGAATCAGTAATGACATTATGCCTATTTGTAACTCATCAGCAAGCTATTAAACGCCATGGTCCTGCAACGTAACACTGTTTCAACAGATAATATCAATTAAGATGTAAGCATACATTTCCTGTAAAGTGGCATATTGGAGAATTGCCAGATTACTTCGCTCATTGCTGTGATGGATTATTAGTACTCTATTAATCCCGCTGATGTCTTTTGTGCCATGTGTTATTCCTTACAGTTGGAAGTCTTTTCCAATGGTAGGGTCCATTCTAGACAGCTTAATTTATTTGTCATTACTAAGTCAGCAAGTTACAAGTGTTACCACCTTGTAGAATTTCTTGATTAATGAGCTGAATAATATTGCAATCCATAAAATTCAACTTTGCAGATTATTTTTCTGAGAGCTTTGCATTCACAGTGAAGGTGCATCATGATGAAGGATTTGGATTCAAACATTGTAATTACAGACCATTTCTGGGCATTTTATGTGTATGTTTCTCTTCAACATCTTTCTGGCTGATTGATATTCTTTGCTATACCCCAGGTATTTCAACGATCTTCACTTAATTTTAACTAAATTGCTCTCTATTTTAAATTGTCATGTTAGCTGATATTGTATGTATAATAATCAAAATGTTTAGTGACTAAACAGAAATAATGGTGATAAGAAGCCTCCATGGACATGGTGTCAGACTGCATTTCTGATAGTTTCAAATTCATCTCTTCATTTGGTGCAGGAGCATGGTATTTGAATCTAATTGCCTAGCATGCTAATATGTTCATTGATTAATGAGTTAACTGCTTTCTATTCATATCGTAAACCATTTTATAAACATATCAACCAACACAAAGTGTTGACGTTTGAGGGAATAAAAAAATACCTGCAATATGGTGTACTAAAGCGAGACACACGTTTGAGACAGTGGATGTCGAGTACCTGGACTTTCAGAAAGCCTTTGATAAGGTCCCACATAGGAGACCAGTGGGCAAAATTTGGACACATGGTATTGGGGGTAGGGTACTGACATGGATAGAAAATTGGTTGGCAGACAGGAAAGAGTAGGGATTAACGGGTCCCTTTCTGAATGGCAGGCAGTGGCTGGTGGGGTACCGCAAGGCTCTGTGCTGGGACCGCAGCTATTTACAATATTCATGAATCATCTAAAAGAAGGGATTAAAAGTAACATTAGCAAATTTGCAAATGACCCAAAACTGGGTGGCAGTGTGAACTGTGAGGAGGATGCTATGAGGATGCAGGGTGACTTGGACAGGTTGGGTGAGTGGGCAGATGCATGGCAGATGCAGTTTAATGTGGATAAATGTGAGTTATCCACTTTGGTGGCAAGAACAGGTAGCCAAATTATTATCTGAATGGTATCAAGTTAGAAAAAGGGGAAGTACAACAAGATCTGGGTCTCCTTGTACATCAGTCACTGAAAGTAAGCATGCAGGTACAGCAGTCAGTGAAGAAAGCTAATGGCATGTTGGCCTTCATAATAAGAGGAGTTGAGTATAGGAGCAAAGAGGTCCTTCTGCAGTTGTGCAGGGCCCCGGTGAGACCACACCTGGAGTATTGTGTGCAGTTTGGTCTCCAAATTTGAGGAAGCACATTCTTGCTATTGAGGGAGAGCAGTGTAGGTTCACAAGGTTAATTCCTGGGATGGCCAGACTGTCATATGTTGAAAGAATGGAGTGACTGGGCTTGTATACACTGGAATTTAGAAAGATGAGAGTGGATTTTATTGAAACAAGATTTTTAAGGGATTGCACAAGCTAGAGGCAGGAAACATGTTCCCGATGTTGGGGGATTCCAGAACCAGGGGCCACAGTTTAAGAAAAAGGGGTAGGACAATTTGGAACGAAGATGAGGAAAAACGTTTTCACCGAGAAGCGTGGGAGTCCAGCTGCGGGAGGCGTGGCGCGAGCGTACATGGAGGCATGTGGGCCTGGAATGGTCACCATGTGGGCATTGTGACGTCAGCAGCTGCTGATTTAAAGAAAACAGTAAGTTTTGTGAAGGATTTTATTGAAAATGTGTACAGTAAAATGACCAAATTTAATGAGGAGTGGATATGCGAATGTAAAAGTAAAATCGCTAGAGAGATGGTAAAAATCTCGGCGTTTTTGCGTCTGGTTTTCGCGGAGTAACGAACCAAACGCAAAAATCAAAGGCAAAATCACTCACACATGCACGCACGCACGCACGCACGCACGCACGCACGCACGCACGCACGTGCGCGCACATACACACACACACACACACACACACACACGGCTGAGATCAGATCAGCCATATTGAAAAGCGGAGGAGACTCAAAGGGCCAATTCATGCCCCCATTTTCCAGTGTGTATTACTTTGTGTGCGAAAGGTTACTGACATTGGGCGGCACAGTGGCGCAGCGGTAGAGTTGCTGTTTAACAGTGTTAGAGAACCAAGTGCTCCGGTTTCCACCCACATTCCAAAGACATACAGATTTTTAGGTTAATTAGCTTCTGTGAATTGTCCCTAGTGTGTAGGTTAGAATTAGCCTCTGGGTGATCGTTGGTTGCTGCAGTCTCGGTGGGCAGAAGGGCCTGTTTCCATGCTGTATCTCTAAACAAATCTAAACATACCTCTGCAGTTCAGGTTTTTCAATAAATATCGAATCTTATTGACCTCCTCTACCCAAACCCCACCTCCCACCCATACCGTGTTCACAGCAGGTCACAATCTACTTTAGGAAATCTGCAAAACCTTGAAATCTTGCTGACTTCCGGTGGCGTCATGTTAGACTAACAGACGTGCACCCAGCTCCTCTCCCGAAAAACTTCACGATTTATCGTGTAAAACGGGTCCGAAAATCGGGATTGTTTTTAAAAACCTTACCGGAGCTTCTGGTTACCGCGCTGATGACGTCATCGTTAAACGCGATGTTTTAAACGGTGGTTTGAAGCCCTTTAAATGAGTAAATTGACTCCAGCTGTGAGCCCTCAGAGAGCTGTGAATAAACTGTCGAAACAGTTCGAAACTGAAGTTACCTCTGAAGTCTCTGAAGTGGCTGCAGAAATGGATACAAGATCTAAGAAAGACTTTGATGACTTGAAAAAATCAATGAAAAATTTGAAAGATGAGATCTCGGATAATAGGGTGGAAGATAAGAAGGAAATGAAGGAAAATTCGGCAAAAATGATGGAAGGAATGCAGAAGATGATGAAGGATTTAAATGCTGGTAACCAGAAGAATATGACGGATTTACTGGACACTATGAATAAACGAATTGATGAGGTGAAAGATGGACTATCAGAGAAAATGGATAAGATGGATGTAATTACTACGGATAAGTTCACGGCTGTACTTGAAACAGTAGCTGCAAGTATGCAGACAATTACGGAATTGGAGAAAAATACGGCACGACTGGTTGAAGACATGGCGAAATTGAGGCAAGAACATGAGCAAATGAGGCGAGAAAACGAACAAGCATCACTACAAATGGGGACTCAATTAGAGAAAGTCTCATTCAAATGCCTGGACCTGGAAGCTCGTTCTAGACGCCAGAATCTGAGGATTCTTGGTGTTTCAGAGGGGGCAGAAGGGGAACAGGTACGTGAATTTGCCATGGGCTTGTTGAACAACTGTTGAATCTTCCCAAGGAACCGAAAATCGAAGTGGCTCATCGTGTCCCAAGATTTGGAAAAAGATTTGATGCGGGAAAAGCTTATCCACGACATATTATAGTGAAATTTCGAGACACTGCAGAACTGGAATATGTTATGACAAAAATCAAATATGGTGTACAATTACGGCTGGACAAAGACACTATTAAGATATTCAGGGACTACCCACATGAAATTGTGCAAAAAAGAAACAAATTTGATAAGGTTAAAGATCTTTTAAGAGGGAGAGAAGGGGTCAGATTCGGGGTTTTTTATCCCGCTAAAATGCGTATTTCTTTTAATGGTCTTGAAAAGTCATTTGTTAAGCCTGAAGACGCTTTCAAATATGCCCAAACGATTGTTGAAAGACAGAAATAAAAGGGAGCTTTGGCAGATCCGAATAATTCTCAGCTATGTTTTGTCTGGGGATAGTTACATTGTTATCTCCGGAATGTTGAAGCAAGGACATTTTCTGTTCAAAACGTGTAAACAACTTTATAACGGGATATGAATTAGAAAATAATTGCTTATTGATTAAAATGTTATAACCAATTGTAAGAACTTATCCTATTAACAACTTTAAAAGTTATGCAGGTTAGATTAGAATACTAACAAAAAAAACAAAAAAATAATGAACTAACATACTAATATGAATTTTTAATAAATTGTAACCTTGTCTATAAGCGGGAGGAGGGGATGAGAAACGAGCTCCTGGCTTATGTCCAGGAGCACGTCTCGTTAACCCCTTCAACCAACAGCTGATTCTTATTGAAATCAAAAATATTGGTTTAATAATTAAACTCTGATATATATATATGTTATAAGGAAATATCAGGGTAAAATTGTATTATATATATGAATGTGAGGCCTCGTTTTAATATTTTAATATGTTATGATTAACTAAGAGAGCGGAGCGAGTTGAGCAACAACGCAATGGAAGTCAAAATAAGGTTTTTTCCCACCTACAGGTGGGTCACTTGCTACAGTGCCGACTATAGACACTGTAGCCTCACTTTTTTAGTTTTTTTTTTATTACATAAAATCACTTGTTTGTGTTTTGTGTTTAGTGATAAGAATAATATGGACATACCAACAAAAGTTAATAATTCAAAAACTCCCCCAATACCTAAAGACCTGGGATATGGACGCACCACAAGATTCAAAGGTACTATAATTATTCAAAATGCATGACACCACACAAAAGAACCTAGGAGGAGTCTCATTTTGTAGTTGGAATATAAGAGGTATTAATGAACCTATCAAAAGGGGTAAGATATTAGCTCAGCTAAAAATGTATAATTCTGACATTACCTTCCTACAAGAAACACACCTAAAACCTCAGGACCAAGTTAGGCTGAGGGCGAAATGGATAGGTCAAACATACCACTCTTCATTCACTTCAAAATCTAGAGGCACGTCAATTATCATAAGAAAAGGTATACCATTTAAAGCAAAGAATATTATAACAGATATAGAAGGGAGATACCTAATAGTTAATGGAGAAATCCATGACACTCCACTTACTTTGGTAAATATATATGCCCCTAACTTTGATAACCCCCACTTTTTCAATAAAATCTTCAATATAATTGCAGAGTCAAACTATCAAAATGTTATAATAGGCGGAGACTTTAACTGTGTTTTAGACCCGTACTTAGATAAATCAAGTCAAAAACAGAGAGGGAATATGAAATCGAAAACTGGGGAACTCCTCAATACCTACATAAACAACACTAATATAGCAGATGTTTGGAGAATTGTGAATCCAACTGGCAGGGAATATTCGTTTTACTCAATGGTACATAAGACATACTCACGTATAGACTACTTTCTGCTGGATACAAAATTAATCCCCCAAACATCTAATGCAATATATCATACAAATTCAATTTCAGACCATTCTCCACTAACTTTCTTTTTAAAACTGGAAGGATTGTCTAAGAATAATTCATTCTGGAGATTTAACTCTCAAATTTTAAAAGATCCACAAGCGAGTATATATTTAAAAGAACAAATGGAGGTCTTTTTTCAAACAAATGATACTTCAGATATATCGCCTACTTTACTTTGGGAATCTTTTAAAGCATACATTAGGGGTATTATAATTTCATATCAAGCTTTTCAAAATAAAAAGAATAAGAATGAACAAAGACAGTTAGAAGAACTTATTAGACAAATGGATATAGATAATGCTAAAGATCCATCAATAGATAAACATAATAAAATAATAATTTTAAAATTTAAATTAAATAAATTATTATCTGCCAAACTTATAAGACTTTTTCAAATTACAAAACAAGAGCACTTTGAATTTGGGGATAAACCGCATAAACTTTTGGCTCGCCAGCTAAAAAAACGAGAAAAGGAACATACTATACCAAAGATCAAATCAGATAAAGGGGAATTATTAACAACACCGAAGGATATTAATAAAAGATTTGCGCAATTTTACGAGAATTTGTATACATCTAAAACGATAATTGATTCCAATAATATCACAAAGTTCTTGGATACCTGTAATCTTCCAAAGTTAGAGCTGAAGGAACAAGAGGAACTGGGTGCACAAATCTCAATTAAGGAATTAGAAGATACAATAAACTCACTAAAAAATGGAAAAACACCAGGCCCTGATGGATTTACTAATGAATTTTATAAAAACTTTTATGATAAAATAATACCAAGATTACAAAAAATGTACCAATACGCTTTTAAAAAACGAATACTACCTGATACATTAGCGGAATCAACGATTACATTAATACCTAAGAAAAATAAGGATTTAGAAGAACCTGGCTCATATAGAGCTATAGCATTGTTAAACACAGATCAAAAAATATTAGCGAAAACATTAGCCAGAAGATTAAGTAAATACATTAGTAAATTAATAAACCCAGATCAGACAGGGTTTATCCCTAAGAGATACTCTTCTAATAATATGAGACGTCTACTCAACATAATGCACTCACACAAATCTGAAGATCAAGAATTATCAATTATTTCGCTGGATGCTGAAAAAGCATTTGATCAAGTAGAATGGAATTATATGGATAAAGTATTACAAAAATTTCAACTGGGAGAGAATTTTATTTTATGGATTAAGTTACTATATAACAAACCTACAGCTAGAATACTTACTAATAACATATTATCCTCGAAATTTCAACTATCAAGGGGAAATAGACAAGGATGCTCATTATCACCACAGCTGTTTGCTCTCATTATTGAACCGCTAGCAGAAAAAATTAGAATACACCCTGATATTCATGGATATAATACTAAAGACTCATATAATAAAATATCTTTATACGCGGATGATATATTATTGTATATTACAAAACCTCAAATCACTATACCAAATATATTAAATTTAATTGAAGACTTCGGATCTTTTTCTGGATATAGAATAAATTGGAATAAAAGTGAAATTATGTCAATAAAACCGAAAGATTCAACACATCTTTTAAAATTCCCTTTTAAAATAGCTACAGAAAAATTTAAATATTTGGGAATCGAAATTACCAGAGCATATCAAGGTATGCTCAGGGCAAATTTTGACCCCCTACTTAATAAACTGAATACATTAATTAAATTCTGGAAAACGCTTCCGATGTCTTTAATAGGCCGAATAAACGCAATAAAAATGATCTTTTTACCACAAATTTTATACCTATTTCAATCAATTCCTATATACTTACCTAAGAAGTTTTTTAAAAAACTCGACTCAGATATCACTAATTTTATATGGGACTATAAATCACATAGAATACAAAAAACCCATCTGAATAAATCTAAAGTATTGGGGGGTCTAGCACTACCCAATTTTATGTATTATTATTGGTCAGTAAATATTAAAAACATGATTCAACTGATGGATAACTCCGCCCAGCAAGTAGACTGGATTGTAATGGAGAAAGAGGATTGCTCCTCTAGAAACATTGGAGCGATCCTCCTCTCTCCAATGAAATTGAATAACATAAACTATAATAAGAACCCAATTATTCATAGTACAATCCGTATTTGGAAACAAATAAAACAAAATTTAAAATTAAGAAACTTATCACTTTTATTACCTATAGTCAATAACCCTTCGTTTAGTCCTTCTATTATAGATAAAGCTTATACACAATGGGATAGACTAGGAATTAAAACGCTTGGTGACTTGTATGAAACTGGAAAATTACTTTCATTTCAACAATTACAAATAAAATATAAACTCGGAAATAATCAATATTTTAAATACTTTCAAATATGCGACTATTTGAAAAAATATATAAAAGATCATCATAATAACCCAGCAGATGTACTGGACGAGGCAATGCAGATAAAAGCGGAATCAGCAAACTTAATATCATATTTGTACAATATTATCTTAAATGTACAAATACCATCTACGGAGGGTATCAGAAGAGACTGGGAACAAGAGTTAGCTATTAAAATTTCAAAGGAAAGTTGGAATGAATACTTATTAAAAGTACATAAATGCTCGATTAATGTAAGACACACTTTAATACAATTTAAAATTTTACATAGATTATATTATTCGAAAACTAAAATTCATAAAATTTTCCCAAACGTATCATCTATTTGTGATAAATGTCAATCCCAAGAAGCAACTATAGCGCACTCATTTGTCTTCTGTACAAAAATTCAAAAATTTTGGAATGAAATTTTTGAAATCTTTACAAAGTTATTTAAAACAAGACTGATACCCAAAGCAGAATGGATTATCTTCGGAATAACGGAAGATGATCCAGAACTAAATGTGTTTCAAAAGAAATTAATGGATTATGGGTTAATAACTGGAAAAAAGCTAATTCTAAAATTTTGGAAGAAGGCTCCAATACCAACTATAAATATGTGGATTTCAAATATGTTTGAAACACTACACCTTGAAGAGATAAGACTCCTCCTAGCAGTTAAACCAGATCACTTCCACCTGACGTGGTCTGCATTTATAGAATTATTACAAACATAGGGTGCAAAAGTACTTTAAAAAAATAAAAAATTGAGGTCGGGTAAGGGGGGATGATAATTGAAGAGTTGGTATGTCCTATTTACGTGATGCTCAAAAAAAAACATTTGTTTTTCTTTTTTTCTCTTTCTCTTTTCTTTTCTTAGGGCCTATTTCTTAACTCTTTTTCTTTTTGTTTTTAATTTCGCTCTCATAGGGTCTTCGTCCTTTTTTGTTGTTACATTTTCTACACTTTTCTACACTTGCACTTTTTCCTTCACTTTCTTCTCTCTTTCAATCTTTTCTTTCTTTAGTGTAAAAAAATAAATAAAGGGAGTACATTAATTGTAAGAAGATATAAATGACGAGTATTAATGTATGTGGCTGTGATGTAATGTACTTCTAATAAATAAAAATTAAAAAAAAAAAAAAAAAAAAAAAAAAAAAAAAAAGAAATCTTGCTGACTCAATTAATCAGGTGATAATAATATAGATAAATAATCTTATTTGGATGATCATTGTGGAATGATGTACAGATCAATCGTAATGGAATATCATTCAAAGCAGCAGAATGCACTGAGGCATTTGAAAGGATCTAACAGGATGTAATGGAAACCACTCTAGTTTGGTTGTGATGACTGCCATATTTGTGAGCTTTTAGTGAATTGTTAACGGAAGTAATGGAATTTTCATTCCCTTATGTCTGGCTGAATGATTATATGTGAGCCAAGGTGTTTTACAAAATTGTCTGAATACTTTTTTACAGGCATAAAACATTCATCTCTTAATCTCTTAAATAACAGTTATTTATTAGAATGCATCTAATAAAAGTAGAGAAATTAGAACGTAGTTATGTATTCTGTGAGTAGAATAGGATTCATAATGTTTAGTAACAGGAACAATATACAGATTGTTTATCATTATAGACTTAATTGTTCCAGTTATCATATTTTACGCAACGAGCATTGCTTACTCTTTTACTGTTATTTATTATGTGTTGTTTATCCCCTTGGCTGACAGATAACAAAGTAGTGCACCAAATATTTTATGTAATAAATAATCTCCACAGGTGTAGGTTCACCCACTGTGTAGTAGTTTTATAGTCTGATGAATAGTCCACATTCAAAATCTTCATATTTCTGTGTCACTGGAGAGTCTGATGGAGATGTTGCATTACCTGCTTTTTAATTCAAATTTCAGGCAATTGAAGGTTTACATATAATTTGAGTTTGGGCATTAATTTGTCAAACAACCAACCAAAATCTCAAGTATGCTGGTGCATGTATACTATACTGAGTTTCAAAGATCATTGGGACTCTTTCTACAGGGTGTCGACAACAAATATTGATGCAGTCACTAACATTATTTCCTACATTACATTGATTCTTCAACAATATTTCAATGAAGACCTAAAATGCCAAGGATCCCGGCCCAAAATGTCGCTTATCCATTCCTTCCACAGATGCTGCTTGACCCACTGAGTTCTTCCAGCACTTTGTGTTTTGCTTCATGAGCTGTAAAGTGTGCTGGAATGACCACATGGAACTAAGTAAGGTACTATGTAAATGTAAGCCATTCATGCATTAAAAACAACCCAAAATATCCATTCGGTGGGTCAGGCAGCAGCTGTAGAAAGAGAAACCAAGTTAATGTTTCACACTAAAGACCACAGATCAGGACTGACTGAGGTCGACAAAAATGCTGGAGAAACTCAGCGGGTGAGGCAGCATCTATGGAGCGAAGGAATAGGTGACGTTTCGAGTCAAGACCCTTCTTCAGACTGATGTGGGGGTGCGGGGGGGGGGAAGAAGAAAGGAAGAAGCGTAGACAGTGGGCTGTGGGAGAGCTGGGAAGGGGAGGGGAAAGAGGGAGAAATCAAGGACTACCTGAAATTGGAGAAGTCAATGTTCATACTGCTGGGGTGTCAAAATACCCAAGCAAAATATGAAGTGCTGCTCCTCCAATTTGCAGTGGGACTCACTCTCGCCATGGAGGAGCCCCAGGACAGAAAGGTCAGATTCGGAATGGGAGGGGGAGATGAAGTGCTGACCCACTGGGAGATCAGGTTGGTTATTGCGAACTATGCGAAGGTGTTGGGCGAAGCAATCATAGATACATAGAAAATAGGTGCAGGAGTAGGCCATTCGGCCCTTCGAGCCTGCACCGCCATTCAATATGATCATGGCTGATCATCCAACTCAGTATCCCGTACCTGCCTTCTCTCCATACCCCCTGATCCCTTTAGCCACAAGGGCCACATCTAACTCCCTCTTAAATATAGCCAATGAACTGGCCTCAACTACCCTCTGTGGCGTCAATACGTCGATGTATGGCGCGAGGATCGGAGCAGATTGAAACTGTTCCGGCAGGTAAGGGGGTTTTTGTTTCAGGAACGGGCCGCTGCTCCGAAAATAGGTGCAGCAAGCCCGGAGAAGCTGTCACAGTTTGTGCAGCTGCCGCCGTGGAGGCTCCATAAGGAGCTGGCAGTATAAATTTTCGGCTGACGGCTTGGCCGGGACAGTGACCGCCGCGGAGGCTCAGCAGGAGCTGGTGGCTAAAAATAGCAGCTGCCGGCTCAGCAACCATCGCAGAGGCTCCGTAAAGGAGCTGGCGGCTGGAATTTAATTGGTTGACGGCTCAGCCGGAACAACCGCCGCGGAAGCCTTAAATAAATAAATAAATCATACATAAATAAATAAATAAATAGACAGACAGGCAGATAAATAAATAAATAAGTAGATGGATAGACAGTTAAATAAACAAACAAACAAATAAATAATTAAGTAAATAAACAGATAAATTAATAAATAAGTAAATAAAGATATATAAAGGAATAAAAAGAAAGCTGGCAGCTTCATTCATTAGGCTGACGGCTCGGCCGGTGCAGCTATCACCATTATGGCTCCAAGAGGGAGCTGGCGGCGGGATTCAATAGGCTGACGGCACGGCCGGTGGTTCCGCCCCGAGGCTCCGAGAGGGAGCAGGTTTTGGGGCTCCAAGGGAGCAGGCGACTGGTTGAGGCTCAAAGGGAGCCAGCCAGATGCCTGAAGGAAGCAACACCTGGCTCAGGGTTGCATTATATTCCTCCCCTCTAGACTCCGTTGAGGCTCCGGAGTCATTAGCAGGCGAAATCTACCCAATGTGTATATAATAGAATTGTGCTCCTGGCTCAGGAGACACTTACAGGATGCTCCTGTCAGATGTCTGGTGAAGCAACACCTGGCTCAGGGTTGTGTTATATATCTCCAGCTCAGAAGGGAAGCAACACCTGGTTCAGGGTTGCGTTATTTTATCTCCCGCTCAGTAGAGGGGAATACTGGTGATTATTACATAAGTAACTCCGACTATGGGGATGTCGTCAAATAATTTGAATCCCCTGAACTTATGGGGGATCTGCTGCAGTTAATCATATGAAGGTGTTTTGGCTCTTGTCACATAACTTGCCATCCCTTCGGGGATAGGAGATCCACTGGAGGAGATCTGGCTAAGTGCATCAGTGATTTTACTCCTCATCAGCTAAGGAGGTATGTGTTGGATACAGCTGGGAAATATACCAGTCCAAATGAACTGCCAGACTTTGGATGTTCCTAAAGTCAATCTCACCATTTGGGATATCTCAGTGGTGATACGTGGGCAAGAATTAAATTTCAGCGTATTCAAAGACTATTAACTTATGTCATTTCGGCCTTTGCAAGGGTAGTAGATGGGCAATAGTGCAGAGGATGCTTTAGCACTAATTTGTAATACACAGTTGGAGCTAACTTGCCTTCACAAAATGCTACAAGACCTGAGCTAATTCCCACATGCAGGGCCAGTAACATGCAGCCTGCAATGTATCTCTTCGGAGAGGAGAGATGTTAGCAAGGTTAAGACTTGCAGGGAGAATTTTAGGCGGCTGTGAGGGTGGTAGAACCATCCTATGTGGGTAGGGCTCTAGTGCCTTGGCATATCACCTCTATATATAAACTAATGGCTGGAAGCACTGCTCTGAGGCTGGTAGAAACAACAGGCCTACTCAATTCAGACCTAGTCAGAGGCCTTTGTTAGGCCAGGGCCATCGCACTCACCTTGGTGAAGAGAATGTGTTGTGCTCTCTGACGACTGAGATAGTTTGTTCCTGGCAGAGGACTGTGGCAGCAATTCCTGGTTCAGGGTGGCATTATGATATTTCCATTATGAGGATGACTCTGACTGTGACGAGTTGAAGGAACTTGTATTCCCACACCAAGCTGATGCTACGCTTCAATTCTAGTTTTATCCGTAGATGCCTCTTACGATATTAACGATGAGGCGACATGAATTTTATAGTGCCAATTTGGCCTACTCATTCAGGGTGTTCGTTGTAAAGGCGGCTGAATGAAGCTTCTACTTACTCGAATTCAGCCTAATTCTCGTGCAGCTAAGCTTTGCACGGTTGTATGGAAAGTTTGTGACGAAGACACGTGAGCTACTTTTAAACAGAAGTAGCAGAGGTTTGTGGTTCTTTCAGTTTGGACTTAGAGTTATAGCACAATTAGGTTATTAGCACAATTAGCAATTAGGTTATAGCACAATTGACACTGCTCGTGCTGCTTTTTCCTTCTATCTAGTACTCTAAGTGGGACCATAAATGATTGGTTATTCACCCACTGTTGACTAGCATTATGCACGGTGTTTTATATGAACACTCTAAAGCCTAGACTCATAGTAGTGTGGAATGTGTATCAGTAAAATTATTATGCAGATATTCATCTACTGTATTCCTAATGGGAGCAGTACCTTTTGTTAATTATGCTTTTAGCAACTGATTTCAGCACAAAGAACACAGTATTTACTCAATCTCCAGCTCGGTCTTTGGGTCATAACTGACATGAGGGTAGCTTGTTATGGGAATCATCTCATCAAGCAAACCGGGCATGGTTGGGTACAATTTCGAGTTGACAGCATACCCACCAGATCGGAGATTGGGGGTGTTATTACCTATACAGGTACAATGAGCTTACTAGTACCTATGAGATGAAGGATGGTTTCTTCATTGTTATTTAATAATTTTATCAACAGATTGCTGGTTCAGACTACCTCAACATGAATAGAGGGTAAGCAGCTAATAGCGGGGGTGAATTCAAATCATTTCAAGTCTCACCCTTCCAACGGGGCTGGCTCATTAGTAGCCAATAGAATGGATATTCCCATTTGATCATCTTGCAACAGCAGAAGGCCTACATAGTGCAATTTCAGAAGTTATGAAGTTTGGTTGAATATGTCTGGATGATTGCAAATAGAATTCTGAACAGTGTTGCATGAGTTATTGTCTAACTCAAAGCCAATTAGGACTGGGGTCCGTTTAAGGGCAAGGGACATGTATGTCAGTTCGCATCATGTTGTGAATAACCCATGTTTTTTCTACTATTTATGGTTATCTGTTTAAGTGTTTCACACACAGATTAGTTTACTGCATGAAACCACAGAGCTTTGAAGGCTTCACGTAGTCACTCACGTGACTTCGATATAAAATAGAAAGATTAAACGAGAACTTACGTTTGAAGTTTGATCTTTATTTTATGAGAAGTTGAAGTGAGGGACTACGTGCCCTCCACTCCCAACCCTGATTCTCATAAAGATCATTCGGTAAGTCAAGGGTTATTAATCTTTCTATAGTTTAAGTTCGTGCAAGTGGTCTATGGTTTCATACAGTTTCTTTGAAGATTGACGTGCATGCGGGCTGGCGGGCTCTTCACGTAGTCCCTCACTTCAACTTCTCATAAAATAAAGATCAAACTTCAAACGGTGTTCTCGTTTAATCTTTCAATTATTTGTCAAACTGCACCAATTGCAATGCTAAAGGTCAAATGCAGAAATGTCAATTCAGGAACAGGACTCCCAAGGAAATTGGTGGCATTTTCAGCTATTGATAAAGCTACTCCTCTTGAACTCATTTTGAAACTGCACTGCGTATTAGGTAATGCACTATTATCAATGCATTTTACTTATGGACTTTTTGTAAATGACACCAAAGTATGGTGACTCATGCATGTGCGATCTCTGCAAAAATAGTTTCCCCGTGCAGTGCACACGTGACAATAAAGCACTATTGAACCATTTAAAGCCTCGGGAGGAATTCCCCTTTCCTATCACCTCTGGATTGGAGATCATGCTTTCAAACCTTTCTCTTGGTGTCCTGCAAACATACCCTATTTCCAAATTTCCGCTTGCTGGCTTTGTCTTGGTCCCGATTCTTGCTGTCCTGAGTCCTTTGCATGTGAGCAGAGTGACAGTTGGATAAGTTTCTGGAAGAAATATTATGTCAACATCACAGCATACATTTTCTTTCTGGGCAGGACTCCTGCGTAAAAAATATCCTTTATATCTCTGCTGCTGCCAGGGCAGGTAATTATGGCAATTTTCTTTCTCCAGGTTACCAAGCAGTGCTGCAATGACATGGGAAACACAGTTTTAGACAAGGACTTAGGTAGTCAGCCTCTGAAGCTTGTTCTGCTGTGAGATCCACTATGAGATCATAACAACCTTCCCATCATGCCTTAATACTGTTGTTTGGCAATAAAGGATGCACCGATTGCATACGGCTGACCTCATTTTCCTTTACATGCTGGGTTAAACCTAAAAGATAGATTAACGATGGGCCAAGCAACTAATTATTATCATAAAATGGTGATGTATCTCCTGGAACCAAACTGGTTGCCTATCCATCATCCCACCACTGTTTAAATAAGAAATAGATGGGTTAGAAGCAAATCAGGGGCAATACTTGAAATGTTTTACATTTTTACACTCACCGTTGAATTACATATTTTTTCAACAATAGAATTAACCTCACTTATGTTGCCTTATGTCAAAGGTTGAAGATAAAGTTTAATATCCACATTGAGTTAATTGACAGTGAATTAAACCTGCCTTCTCAATGATGTATATATTTGGCTTGGAGGCAGTGCAGAGAAGATTTACCAGATTGATTCCTGACATAAAGAGGCTCGCTTATGCAGAAAGATTAAATGGATTTGTCTGAAACGCTCAGGAATAACGAGAGACAGAAATAGTGTTGAGAGGATGTTCCCTTCTGCCCTGGTAATGTAGAACCACAGTCTTGAAATAAGGGGTCATCTATTGAAAGTGGTGTTGAGGAGTAATTTGTTGTCTCAAAGCATTGTGAATATTAGGTATTGCCACATTGTCATGTATACTGATAAACAGTGAAAAACGTAATTTTGGGAACCACAGTTTCTAGTAAAATTATACCATACATGTGTACAATCAAACCATACACAAACACAACAGGTACTTTAGCGTGGCACAATGATGAAGTAGTGGAGTTGCTGCCTTAGACCCAAATTTGATCCTGACAACGGGTGCTGTCTGTATGGAGTTATACGTTCTCCCTGTGATTGTGTGGGTTTTCTCCAGGTGCTCTGGTTTTCTCCCACATCTCAAAGACGTTTAGGTTTGTAGGTTAATTGGCTTCTGTAAATTGTCCCTGGACTGTAGGATAGAAATAAGGTATGGATGATCGTTGGTCGGCGCGTACTTTGTGGGTATAAACCTGTTTCCACGCTGTACCTACAAATTAAAGGTAGTGCAAAAATATAAAAAGAAACAGAGAACAGAATATAGTGTTACAGCTGCAGAGAAACCAGGAGGCTATAGAGACTGAATACATCTCATTTGATTCATCCAAGTTGGATCTCCTATTGCAATTAATTCTGTTGATACATTTGGGAAATAACTATCAGCCATCAACTAAATGATTTATTATAGCGCTAGCCCACTGATGTGAGACTGATGTGGTGATCAAGAAATTGCATGAGAGTATTTACATTATTCAGGATCTGAGAAGATTTGGCATGTGCACACGAATTTTCTCGAAAATCTACCAATGCACTGCCTTGAATGAGCACTGTCCTGCTCTTGATCTCCTGAACATACAGAGAGCAGTGAGACACTGGTATCACTGTCTCATTGTAGGACATTGATCATTCTTTTTTATTCTGGATTTTAATTCATGTATTGTGTTTTTTTAAATATATAATTTATGATGCTTTTATGTGATATACCAAGATGTTATTTTTATTTTATGATGTTTTTAATATACAATGTATTTTTATGTAATGTTGTCCCTTGTCTGGACCTTGAGTCTGAAATAAAGTTTATTATTATTATTATTATTAATAGCCCAGTCCATCACAGGCTCAATACTCCCTTCCATCAAGGATGGAAACTACGTCAAGCTGAAAAGTGTACAGAGAAGATCTACGAGGATGTTGCCAGGACTAAAGGGTCTGAGCTATAGGGAAAGGTTGAATAGGCTGTGACTATTCCTTGGAGCACAGGAGGATGAGGGGTGATCTTATAGAGGTGAAAAGAATCATGAGAGGAATAGATCGAGTAGATGCACAGAGTATCTTACCCAGAGTAGGTGAATCATAGGTTTAAGGTGAAGGGGAAAAGATGTATTAGGAATCTGAGGGATAACCTTTTCACCCAAAGGGCGGTGGGTATATGGAAGAAGCTGTCAGAGGAGGCAGTTGAGGCAGGGACTATCCCAACGTTT
This sequence comes from Malacoraja senta, assembly GCA_038087875.1. Taxonomy (NCBI): domain Eukaryota; kingdom Metazoa; phylum Chordata; class Chondrichthyes; order Rajiformes; family Rajidae; genus Malacoraja; species Malacoraja senta. Next base: position 29,219 of record JAXLNO010006124.1, on the reverse strand, counting down.
AAGAAACAGTTAGACAGGTACAAGGACAGGATAAGTTTAAAGGGATATGGACCAAATGCGGGCAGGTGGGACTAATATAGCTGGGATATGTTGTTGACACAATAGAGCTAATGTAGCTGGGACATGTTGGAAAGTTTGGCCGAAGGGCCTGTTTCCACGCTGTATCACTCTATGACTCTGTGACTCTATCCAGTCCAAATTTACAGTGCATTGCATCAGGATGGCTGAAAGTAAATCACCAAGGATGCCTTCCATCCTGGCCATCCCCTTTTCTCTCTTCTACTTCAGGGAGAAATTACTGGGGCTTGAAGCCCAGATGTCCAGACTTAGGAAGAGCTTCATCCCATCTAAACTAATCACCTCTTTCATGCCCCCATCCCACACGCCCCCATCCATGTATTCTTACTCTTAACGCGACCTCATTCAATAATTCAATTTTTGTACTTTTATTTTTTTAATATACTACTTCAGAATTTACTACAATCTTGCACCATTCTGCTGTTTTGCACTTGCCATTGTGTTCCTTGTTTTATTTATCATTACTTTTTACTTTGTTGGCTTCTCATGTGAACAAGGAATTTCATTGTACCTTGATGTATATGACCACAAGCTTAACTAAATCTGAATCTGAATCTAAGCAATGTCTGAAATGTTGGCAAAATTAAATGCGAGACCTATCAGAGCTTCATTGGGAGTTATTTTTGGTCTTGAACTACCCAGTATTTGCGGAGATAAATGGACAGTCGACATTTTGAGGCAAAACCCTTCCTTTGTTCAGAGGAAGGGTCTCACCCCAAAACGCCATCTGTCCATTTCCCTCCACAGATGCTGCCTGACCCATTGAGTTCCTCCCTCAGTTTGTTTTCTGCTCCAGATTCCAACATAAGCAGCATTTTGTGTCCCCTCTTGAACAACCTACTTTAGCTTTTACTGAATTGACTTAAAAAATTAGAAAATAGATTGAGGTGCATAACGTACAGCTACAGTATTTCACTTTCATCAGCTTTACACGCCACTATTATTATCTCTGGTATCATTGTGGTATGGTTAATTCATCCACATAATTGTATCTTTCTGCAGACTAACATTCAGTTCTCATAAGACTTGAATTTTATTTTGAATTATTTTCTTCACAGATTTCTATCGTGAAGATAAATGACAAAATGTAGGAGAAAAGTCAAATCCCAAACTACAAAAGCAACTGAAGAAGTTATTCATTACAATAGTGAGTTATCACGACCCTTAAGCACTTTGAAAGCCATTCCAACTCGGCATAATTATATACTATTTAGTCCAGCGTTTTAATTGCAGGTAATTAACAATTGAACATCTGCCCTTGAATTGTAATATCATATGGGAAAAATAAAAATACAATGTGAGTAATTATTTCATAAACATCATAATTATAAGTTTGTGAAATTCAAAAGCCTTAGTACCTATTGCTCATAAATACTGTCATTAGAGATCCATCATTCAAATCAGACCTTCATACTTTCAACAGTAAGATGTTTAAAACTGTGCAGTGAACTATGAGTATTGGTTAACACACTTTTTAATTCAGTTTTTGAAGTGTTTATGATACTTCTCAGCAAAGTTCAAAATGAAAGAGAGAGCAAGTGCTGGTAAAGATAATCATAAGCAAGCTACCAATAGCAAGTTATGCACATTGTTTTTTTTCTTTCTGTGCATCGTGAATAGTGGAATTGCAAGTAAGCAGGAATTTGCACAATATTTGTCCATACTGTTTTATCAGTCAGTGAATCATTTCTACAAGGGGCTCAGAGACAAGATGTAGGCAGTTACTTCTGTTCGGCTAACCCTTAGATTAAATGTCAAATGAGCATAATTTGTTGATCTGCCCATGGAGCAGGTAGTTTGGTTGCACACTCCACTGGACACTGGCTGGCAGGGAGGATCTGCTCAATCATGCAGGAAATTAGAGTTTCTGCTGTCAAAAGTCTATTGCCTGCTGGGTAAATTTGTACAGTATTAGACAGGATCCCTTATGCTCCAGAAGATAATGCTCCAAAAATTATTCCCATGTATTCATCGGGTCTGTTTATTCTTGGTGGTTTGTTACTTGCCCGTTGAGTTTTCCCCTTCATAAAAATTAACTGATTTGCTCCATAGCAGTAATCCATAATCTCATTTTATGGCAATAAATATTTCATTTCAGTGTTCATTCCAAGTAATAGGGAATGCTTTCGAACCTGTCGTTTTCATGGGTGGCAATCGACAGAAAGCTGGTGGGATGCATGACTGCACACAAGGGAGTTAAAGTAAAATGGTCATGTTTTATTAACTGATTGGCAGCAATATACCCAAAACTGAGTGTTGAGAGGAAATACGGTGTCCTACATAAGCCAGGTATGCCTGAGGTCATCAGTAGATAAAGTCAGGCAGATCAAGAGAGTGGTGGAAAGGATGGAATGTGAATTGTCTCCTTGGATGGATTATTGGGAAAGACAAAGCTAGGAACAGCTTAACTTCCTAAGTCCCTCCAGTGGTGAAAGTGGTTCTGGTGGAAGAGGCTGGAGGATAAATAGATATCTTGTTCAGACTTGTTCAGGGTGGGAAGATAGAGATACAGCGCAGAAACAGGCCATTCGAGTCCACGCTGACCAGCAATCCTCACACACTTACACCATCTGCAGACTGGTTAGCACGCAACAAAAAACTTTTCACTGTACCTCGGTACACATGACAATGAACTAAACAGCATTATTTATTGCCTCTGGCTGTGGACTGACTGAATGTTCAAGGAATATGGCTACTGCAGATTTAAAACAATTAAAGAAATAAATTGTTTAAATAAAAAAGAGAAATATTATAAATTATGTATAAATCATGAAAGGAGAAGAACAGAATAGTATCTGTTTGTCAAAATAAGAATCCCTAATGCAAGTTGAACAAACTTGAACAAATTGAATGAATTGTAAGCACTAAATTAAATTGAAGCTTATGACAGGGTAGCCGCTAAGACATAAAATAGCCAGTTTATTTCTCCCAAAATGCAAAATTTCTAGTCACAAAAGGGAAAGTATAAAGCTAACAGAAAATACTCAAAAACAGCAATAACTAGAACAGACACTAGCAACTAAGAGAGGCTCAAAGGAACTAAACATGTAAACATGTCAACTAAATATGTAAAAAGAAAAACTAGGAACCACACAAAACAGAATATTAAAAGAGATGTGCATGAGATGTCAAAACCAAAGCAAAATTGTTATAATTATATTTTAAAAAAGGAGGATTATCAGAGCAATACAAATCCTTTGAAAAGTAAGAAAAGTGTTAATGAAAACACGGAAAAGTTGGACACAAGGAAGTTTTTCTTTATTTATAGCAGAACTCTTTGGTGTAATATATATAAGTGATCTGGATGAAAATGTAGGTGGTCTGATCAAATAGTTCGCAGAAGATACAACATTTTGTGAATGTTGTGGATAGTAAAAAAGGTTATCAAAAGAGACAGTAGGGATATGGATCAGCTACAGATATGGATGGAGAAATGGCAGATGGAGTTTAAACTGAACATGCATGAGGTGTTGTATTTTGGGAGGTCAAATACAAGAGGAAAGTAAAGAGTAAATGGCAGGATCCTGAGGAGCATTGATACATGGAGAGATATTGGGATGCAAGTCATATCTCCCTGAAAGTGGGCACATAAGTGGATACAGTGGAAATAAAATTATACCGCATGCTTGCTCTCATCAGTCAGGGCATTAAGTATAAAAAATTTCAAGGATGAAGATATGTCACAACTACAACTACAACTGCAATAACTGAAATTACCCTTTGTTTAGAAACTATTCCTTTAAAATAGTAAGTTGTGCTACTGTCGCTGGCTAAAAACTGGCATGGGATATGCAGGAGGGCTGATGAGAGAAAGAATCCAAGAAATAAGTTTACTGAACCCTAGATAATTTGTCAAGAAATTAACTGAATCTGTAATTAAGACTGAAATTAGAGAGAACCAGCATTGACTTTAAAGTGTCACTCTTACATGATGAAACTGACTGAATATTTTGAAGAGGTCACTAAAGCAGAGTACAGGGGATTGTCCATTGATTGTTATTTATGTTTTGGCTTATTATAGTAACGTATCAAAACACAGTAAAAAAAACTACAGTGAAAAAGAGTGCTCAGCAAGCAGACCATACCACATACGTATGAATGCAATCATACCATACACTTGTACAACAGGTAATGCAAATTAGGAACTTCAGAAGGCATTGATTAAGTTCCTCATGATATTTGTAGTATGCGTAGAATGTTTAGTAACGCTGATTACCAGTAATAAAGCAACTAGCAGGACTCTCCTAGTGGCAGCATGCTGTAAAGGTTGCAAATTCATTTTCTCCCTTAACTTTTAACCTTCATTTACCACTCTTTCAATGTTACTTGTGATTACTTGACATCAAGGCACGGTCTAACTTTTCATAAAGTGTTGATAACACTTTTACACGCCTTAATCGTGAAAAGGATGGAGACAAGAAGGAAAGGAGGCTCCCCAAGGAAGGAACAGGGGAAAGCCACAACCACAGTCACAGCTTCTGACTCTAGTATCATAGAAGCAATATCAAAAATGAACGATGAACTAAAAAATGAAATGAAAACAAGATTTTGCAGTTTGGAAGAAATGGTGAAAGGAGTTTCGAGCAAATTGAAGGAAGTTCAAGAAAAGCTGATTATGTTACAAGATGAACTTCATGAACAAAAGGAACAAATTCATAACTTGTGAACCCTGAGCCAGGAGAGAGACTTGAAGATTGAAAAACTGGAACGGAGAATGAATGAAAATACTCGAGCACTCCAGCAATATAAGATTAAAAATATGGACCAGGAAAACAGAAGCCGTCGATTGAATTTACGAATTATTGGTTTGCTGGAAGGCCAAGAAGGAGATAATGTTATAAAATATGCTTCCACAATGAAAATTTTCCATTTTTGGATAACGCACACAGGATTGGGAAGAAATCTGATAATAAACTGAGACACTTGATTGTTCGGTTTCATTTTTTGCAAATGAAGGAGAATATTCTCCAGGCAGCAAAAAAGTTGGGCGTGGTTGAATATGAAGGATGCAAGTTTCGGTTTGTTTCAGATTATAGTTATGAGCTTTTGGAAATAAGAAAGTCTTTTCATAATGTAATGTCTGATCTGTTTAAGAAAAAGTTGTGCCCAGCCTTACTTTATCCAGCTAGACTGCGTATACGACTTTTCAATGGTAACATTCGATTTTTTAACAATCCTCAAGACGCTTCCAGCTTTTTGGAGAGTTACGAGGGTTGAGGGGAGTAATAGTAAGATTAAACGAGAACTTACCTAAGTTTGAAGTTTGATCTTTATTTTATGAGGAGTTATGTTGGTGATTACGTGAAGAACCCCGCCAGTGCGCCTGCGCGTCAATCTTCAAAGCAGCGGTGTGAAATCACAAAAAACAACAAGCGAAGTAATATAGTATCATAATAAAACGAGTAATACAAGAACTTCCATCTGACCTTTATGATAGAGGGTTGGGTAGTGGTGGGCACGTAATCACCAACGTAACTCCTCATAAAATAAAGATCATACTTCAAACTTAGGTACGTTCTCGTTTAATCTTACTATTTCGGAGTCACATGAGTGACTACGTGAAGATTTTAAAGCTTTGTGATTTCATGCCGTAGATCAATCCCAGCTTCTCACTGCATTGATTGACTCGGAACGAGAATAATCAATCATGCATTCATAATTACATTTGTACCACAAATGCAGTAATTCATTTATTTTAATAATGAAATTAATCAGATCCCCTTTAAACTAGAGGAATTTACACAGAACTTAAAATAGTTTCTGCAAACAATCCCGCATTAACAATAGGCTGATGGTAAAATTGTTGAAACATCAACTTATTGGTCGACGGGGACGTCTTTCGCCCTGGCCGCCGACGTTGCTGCTGCCCTAGTCGAGTGAGACGTAAAAACATCAATGTTAATACCAGCAGCTGTTAAGACTTCTTTTATCCATCTGGAAATAGTCTGTATTGAAACTCTCTTGTGTGGTTTCTTGTGTGTGATCAACAACCCAGTTTGCGTATCTCTCAAATTCTTTGTGACCTCAATATATTGTAACAAATATGTCTTAATACAGAGACAAGGATCCTTTGGATATGCTGCTAGCACAATTTTAAATCCTGTCACACCTGGCCTACTTTACTTTAGTAGGTCATAGATATAGAATGTAACCTTGTCTTCAGTTACTTCCATCATGTCTATTTGTAATTTTCCAAGTGTTTGCACTCGTTGTGCTGTCACTAATGCCATAAGCATGACTACTTTCATACTGAGCTTGGACAAAGGTAAAGACACACTTGGCGACCATTCACGAAGTAGTTTCAGCACCACACTTACATCCCAGATTGTCATGTACCTAGGTTTTGGAGGTTTGGAATTAAAGATTCCTTTCATCAGTCTGGAAACAAGTGGGTGCGACCCAATTGGATTTCTTTCTGAATCCAGAACCAAATATGAGGACAATGCACTTCTGGCTGAATTAATTGCACTATAACTCAAACCTTCATCATAATAAAGTTTTGACAGAAATTCTAAAACATTTGAAATATCTGCAGTACTATATTCCGCATTCTTTTGTACACAGAACTCTTCCCATTTCTTAATATAAGAAAGGTACTGTTTTTGAGTGCTCTTCCTCCAGGCTGCCATAAGCATGTCCACAGTACGCTCAGACAGTCCTCGCCCCAGAAAAGGCCTTCTTAACACCTGCAAATCAACAAATCCAAACGATCATATAATGGATGTTGTTCCCCTGTTACAGGGTGCAGCAATAGATTACTTATTTTTGGGACTTTCATCAACTTTTGTGTTGTTAATTCAAATATCAACAGATATCATGGCTATGTAGGCCAATCTGGTACTACTAATACCCCTGAAGCAGCATCTTGCCTGATTTTAAGCAAACATCGGCTTATGAGGCAGAAAGGTGGAAATATATATGAAAACATACCACCCCAATGTAGCGAGAAAGCATCAATCGTCACTGCTCCTGAATCTGGTTCCCATGACACATATCTCGATAGCTGATGATTCAGTCTAGATGCGAACAAGTCGATGTCTGGCATTCCAAATCTGATTACTATGTCCTTGAATACCTCTCGATTCAACATCCATTCATTATTATCATGGAACTTTCGTGACCTGGTGTCTGCTATCGTATTCATTCTACCTGGTAGATGGATAGCTAAAATCCAAATGTTCTTTCCAATACACCAAGACCAAATTTGATTAGCCATTTTGTCACATGACACCGACTTGATTCCACCCATATGATTAACATAGGCAACTGCTGTTGTGTTATCAATTTGAACTTGAACATGCTTATTAGTTGTGTTAGAACAGTAAGCTTGGACTCCATAGAAACATCCTAAAAGCTCCAAATAGTTAATTCCCCATGTTTGCAGTAACAATGACTCTTCCTGATTCCATCTGCCACCGCAGCTAGATGCTAAGTCAGTTGCACCCCATCCTAGTGCACTGGCATCAGTTTGTAATATCATGGAAGGTTGTTCAATCAGCACTTTGCCGGAACTGCTTGAGACATGTAGAATCCACCACTGCAGATCAGAAACAGCATTTGTTGTTAGTTGCATGGTTCTATCAAAATGACCAGCATGCATTCTCAGTGCATGTTCTTTAACTCTCTGCAGCTGTTGATAATGTAATGGTCCATATTGGACTGCTGGGAATGCTGCTACTAATTTTCCCAGTACTCGAGCCACCTGTCTGATTGAGGGTTTTTGCTCGTTTAACAGATTACTGCAATCTCCACCCTTTTTTCCCTGGGCAAAGTAATTTCCATTTGGACTGAATCAATTGTGAACCCCAAATAATCAATTGAGGTACATGGTGTTAACCTTGATTTCTTTGGATGAATTAGAAACCCCAAACTTTCAAAAGTTGATTTCACAACTGCAACAGATGCTTCTGTTGACTGTTTTGTCCTTCCTATAATCAAGACATCATCCAAGTATGCCATTAGTACATGCCCCTGGCTTCTCAGCAACCCCAGAATTGGTTTTAACAATTTTGTGAATATTCTGGGAGCGGACGTGAACCCATTAGGCAGGGCTTTGAACTGCCATAACTGGTTCATCCATGTAAAGTTAAGATACTTCCTATCTTCCGAGTGAACAGACACTGAATAATATGCATCTTTTAAATCTATAGTTGCCATATAACATGCTTCTGAAATAAGTTGTTTGGCAGTCACAAATGTCTCCATTTTAAAATGTCTAAATTGAACAAAAGGATTCAGACTTGTCAAGTCTAGAATAATCCTGCATCCTCCATCCTTTTTTGATCGAGGGAATACATTTGACACAAATTGGTGAATTTGGTAGACTGATTCTTCAATAACACCTTTTATATATAGGGTTTCAAGTGCAGCTTGAAAGAACCTCCATCACTTCTTTTTGTGCAAAGTGGAGAGTTCTGCTAGGAACATGCTGGACAGGCAAATCATAATTTGGATTGAATTCAATTCGAAATCCTTGTATGCTATTCAGAATTACCACATCTGAAGTAATCTTCTTCCAATTGTTATAGAAGAGATGTAATCTGCCTCCAACTTTTGGAATTAATCCGGTTAGTATGTTCCCATGAGAACCAGGTTCACCTACCTCTTGAGTCGTTTGAGTACCCTGAGATCCCTGGGTTCTCCCGGAAGCACCCCCACTGGTTCTTGCTCCCGCTGCAGGCTGCCAACTACGTCCCTGCGTTGATGAGCGACTTGGTCCTGGTCCAGGATCCGTATGATGTCTGAAAGGATACTTCCTCTTTACAGACTTTACAACCATTGATGTTTTCATCAATCCTGTTTTCGCTTCATCTTCCAACTCTTTAATACGTCTCCCGAGATCCTCTCCAAAGAGTAAGTTGGGTAATTGTACATTACTTGGTTTGCAGAGTGCTGCGAATTTCGGATTCATAGTAGGCCGTATAGCACCTTTCCTCAGACAATTGATCTCGAAGTGGGTGCTGCATAGCAACCCCAGTGCTTCCTGATGCAACTCCGTAAACTCTTGGCTTTTATATGCTACTCTGGCAAAAGCAGTTATTCCAGAACCCAGCAGCTTTAATATTCTCTGCAATTTTAATTCTTGAGTTCACATATTCATACTCAACTGATTCCAGATGATTTGATTCACTGCTGGTGCTTTCAGCAACACACAGTTACTTGGGGTCTCATGCTTTCTTGCAGTCTCATCCATCTCCTGCTGTTCCAGCTGATGGGAAACCAAGTAATTTATTAGGGAGGCCAATTCTTCTCCTAATGGCTCTCCTGACCCTGACGGGGCAGCGAATCGTACTGCCAGTGGTGGAATATCTGCCAGCTGCCATTCTTCACCTTGTACAGCCTCACCGTCAGAGTCGGGGTCTGAACTCTCATGAGCCATGGCACGCTCCTCATCCCTGAGGGTGCATTCCACCAGCCCTGTACCAGGAGCTGTTGAGCTGCTTCCAGCAGCTTGGATTTCAGTACACTCCTCCCTGAGTGTACTTCACTCCAACAGCCTATATACAAGGCTTTCCATTTGGGCAATACGCTCAAAAGCAGTATCTAGCCCTGGAGCTACTTCCATTGCCTGGGACTCCTCCTCCATGGGCCATCTGGATTTAAACTTGGCCTTTCGCCCAACAGGCGCTGACTGTGTTTGCGCCAGCCCCAGGTCCACAGTCGCTACGTTCACCGCTGGCGACTGTACCGGGGTTAGAGGCGGTTGGTCTCTAACCGCAGACTCCCGACTTTCTGTCGGCTGAGTCGCTCGCCTCTTCCCCCTGCCCGTTTTTTCCATGGCGTCTGTGGAAAAATTCCCACAGACCCATAGTAAACGGACCTGGATATACTTGAAATTTTTTTACTTACCTTGTAGTTGAAAAACTACAATTCCACTAGAGCTCCTCACGTCCGTTTGCATCAAGGCGTCTGACGTAATGATGCACAGGCGCACTGGCGGGGTTCTTTACGTAGTCACTCACGTGACTCCGAAGTAAAATTGATAGCTGATTAAGTTACAATTGGAGATTCACTGTTCCTATTTTGACAATATATCGTTTGGTAATGATTAAGAATTTAATTGGACAAGTTGTTCTCTTTTATATATATTAATTTTAAAGAATTTCTCTGTTAATTTGTGTTCCCCTGTCTTTAGACAAATTAAGTGAACGCAGTTCTTGTTTTTCATATTTTGACCTTGGATAATAATATGTAGCTCTTGCTCTTCAGTTTCACTGCCAGCATGTATTTTTTTTCTCTCCCAAACGACAACAATGACCGTGTTATGGCTATTGAGTGGCAAATATGCTTTTTTCTACGTCGGGTGCTGTTGCTACGAGAGATGGGGGTAGGGAAGGGATTAGGTAGCTTACTGACTGTCTATTGGTCAGTTTCGGGCTTTACATGGGTGGGTGGGGGGGGAGGGGTCTCTTGTTTCTTATTTAGTGTTTTTCATTTGTGCAAAATTTAAACTACAAAAATATCTCAAATGTCGTCACTTCTGGCTCCGCCCTAGATTTTTCTTCTTCCAGTATCATGAACTATTAGGCTTTAAGAAATTAACCCTTTACCACCCACATGATTTTTACAAGCAATATGGATAAAGTTATTAACTTCCTTTCATGGAATGTGAATGGCTTGAACCATCCCATTAAGAGGAAAAAAATGTTTAAAGCTCTTCGCAGACTAAATGCTCAGATTATTTTTGTTCAGGAAACTCATGTAAGGCAAGATGACAATCAACGATTTTTCAAGTTTTGGAGAGGACAGCAGTTTAATTCAAATTCACAGGCTAAAGTGAAAGGAGTCTCTATTATTATTGACTCCTCAATTCTGTTTGTTCATTATGAAACAATTTCTGATCCATATGGTAGATTTTTGGTGATTACTGATGTTCTTTATAAGCAAAAAGTTGCTTTGGTGAATGTTTACGCACCAAATATTGATCACCCTGAGTTTTTTAAACAGTTAATTGCATCCTTTCCTAATTTAAATGAACACTTTTTAATAATGGGTGGAGATTTCAACTGCTGTCTGAACCCCTTGATTGACAGATCTACATCTGATCATGTGCTTCCAAATAAATCAGCTAGTTTTATCAATTATTTTTACTTGACTCTGGAATGTTAGAAGTTTGGAGATTTTTACACCCAAATGACAAAGAATTTTCTTTTTTTCTCATGTATATCATAGTTATTCCAGGATTGACTACTTTATAATATATTCTTGGCTAATTTCATCGGTCACTGCAGGTGAGCATGATGCAATTGCTATTTCTGATCATGCACCATTGAAACTATCAATCAAACTACCTGATTCCAAGCTTAGTGCTAGACAATGGCGATTTAATGCTACTTTGCTTCAAGACTTAAATTTTGTTAATTTTATTAAAGATCAGATTGCTTTTTACTTCTTGACAAACTCTACTGAAGAAATATCCAATGGTGTAGTCTGGGATGCTTTTAAGGCATATACTCGTGGACAAATTATTTAATACTCCGCGGGATTAAAAAACAAACTAAAAAAGAAATACGTATATTGGCTGACGAGATTAAAGAAATTGATAAAAAATATTCAAAAGCTCCTAGTTTAGAGCTCTATAAAAATAGAGTTGAACTTCAATTGAGATATGATTTGTTATTAGTATCACCGATTGAGAACCAGCGGCTTAAAACCAAAAGTCAATTTTATATACATGGCGAAAAATCTGGTAAATCACTCGCTAATCAGTTGAAAGCGGTGTTGGCCAAACGACAGATTACTAAAGTGAGTAAACAGGATGGTACACTAGCTGTTGACCATGACGAAATTAATAAATACTTTCAGGAATTTTATACCTCCCTATACCAATCAGAATTTCCTACTGATTCCAATATAATGCATGAGTTTTTAAAGAAACTGAACTTACCAAATTTACCACATAATGAGTCTCTGTTGTTAGATGAACCCATCACGCAAGAAGAAATACAGAAAGCAATCCTTTCAATGAATTCTGGTAAATCTCCCAGTTTAGATGGGTTTACAGTAGAATTTTTAAAGTATTTTTCAAATTTATTGTCTCCCTGTCTATGCAAGGTTTTTAAAGAAGCCTTTTTAAGTAATAGATTACCACAATCTTTTTATGAAGCATCTATTTCTTTAATTCATAAAAAAGATAAAGACCCTACTGAAGTGACATCATATAGACCTATATCACTGTTAAATGTAGATTCCAAAATTCTTTTCAAAATATTAGCTATGAGATTGGAACATATTTTACCGCAAATTATCTCTGAAGATCAGACAGGTTTTATTAAAAATCGTTACTCATACTTTAACGTTAGGAGATTAATGAATATTGCATATACAGCGTCAAATAAACCCCCAGAATGTGTCATTTCACTTGATGCCGAGAAGGCTTTAGATAGAGTAGAATGGGAATACTTATTCAAAACACTTGAAAAATTTAAATTGGTCCAAAATCTATTTCTTGGATCAAGCTGATATATCATATACCTCAGGCTTCTGTACTTACTAATAATCAGAGATCCCCTTTTTTTTAAGGCTCTTTCGAGGTACTAGACAGGGCTGTCCTTTAAGTCCTTTACTGTTTGATATTGCTTTGGAACCTTTGGAACTATTAGGGAATCCCCTAATATATTTGGTATTGTCTGCAGGAATAAGACACATAAGCTATCTCTTTATGCAGATGATCCGTTATTATTCATTTCTAACCCTGAGAAATCTATTCCGGCAATAGTAGCATTACTTAATCAATTTAGTAGTTTCTCTGGTTATAAACTAAATCTTAGTAAGAGTGAGCTTTTTCCATTAAATAATCTAGTTTTGAATTATGGACAGTTTGCACTTAGATTGACTACCGAAAGTTTTATTTATCTAGGTATTAAGATCACCAAGAAACACAAGGATTTATTTAAAGCTAATTTTATGCCTTTAATTGACAATATTAAACAACAGTTTACTAAATCGTCACCAATGTCCTTATCTTTAATCGGCCGAATCAATGCTATTAAAATGTTCATTTTACCTAAATTTCTGTATTTATTTCAGACGATACCAATTTTTATTGCCAAATCTTTCTTTGATATTATTGATTCCAAAATGTCTTCATAAATATGACAGAATAAAAATTCCAGACTAAGTAAAAAATACTTACAGAAATCAAAAAAAGATGGTGGTTTGGCATTGCCGAACCTTAGATTCTACTATTGGGCAATCAATGTTCGTTATCTAACATTTTGGACAAAAGATTTAGAAGATACCCAATGCCCAGGATGGATAAATCTTGAACGTGATTCCTTACAAGGGCTATCATTGGCTTCTATTCTAGAGGCCTCATTACCTTTTACAATTACGAGATCGAATAAATATATGACTAACCCAATAATAAGACATACATTTCGAATATGGTTTCAATTTCGTAAGTTTTTTGGACTAAATGATTTTATCTTATCGAGTCCTATCTTATCTAATTTTCTCTTCCAACCTTCTAGTACTGATCAAGCCTTTCTGTTATGGAAGAGGAAGGGATAAGTAGCTTTTCATGATTTGTTTTTGGATGGTTGTTTTATGTCTTTCGAACAACACTCCAATAAATATAATTTACCTAATTGACACTTTTTTAGATATTTACAAATTAGACATTTTTTGAAGGCTACTCTACCCTTTTTTCCGCTACCACATCAAACCGAAATTTTGGAACACATTTTATATTTGAACCCTTATCAGAAAGGATTAATAATGACTATTCATGAGTTGATTTTGAAATTACAAATAGATATATTTGATAAAATTAAGAATGACTGGGAAAGAGAACTCCAAATTTCTCTATCTATGGAGTATTGGGAGAGGATTCTTTAATTCGTGCAAGACACGCTCTGATACAATTCAAAGTGGTTCACAGAGTTCATATGTCAAAAGATAAGTTAGCTCGTTTTTATGGTCATATAAATCCTACCTGTGACAGATGCATCTCTGAAGTGGCCTCACTGACCCATATGTTTTGGTCTGCCCACTTTTGGAAAAATATTGGAAAGAAATGTTTGATAGTCTTAGGTATTGATTTACAACCTCATCCTATTACTGCAATATTTGGGCTACCAATGTTAGATTCTATTCATTTGTCCAGCTCCGCCCATCGGTTGATTGCTTTTACCACATTAATCACCAGATTTTATTTAAATGGAAAGACTCCAACCCTCCGACCACACTCCATTGGTACTCTGAAACGATATCATGTTTAAATTTAGAAAAAATGAGGAGTGACATTGTTGAACTCTTGGTTAAATTTGATAAGATTTGGGGGAAATTTATTCAACACTTTCACACAACATAAATTGCTCCCTCTCTATAAAACCGTTATAAAAACGATTTTACCTTTATATGGTGGAACGACAAACAGACTTAAATTGTTGAAATTCTCGGCTCCGATTATGTTTTGCTTTTTTTTTTCCTTTAGTTTAGGGGGGTTTCGTTTCTTCCCTTTTTCCTTTTTTTTCTTTTTATCTTTGTGTTTTTTTTCTACATATTTAAGTTTTCTTTTAAACATTTAACTATATTTACATAGAGGTCTATATTCAATGTGTATTTTGACACTGGACTCATATTTAGGTTATACCTGTTATTAATGTAATCCTGATCCCTATGTTTCAATATCATTGTTATGTTGATCATTATTCTTTTTGCTTTTTTTTTTTTTTTTTTTTTGGAAAAAAAACTAATAAAAAGATTTAAAAAGAAAGAAAGGAATTGATCTACCACCAGGGGCGCTGGGGAGATGGCCAGCCCTGCTGGCAGTCTGTTCGATTTTTTCATCTGTTTGTTATTTTCAGTGTTTGTTAACAGTTTGATTTAATGTACTTTGGTTTGTTTTATGTGGGGGGAGGTGGGGGGGGGGGGATCGGGTGAAACTTTTTTTCAGGTTCATACCTTCCCGGAGATGTGATCAATTTTTCTGATAACATTCTCCGGGCTCTGCGGCCTACCATCGCTGGAGGTGGAAGCCACCTCGGACTGTCGTGAGCCCCACCGCAGGGCGCGGACTTAACATCGGAGCGGATCGCTTGCCTGGGATCGCTCCCACCGCGGTCTGCGGACTTACCATCAAGGGCTCGCAGTCTCGGGAGATGCAAGTCGGGAGCTCCAACGCCGCAGAAGGTTCGACCAGCCCTGACGAGAGGTTTGATCACCCGGCGCGGGGAGCTGACAACCCCCCGATGCGGGAGTTGAACGCCTCGACACGGAGGGCCCGAACGCCATCGGCTACGGGAGTCAAGATCATCCTGTTAACGGGGGCTCGAGGCCCCCGACCAAGATAGAACCCAAATGAAGCACTTGAACTTTATTTTGTCTTCCATCACAGTGAGGAATATGTAGGAGTCACTGTGGTGGATATTCATGTTAAAATGTGTTTTTGAGTCTTGTTGCTTTTAATTGTATGACTGACCTGGCCAGTGAAATTCCTTGTATGTTGCAAAACATACTTGGCAAATAAAATCTGATTCTGATTCTGATTCTGATTAACAAAATACCCTTATTGGAGGCAGTAAACTCTTGACTAATAACAGGATATGGTACAGATACTGTATTAATATCTGTAGTTGTATGAAAAGTTGCAACATGTGGCACATTCACTTGATGGTACACTTGCACTTGCATCCATTACACTGCTTCTTTTCAAAAAGACAATAAGCTCATGCAAGTCATAAATTATTTACTTCCATAAGATGGAACAAATAAATAATTATTTGAGATAAATTTGACCAAATTTAACGTTACACTGTTTTATTCATCTTCAACTGTTATGTACACAGATTATGGAAAGATGTAAACGCAGCATTGTTGCTGTAGTGCGTGACTTAAACTTCCCTAATAATGTCTGGGACTTTCTTAGTGCAAAAGGCTTAGACAGTGCAGAATACAGTAGATGAGGTGTCTTGAAGATATTAAATTGAGGTAAAGCAGGTTACAACTTTTTTTAGTTTGGAGTGAGGGAGAATAAATTGGGAGCAGCTGTTGTAGGGTAATTCTATGTCAGACTTGTGGGCATCATTTAAGGACCATCTGATGAGAGTTCACAAACAGCATGTTCCAATAAGGAGGAGGGGTAATGCGGGCAAGGTAAAGGAACCTTGGATGATGACCTTGGTCAAAATGAGAAGCAGATGTAAGATTTAGAAAAATAAAATCAACCAGGGCCTTTCAGGAATATAAAACAATTAGGAAATTATAAGGGGCCAATTTAAATTGGATTAAAGTAGGATTAAGGAAAATCCTAAAGCTTTTTATATATATATATACATTAAAAGCAAAGGGTAATGAGGAAGAAGGTAGGATCATTCAAGGATAAAGGTGGGAATTTATACTTGGAGTCAGAGGGTGTAGGCAAAATGAGTATTTTGCATCTGCATTCACCAAGGAAAAGTTTTAAATCAAGAAGGAGCTGGTGGTAGGTCTCTTGAAAAGTGGATAAATCACCAGGGATTGATAGGATCTAAGGTACACAAAAATGCTGGAGAAACTCAGCGGGTGCAGCAGCATCTATGGAGCGAAGGAAATAGGCAACGTTTCGGGCCGAAACCCTTCGTCAGACTGATAGGGGGTGGGGAGAAGAAAGGAAAAAAGGAAAAAGGCGGAGGAGGAGCCCGAGGGCTGGGGGAGGGGAGGAGACAACCAGAGGGCTGATGAAGGGGAGGGGACAGCAAGGGCTAGCAGAATTGGGAGAATTCAATGTTCAAGCCCCCAGGATGTAGACTGCCCAAGCGGAATATGAGGTGCATTTCCTCCAATTTACGGTGTTGCTCGCTGTGGCCATGGAGGAGACCCAGGACAGAGAGGTCAGATACGGAATGGGAGGGGGAGTTGAAGTGCTGAGCCACCGGGAGGTCAAGTTGGTTATTGCGGACCGACCGGAGGTGTTCGGCGAAACGATCGCCAAGCCTCCGCTTGGTCTCACCGATAGGATCTATCCAGGTTATAGAGAGAGGCAAGACAGAAAATTGCTGGGGCCTTGATGAGGTTCTTTGTATCCTTTCTAGCCACAGGTGAGGTAGCCAATATTGTTCCTTTGCTTAAGAAGATGAGTAGAGATAATCTAGAAATTAATAGACTGGCGAGCTTTAAGTCCGTAGTTGGGAAACTAATGGAATGGATTCTTTGGGATAGGATTAACTCGCATTTGGAAGAGAATTGATAATTAAGGACAATCAGCGTGGCTTTATCCATGGCGGGTCATGCCTTACTATTTGATTTGATTTAGTTTGTGAGGTGATATAACCATATAACCATATAACCATAACAGCACGGAAACAGGCCATCTCGGCCCTTCAAGTCCGTGCCGAACATTTAAATTTTTTTTTTTTTTTTTTAAATTAAAAATAAAATACTTCCCCCTAGTCCCATCTACCTGCACTCAGACCATAACCCTCCATTCCTTTCCCGTCCATATAACCATCCAATCTATTTTGAAAGGATAACATCGAACCTGCCTCCACCACTTCCACTGGAAGCTCATTCCACACAGCTACCACTCTCTGAGTAAAGAAGTTCCCCCTAATGTTCCCCCTAAACTTCTGTCCCTTAATTCTCAAGTCATGTCCCCTTGTTTGAATCTTCCCTACTCTCAATGGGAAAAGCTTATCCACGTCCACTCTGTCTAACCCGCTCATAATTTTAAAGACCTCTATCAAGTCCCCTCTTAACCTTCTGCGCTCCAAAGAATAAAGACCTAACTTGTTCAACCTTTCTCTGTAACTTAGTTGCTGAAACCCAGGCAACATTCTAGTAAATCTCCTCTGTACTCTCTCTATTTTGTTGACATCCTTCCTATAATTAGGCGACCAAAACTGTACTCCATACTCCAGAATTGGCCTCACCAATGCCTTGTACAATTTTAACATTACATCCCAACTTCTATATTCAATGAAGATAATTCATGAGGGTAGGGCAGTGGATGTGTCCATGTGGATTTTAGTAAGGCATTTAATAATGTCCTCCATGGTATGCTGATCTAAAATAATAAGATGCATGGGATCCACAGCGACTTGGTTGAATGGATTCAGAACTGACTTATCCATAAAAGACAGAGAGTAGTGGTGGATGGGTGTTATTCTGGCTGGACGTCTGTGACAAGTGGAGTTCCACAGGGATTTGTGCTAGGACCTCTGTTGTTTGTGATTTATGTAAATGACATGGACGTAAATATAGATGGATTGGTTTACAAAATTTACAGAAATCACCAAATTTGCTGGTTTGCAAATAATGAAAAACACTGCCAAAGGTCACACAGGACATAGATCAGATACAGATATGTGTGGAGAAATGGCAGATGGAGTTTAATCCAAGCAAGTGTGAGTTGTTGCACTTTGGGAGATTGAAACTAAGGGGAAAGTTTACCCTGTTGTAATCTTACAAATGGGCAAGATGATGAGCAGCATTGATGCATTGTGGGATCTTAGGATCCATGTCCATAGGTTTAGGTTTATTATAATCATTAATACCCAGGTACATTGAAAAGCTTAGTTTTGCACACTATCCTACCAAATCAGATAAATGTATACATAAATACAATCATGCTAAACTCAAGTACAATAGGTAGTGTGAAGGAAAAGATACAAAGTGCAGAATACAGTTTTCAGCATCAGAGCACAATAATTCCAGAGACAAAGTCAATGTCCAGAATGAGGTAGAGGGGAATAAAACTGCACCTTAACTTATAAAAAAGATCTTTCAGAAACCTTATAACAGAGGGGAGGAAGCTGTTCCTCAGTCTGATGCCGCGTGTTTCCAAGCTTCTGTATCTTCTGCCCACTAGGAGTGGGGAGAAGTAGGAATGGCTGGGATGGGAAAGGTCTTTGATTATGTTGGCTGCTTCTTTGAGAGCATGATGTGTAGATGGTGTCAATGGTGGGGAGTCTGGTCAGCGTGTTGGACTGGGCTACATCCATAACTCACTGCAATTTTGTGCTGTCTTGAGCAGAGCCATCCCCAACCCAGCTGTGATGCAACCCAATCCCTGAAAGTGGCAAAACAAATAGAGTGGTAAAGAAGGTGTATGGTGTGCTTGCCTTCATAGGCCAGGGCACTGAGTGTAAGAGTCAGAAAATCATTCTTGAGCTTTATAGGGCTTTGGTGAGGGTACAATTAGAGTATTGTGTGTAATTCTGATTGCCACATGAAGCTTTGGATAGGGTGCCAGCGAGGTTTACCAGAATGCTGCCTGTATTAGAGAGTATTAGCTATAAAGTGAGGTTGGACAAACTTGGATTGTTTTCTCTAGAGCACCAAAAGTTGAGTGGAAATCTGAGAGAAGTAAATAAAATTAAAAGAGTCATAGTCATAGAAGACAGTCAGAATAAAGGGCCTGTCCCACTTTCACAACCTAATTCACGACCTTTTTTACTCGTGGACATTTTTCATCAGGCTAGAAAAACGCCCCTACCTACTTGATGTCACGGGTACCTACGACTAGCATCACGACCTGCCTACGACCTCCTACGACCACCTACGACCTCGTGACGACCATGCTGCAAGTATGAGTCATGGGCAAACTCGGCAGAGGTCGTGAATTAGGTCGTGAATTAGATCGTGAAAGTGGGACAGGCCCTTTATATCCCTGGGACTGGAGGGCAGAGTTTTAAGGTCAGAGGGGAAAGTTTAAAGGAAATGTGCAGGGCAAGTTCTTTACACAGAGGGTGATGATTGCCTGAATGCACAGGTGTGGAAGCAGATTCTACAGTGGCATTTAACTCGATTTTACATAGGCATCTGGATATGTAGGGAATGGAGGGATATGGATCATGTGCAGGCAGAGGAGATTAGTTTAACTAGGCATGATGTTCAGCATAGACCGTGTGCCAAAGGGCCTGTTCCTATGCAGTATCGTTCTGTGTTCTATTCATTTGGTATGACATTTAATGTATCTGTGAAGCTGCAGCAATTCAGACATCCATTCCGTTGATCTGGTTTATATGCAGTGCATATGATCTTAAGGTCACAAGTGATAGGAGCAGAATTAGGCCATTAGCTCATCTAGTCTACTCCACCATTCAATCATGGCTGATCTATCTCTCCCTCGTGACCCCATTCTCCTGACTTCTCTCCATACCCTCTGACACCCGTACTAATCAATAATCTATCTATCTCTGCCTATCCATTTTCTTGTCCTCCACAACCTTCTATGTAAAGGATTCCACAGATTCACCACCGTCTGACAACATAAATTCCTCCTCATCTCCTTCCTAAAGGAATGTCCTTTAATTCTGAGGCTATGACCTCTAGTCTTAGACTCTCCCTCTAGTGCAAACATCCTCCACACATCCACTTTATCCAGGCCTTTCACTATCTGTTATGTTTCAGTGACGTTCCCCCCTCATTCTTCTAAACTCCAGCGAGTAACATAGTAAGATCAGCAACATGAGAACTACCATATGACCTTTATGAGAGAGCGGGTTGGGCGTGGTGGGCACGTAATCACCAACGTAACTCCTCATAAAATAAAGATCAAACTTCAAACTGGTAAGTTCTCGTTTAATCTTACTATTTTACTTCGGAGTCACGTGTGATTCCGTGAAGAGTTCAAAGCTCTGTGATTTTATGCCGCAGATTCAAATCCCGGCTTCTCACTGCATTGATTGACTTTGGATGAGAAACAATCAATAATGCGTTAAACATGAAATTTGAATATCATGCAGTAACAATTGATTTGAATAATCAAAACAAACAATAACCCCTCTATCCCAGGGGAAACTTAAACAGAACTTAATACTGAATTTGCAAACATCGGCAATCCGCTGATGGTAAAAATTGTTAAAAACCAATTCATTTGACCACCCGGCGCCTGTAAGAATATGGTC
The DNA here is from genome assembly GCA_038087875.1 of Malacoraja senta. NCBI lineage: Eukaryota > Metazoa > Chordata > Chondrichthyes > Rajiformes > Rajidae > Malacoraja > Malacoraja senta. Next base: position 8,310 of record JAXLNO010006124.1, on the reverse strand, counting down.
AATGGGAACATCGATCGCCGTGGCCTCCGACGTTGCTGCTGCACTAGTGGAATGAGATGTATATACGTCAGTGTTAATACCTGCCTGAATCAACACTTGCTTTAACCACCTTGAGATAGTTTGTACTGACACTCTCTTGTGTGGTTTCTTGTAACTGATAAACAATCCTGTTTCCACATTTCTTAAGGTCCTTGTAGCTTCAATATAATGTAATAAATGTGTCCTTACACATAAACATGGATCAGTAGGTTATGCTGAAAACACTATTTTAAAACCTGTGACACCTGGCCTGCTCTGTTTGAGCAGGTCGTAAATAAATAACATAACATTCTTTTCAGCCACTTCCATCCTGTCTAGCTGAAGCTTTTGCAAAATCTGCACTCGCTATGCTGAACCAATGCCATGAGCATGACCACCTTCATGGTGAGTTTGGCCAATTCAGAGACGTGACTGGAACCCACTGTCGAAGCATCTTGAGGACCACACTTACATCCCAGATCGCCATATACCTGGGTTTAGGAGGTTTAGAGTTGAAATTCCTTTCATCAATCGAGCTATGAGAGGATGAAAACTAATAGGATCTTTTCCTGACCCCATCAAAATATACTTGGACAAAGCACTTAAAGCTGTATTAATAGCACTAAAACTGAGCCCCTCATCATAGTAGAGTGTAGACAGGAAATCTAAAATATCCACAATACCTGCAGTACTATAGTCAATATTATATTGTACACAATATTGCTCCCATTTTTACATAAGTAATATACCGCTTTTGAGTACTCTTTCTCCAGGCTGCAGTGAGCATGTCCACCGTTCACCCAGTCAGTCCTCGCCCCAGTTATGGCCTTCTTAAAACCTGCAAATTAACAAGTCAAATACGGTCACATAACGGATGACTTTCCCGTGTTAGCGGATGCTCCAGTCTCCTATGCTTGGGAACCACCAAAGTAGGTTGGATCGCTAACTGTAACATCAAAGGGAACCATGCTTGAGTCAGCCAATTAGTTATTACAAGCACCCCCGAAGCGGCATCCAGCTTGATTTTATGCAGACTCCGACCTATGAGGCAGAATGGTGGGAAAATATATAAAAAACATACCACCCCAATGTAGCGAGAAAGCATCAATTGCAACTGCCCCTGGTCTGGTTCACATGAAACATATTTAGGCAGCTGGTGGTTAAACCTCGATGCAAAACAAATCGATATCTGGCATTCATATATAAGTACTATATTATTGAACACCTCCTGATTCAACATCCAATCTGTGTTGTCATGGAACATTCGTGACCTGGTGTCTGCTACTTTGTTGAATCGATCTGGTAGATAAATAGCTGAAAACCAAATAATCTATAAACCAGGCCCAAATTTGATTAGCCAATCTGTCACAAGATGCCGACTTGATTCCACCCATGTGATTAATATATATGCCACTGCCATAGTATTATCAATCTGAAACTGAACATGCAGGTTACCTTTGTTAGAGCAATAAGCCTTATCCATAAAAAGCTCCTAAATGCTCTAAATAGTTAATTCCCCATGCATGCAGAAGCGATGACTCTTGCTCAGTCCATCTGCCTCCACAGCTGAAACTCGTATCCGTGGCACCCCACCCGAGTGCACTGACATTCATCTGCAAAATTATGGAAGGCTGCTCAAACGTTACCTTCCTCGAACTCCTGAACACATGCTGAAACCACCATTGCAAATCAGAAACAACCTCTGCTGATAACTGCATGGTCTATTGTAATGACCCGAATGTATCCTTAGTGCCTCCATTTGCTTGATACAGCTGTCAATTAGCTCTACCCTTTCTCCCTGGGCAGAGTCACTACTATGTTAATTGAATCAATTGTGACCCAAATAGTCAGGTGTTAATTTGGATTTCTCTGGATGGTTAATGCCCAATCTTTGAATAGTGGATTTAACAATGACCAACGGTTATTTCAGCTGTTCTCTTGGATACCCCTGTAATCAAGATATCATCAAGTTAAGCCATGAGCACACGACCCTGGCCTCTCAGCATGCCTAGTAGAGGTTTTAACAATTTTGTGCCATAGTTGATCCATCCAGGTGAATTTCAAATATCTTCTATCCTGCAAATGAACAGACACTGAGTAATATGCATCTTTAAGCTCTATAGTTGCCCTATAGCATCCTCTGGACCCAGTTGCTTGGCAATGACAAATATTTCCATCTTAAAATGTCTATACTGCATCCCCATCCTTTTTTGGCCTGGGAAAACATATTAGACACAAATTGTTGGAGTTGGTGAACCAACTTTCCAATTACACTTTTATCACATAAGCTTTCAAGCGCAAATTGAACATCCATCTGTTCTGTTAATGAAACTGAAAAGTTCTCCCAGGAACATGCTGAATGTGCAAATCACAATTTGGATTGAACTCCATTCGAAACCCTTGAATAACACCCAGTATAAACAGATCTGAGGTACTTTGCTTCCATTCATCCCGGAACAGATGTAATGTAACCCTAGATTTTAGTTGTGTCACATTCGATATGTGCACCTGTGAACCAGACCCACCTACCTCCTTGGTACCTGGTGGATCCCGTTGTCCCCGGCCCCTGGCGGGAAAGCCGACGTTTGACCGTGTTCCTGCTGCAGAATGCCACCTGCGCATCTGCATTGCCGGCCGACTTGTTCCTGGTCCAGCCTCGTTTGTAGGGGTACTTTCTTTTTTGAAACTTGCCGACCGCCGGTGGCTTGATCAAGCCCACCGTCTTTGCCTCGTCATCCATGTCCTTGACACGCTTGGCGAGGTCCTCTCCGAAGAGTAAGTTGGCCGGCTGTATGTTGCTGGGCTGGCAGAGTACTGCAAACTTGGGATTAATGGTGGGCCGAATGGCACTTTCCCTGAGACAATTTATCTCAAAATGGGCGCTACAAAGCAACCCTAGTACCTCTTGCTGCGTCTCCGACAGATGCCCTCCATCCACCATTCTAGCGAATGCCATGATTCCTGAGCCAAGTAGTTTCAGGATTCTCTGCAGCTTCATCTCCTGGGTACTGCACGCCCACGCCCATCTGGCTCCATATCACCCGATTCACTGCTGGCACCTTCAGCAACACGCAGTTCCCCGGGTCTCCTGTTTCTTGGCGGTTCCAGACTCTGATGGGACAGCGAATCGTGCTGCCAGAGATAAGACCTCTGACAACGGCCGTCTTCGCTAGGCTCGAACTCACTGTCAGAGTCGGGGTCAGAACTCAGCTGACCCTCTGCAGTCGCCTTTTCAATGAGGGTGCTATCAAGCAGCCTCTATATCGTGGAGGCCAGCTCATCTCCCAGTGGCTCTCCAGATTCTGACAGGACAGCGAATCGTGCTGCTAGAGATGGGACCTCTGACAACGGCCGTCTTCGCTAGGAATGAAGTCACCGTCAGAGTCGGGGTCAGAACTTAGCTGACCCTCTGCACTCACCTCTCCAATGAGGGTGCTATCAAGCAACCCTCTACCAGGTGCTGCCGGCGCGGCCTCTTCTGCAGCCTGCCGCCCACACGACTCCACCCCCCAGAGAGTGCGTGCTGGAGCAACCTCTGTATGAGGTGCTCCATTTGGGATAACCGTTTAAAAATGGTATCCAGCCCCGTACGGGACTCGTCGCGGCCCGACTCAGTTGAGTCCGAGGGCCTCCCAGACTTTTCCGTTGGCCTTACACCCGACTGGCGATGGCTCAGTGCTTTGTAGCACTACAGTCCCTCCGCTCCCGGTCGGCGACTGTGCAGGGGTACGAGGCAGCCGCTCACAGACCGCATTCCCGCGGCTCTGCTTTGCTTACCAGCGGCTCGCCTCCCCCTGGTCATCTTCAACCATGGTGCCCTGTATAAAATCAACAAAGCACGGCACCACAGCAAAACAGCTTCTTACTCCAGCTAGGTTTTCCCACTTCGCTGGAGTTAAAAAAAATTACTTTAAAACTACTTACCACAGGAGGAGCTCTGTCCTCCCACTGGTCCGTGCGCCAATGCATCAGACATAATGACGCGCATGCGCTCTGGCGGGACTTCTTCACGGAATCACTCACGTGACTCCGAAGTAAAATTTGCTTAATTGAAGCTTCAATTCATAAAGCTGTAAAAGATATATGAAGTTTATCAGATACCTCATTCTGCTTTGGTGCAAATGTTATGAAACTATTAATCTTTTTTACAAAGTGACACTGATTCTGAAGTTCGTTTAGGAATCCATGCCCAACAAACATGGATTTGAGCAAGGTCAGACTTTAAGTAATATCAAATTAAATATAGCTGGAAATTTGGAAATGTTGTTTGATACAACAACAGAGGCGCATTACAAGCACTATAACCATGTGACAATTATATCCCTTTTGCTGAGGGCATGGATTGTTATTTTTTTCATGAATGAAATAAATCTGTAATGTGTCAGTATTGTAAAAGTGGTTAACAATGTATCATCAGAAACATCTCAGAAATGCACCAAAAAAATGTTTGGATACACTATAAACAGATTAGATATTAGAATGTTTTTCTCTTTTTCTACGTAAATATAACTTTACCAAATAACTGTTCATAAGATAATAAGTCATAGGAGCAGAATTTGGCCATTCAGCCCATCAGGTGTACTCAATCATGACTGATCTATCTTTCCCTCTCAATCCCATTCTCCTGCTTTCTCCTCATATACTTTGACACCCTCACTAATCAAGAATATGCCAACCTCCACTTCAAAAATACCCAAATGACTTGGCTTCCACAGCCATCTGTGGCAATGAATTCCATAGATTCACCACCCTCTGATGAAAGATATTCCTCCTCATCTCATTTCTAAAGGTACATCCTTTTATTCTGAGGCTGTGCCCTCTGGTCCTAGACTCTCCCACTATTGGAAACATTCTCTCCACATCCACTCTATCCAGGCCTTTCACTATTCGGTAAGTTTCAATGAGGTCCTCCCTCATCCATCTAAACTCCAGCGAGTACAGGCCCAGTGCCGTCAAACGCTCATCATACCCGGGATCATTCTCGTAAACCTTCTCTGGACCATTTCCAATGCCAGCACGTCCCTCCTCTGATAAGGGTCAATAAACTGCTCACAATTCTGTATGTTTGACTATATTCATTGATTACGGGCATCCATTTATCATGCCAACAGAACCAGAAAGGAAGATGTTGCCAATTCCCAATGAAATTTCATAAGTGATTGGAGCAGAATTAGGCCACGGAATTAGACCATCAAGTCTGCTCCGCCATACAATCATGGCGGATCTATCTTTTCCTCTCAACCCCATTCTCCTGTCTTCGCTCCATAATCCCTGATACCCGTACTAATCAAGAATCCATCGATCTCCGCCATAGAAATATTCATTGACTTGGCCTCCACAGCCATCTGTAGGATCGCTAAATTTATACGATGTCTAAAGCTCAATTTATTTACTACTTAGTCAAAATGCTATTAGAGCTTTTCCTCACAACCTTGGATTCTATTTCATAGAGTCATAGAGTCTTAACGCATGGAAATAGACCCGTTGGCCCATAAAGTACATGCAAACCATTATCATTTGCACTAGTCTAACATCCCAGGAATGAGTAGGTTAACCTATGATGAGCATTTGTCGGAGAGGCGTCCGTACGTCCAACGTTCTGCTTGACCTGTGCCGCCTTTGATTCCGCCCCTGGCCCACACAGCGCGCGGAAAGGCCCATATTTTTTACCATTTCCAAAGAGATGACATTTATCTTTACGAATAGCCACTCCTGATTAAATTCGGTCCTGTTTATGTACACGTTTTTTAATAAAATCCATTCCCCCCCCCCCCCACCCCCATGTGATTTTCTCCGATTGTCTCCGATTTTCTCCGAAAACGACGCCATCTTTTTTTCGCCGATTTTCTCCGAAAACAACGCCATCTTTTTTTCGCCGATTTTCTCCGATTTTTTCCGAAAACGACGCCATATTTTTTTCGACGATTTTCACCCCGGGGTCTGAAGCACGTTCGGGAAAAACACCCCGGGGTGTCAAGCACTTTCGGGGACCAGACCCAACTGGTCTGCACTTGGTCTAGTACATAACTAAAACTCAGATCTTGTTATCTTCCGGTTTGGCAGTGATTCTATTTGCGCAAAAACGGTAAGAGATAGCGCTACGGCTTTTTTGCCAGCTTACTCACGGTTCTCCTGCGCTGCGATTGCACCAAGTTTCATTCCGATCGATGGAAGCTGGTAAGAGTTATCAAGGTTTAAAAATCTTTAAATCCGCCCCTTCCTGCGCCATCGAGTCTTTACTGCAGCTGCGGGACACTCTGGATGGCATGCGGGGGTCTCCAGCACAATTTTCAGAGGGAGGGACCGTAAACGGCCTGACCCAGCCCGACGAGGAGTCAGAGATGGCACTGATGTCGCCAAACGGAAAGCGGAGATTCTGATCCCGGCGGAGGAGTTCGACCAGCGAGCCGCGGCCAGTGACCAGCAATCAGTGACCAGCGCCCGCTGTGAGTCCCCATTGCAATGCCAACCCCTTCCCCTCTGGTCCCCCTCGCTGGCTCCTGCCCCCTCCTGCACTTTCCCCCATGGCTCTTTCCTCGTCTTTTCTCCTAGCTCTCTCCCCCAGCCCCCAACCCCCCCGCCCCCCACACTCCCCCCTCCCTCCCCTGCCCACACACCGCTCCCCTCCACACCCTGCCCCCCCCACACATACACCCGGGCCCACACACACCCCCCTGCCCACACACATCCCCCTGCCCACCCACACCCCCCTGCCCACGTAACCCTCCCGCACACACCCCTGCTCGCCCCACACCTCCCCCCCCTCACACACACCCCCCACAACCCTTACCCTGCCCACACACGCCCCTCTCCCACAAAACCCTCCCCCCACAACCCCTTCCGCCCACACACCCCTCTCCACCACAACCCCCTGCCCACATATACCCCCATCCCACACACCCCTCTCGCCCAACAACCTCTCTGCCCACACATACCCCCTCCCTCCCACACACCCCTCCCCCCCCACAACCCCTCCCTGCCCACACATACCCATCTCCCACACATCCCCTCCCCCCACAACACCCCCCCACAATGCCCCCCCACAACACTCCCCCCACAAGACCACACCCCCCTGCCCACACACCCCTGTCCCCCACAACCCACCCCCACATCCCTCCTCCCCCCTCGCAAAATCCTCCCGCCCACATACACACCTCACCTCCCACCCCACACCCCCCTCCCACCACCCACCCACCATGGTGAATGGGACCCAATGGGTCCCACTTCGTCTAGTGACCTTATAACATTAATCCCATTTGAACATCCCCACATTCCTTCCACATTCCCCTAATTCTGTCGCTTATCAAGACAAGTTACAATGGCAAAAATAAGCTGCCCTCCCTTATAGTATATCCTTGGGATGTGGGATGAAACCGAGGACCCTGAGGAAGTCTGCATAATTACAGGGAGAATGTGCAAACACCATACAGTCAGTCAAGAGTGTTTAATTGTCATATGTAACAAAAACAATGACATTCTTATATGCAGCAGTCTTGGTCTATAAACACAGTAGTCATAGATAACATAATAAAGAAAAATATAGATTAATAATAAAAAAAACAATATTAGTGCAAAACAAATGCTCAAAGTCCCTAGTGCAACCAAGACAGTTCCATAGCTCATAGTTTAGTTGGTGTTTGTAGTGTTCAAGTGACTGATGGTGGTTGGGACGAAGCTGTTCCTGAAACTGGAGGTCATGATTTCCAGACTCCACCCTTCTTCCCACTAGCAGGAGTGAAATGAGAGCGTGCCCAGAGTAGTGTGATTCATTGATGGCGCGGACTGCCTTTTTGAGGCAGCGCCTCCTATAGATCCCTCAATGGTGGGGAGGTCAGTACACGTGATGGACTGGCATATGTCCACCGTTTTTTGTAATCTCCCTCATTCCTGGGTGTTCGAGTTGCTGAATCAGACTGTGAAGTAACCAGTCAATATACTCTCTATGCTCAAACTGTCAGGTTCAAACCAGGGTTTGTGGAGCTGTGAGGTTGCAACTGTGCCACTGTACTGCCCTTTTGTATAGATTGTTTCATAAAACAGTATGCATGAGCTGAAAAAACAAAAGTAATTGGGAAAAGCATGTCTAAAACTGTCCATATTCAATCAAGTTTGAAAAGGATGCCAGAAAAGAGAGTTATGGGCCTGTCCCACTTAGGCGACTATTTAGGCGACTGCAGGAGATTATGCGGTCGCCACATAGTCGCCGCATGGTCGCCACATGTTCGCGGGTGGTTGCCGGGTAGTCGCCTTCATGGTCGTGAGGAGTTCTCGCATTCTGAGAACTTGTGGCAG